>NW_020871923.1:840171-842671 GCF_003789085.1 Penaeus vannamei
GGAGGGTGGAGCAGGAGAGAGAAAGAAAGTAAGACATAGATAGATAGATAGATTTATAGATAGATGATAGATAGATAGATAGATAGATATAGATAGATAGATAGATAGATAGATAGATAGATAGATAGAATAGATAATAAGATAGAGATATAGATAGCAGATAAAGATAAATAGATAGATGAAGAGAGAGAGAGAGAGAGAGAGAGAGAGAGAGAGAGAGAGAGAGAGAGAGAGAGAGAGAGAGAGAGAGAGAGAGAGAGAGAGAGAGAATGATTTAACGAAGGAGATTGAAAATAGAAAAACAGAAAATGAATTAAGTGGAAAATATTAAAAACAAGAGAAATAAGTATAAAAGATAAAAAAAAGAAAGTAAACGAGAAAGATGACAATGATGAGGAGAAGGGAAGGGTGTAAGAGAAGGAGGAGAAGGAGAAGAAGAAGAAGAAGAAGAAAAGAAAAAGGAAGAAGAAGAAGAAGAAAAGAAGAGAAGAAGATGAAGAAGAAGAAGAGAAAGAGAAGAGGGAGAAGAGGATACAGAAAGAAGAAGAAGGAGAAGAACAAGAGGAGAGGAAGAGATGAAGGGTAGTATGAGAAGAAGAAAAAGAAAGAACGAGGAAGTGGAAGAAAAGAAGAAGAGGAGAGGAAGAGAAGAAAAGAAGAAGAAGAAGAAGAACCGAGGATCAAAAGGGAATAAACAAACGAGAAAGTAGAACGAAGAAGGAAAGAAAAAGACGAAGAAATAGTCCAATTACGACCCAGTTGTTGCTCGCTTCTCGCCCGCCCACAGACCCCTAATGGCTCTTGTTACGCCCTCGCCTCCGCCCGCCTCCTCCTCCTTCCTCTTTCCCTCCCTCCCTCTACTGCTTCTCCATCTTTCCTTTACTTTCTTCTCTCTTTCTCTCTCTCCTCTCTTCTCTTTCTCCTCATCCTTTTTTCCCACGCCCTTTCCTCACTCTCCCTTCCCCCTCTTTCTCTCTTTCCTCTCCTCCTTATCTCTCTTCCTCTTTCTCTCCTTCTCTCCTCTTTCTCTCTTCTCTTTCCCTCTTTCCTCCTCTCCTTATCCACTTCCTCCTCTCCTTTCCTATTCCCTCTCCTCCTTATCCTCTTCCCTCTCTTCCTCCTTTCCCCCCTCCCCTCTACCCCGCACTTCCTCCCTCCTCCCTCCCTTTTCCTCTCCTTCTTTCTCTCTTCCCCTCTTTCCTCATTCCCTCTCCTTTTCGCCTCTTTCATGTCTCCTTTTCCTAGATCTTCCCTTCGTCGATGCGCATTTCTCGCGTCCTCCTCTTCTTCTCTCTTTTCTCTTCTCTCTTTTCTCTTTCTCCTTCGACTCCCTCTGGTCGTTCTTCTTTTTTTGTCTCCTTATCTTTTCTGTTTCTTTCTCTTTCCTTCTTTCGGGATAAGGATGGGTCATTTGTATTTTTAGAATTCGTACATGATTCTCGTAGTCTTGGTAGTTATTGGTATAGTGGTGCGGTCTATTGACTGGTTACTTTTTTTTGTATCTCTTCTTCTTATTATCTCTTTCGCTCTATTTGTCTCTCTTTTGTGTTGTTTCGTGGTTAGAAGCTTCTGTGCCGGGTGTCCGTGTTTCTTTATCACGGTCCTTCACGGTGTTTCTCTCCTTCGGTTCACTTGCTTGGTCTTCCTGCTCTCTTTCTTTGCCTTTTCCCCTCTTTCTCTCCCCCCTTTCGTCTTTTCCTTCTCTCTCCTCATCTTCTTCCACATCTTTTCCCTCCCTCCGCCCTCTCCTTCCCTTCCTCCCCTCGGGTCAATACTTCCCTTTATTTCCCTTCTTCATTTGTCCCTCATATATAAAGAACCTTGTCTTCATTTCCCTTAACTGTGCCTCTACTTCCCCTCCCTCTTTCCTCCTTCACTCCCTCATTTCTCCCTCATCTCCCCTCCCAACCCTTCTATCCCTCTTCTCCCCTGCCTCCTTTTTTCCCTATTTTACCCCTCCCTCCCCTCTCTATTTCTTCCTCCCTCCCTTCACCTCTTTTCCTTATCCTCCTTCCCTCCTCTGTCTCCTTTTCTTTCTCCCCCTCCTATATCCTCCACCTCCTCTCATCCTCACTTCATCCCCTATCCCTCCTCTTTTTCCTTCACCTCCTCTCCCTCTCTCCCTATCTCCTTCCCCACCTCCACCATCTCCACCTCCTCCCTCTTCCTCACCCCTCCCACCACCCTCCCGCTCCACCTCCCTTGAATCTCCCCTCTTTCCCCCCTTTCCTCCGACCCTCCCCTCCCTCCCTCTTCCCCTCTCCTCCACCCTCATCTCTCCCTCTTCCCCACCCGACTCTCTCCCCCGCAAAGGCGCTCCCCCAACAACAAACCAGGTGTAGACAACAGATGATCGTTCTTGTTATTTTTGGTCAATAATTATGCTTATAGAGTGAGGGAGATCGGTGGTTGGAGCGCAGGATGTGGGGGGCGAGGAGGGAAGAGAGAGAGAGAGGGGGGAGGTGGGAGGGGTGGGGAGGGGAGCGAGGGGAGGGGAGGG
>NW_020871923.1:847671-907671 GCF_003789085.1 Penaeus vannamei
CCCTTCCCCCCACCCCCCCCCCCAGGCTGCGAGAAGCGTCACGACCCGAGAGAACAGTAACAGCTTCGGCCGCGGGGGAGACAGGGGCCGGGCACAGCACGTGGGGATGGGGGGGAGGGAAGGGGAGGGGAGGGGGAGGGAGGGAGGGAGGGGGGGGAGGGATGGGGAGGAGGGGAGGGGGTGAGGAGGAGGGAGGAATGGAGAGGAATGGAGGAAAGGGGAGGGAAGGAGGAAGATGGGGGAGGGAAGGGGAGGGAGGGAGGGGGTGAGGAGGAGGGAGAGGATGGAGGGAAGGGGAGGAGGAGGAAGAAAGAGGGAGGGGTGAGGAGGAGGGAGGAAGAAGGAGGATGGGTGAGGAATGGAGGAAAGGGAGGGAGGGAGGGGAGGAGGAAGGAGGAGGGAGAGCAGCACGTGGGTGTGCCCTAAGGGGGTGGGGGGGGGGGGCGTAATTCCTTCGTCAGTCATGTTTTCCGGCCCGTTAAATACCCTGCCGGAGGGGGAGGAGGAGGAGGAGAGGAGGAGGAGAGGAGGAGGAGGAGGAGGAGGAGGAGGAGGAGGGAGAGGAGAGGAGAGGAGAGGAGAGGAGAGGAGAGGAGGGAGGAGGAAGAGAGAAGAAGGAGGTAGGAGGGGGTGGGGGGGAGGGGGGGGGGGAGGGAGGAGGAGGGAGAGGAGAGGAGAGGAGAGGAGAGGAGAGAGAGGGAGGAAGGAGAGGGAGAGGAGAGGAGAGAGGAGAGGAGAGGAGAGGAGAGGAGGGAGGGGAGGAGGAGGGGAGGAAGAGAGAAGGGGTAGAGGTGGAGGGGGAGGGGAGGGGGAGGAGGAGGAGGAGGAGGGAAGAAGAAGAAGAGAAGAAGAAGAAGAAGAAGAAAGAGAAGAAGGAGAAGAAGAAGAAGAAGAAGAAGAAGAAGAAGAAGAAGAAGAAGAAGAAGAAGAAGAAGGAAGAAGAAAGAAGAAGAAGAAGAAGAAGAAGAAGAAGAAGAAGAAGAAGGAAGAAGAAGAAGAAGAAGAAGAAGAAGAAGAAGAAGAAGACAGGAGGAGATGGATGACAAACAAGAGAAAGAGAACGAGATAAAGGAAGTTTAAGAATGATCGAAGAAGAATACAATAATTGACAAGGAGAAGAGGGAAGAAGAAGATATGAAAGCGAAGAAGAGAAATAGGAAGAGGAGTATAAGGAGGAGGAGGAAGAGTAAAAGTAGGAAGGGAAGAAGAGGGAGAAATATGCGGACGAAAAGAGAACGAAGAGGGGAAGAAGAGGAGGAGGAGAAGAGACAAGAAGAGGATTCTTTGTTCCCGTTATGAAGACTTCCCTGGAGATGACGTCTTATTTATCATCATTATTATTATCATTATTATCATTATCATTATCATTATCATCATTCATCATCATCATTCATCATCATCATCATCATCATCATCATCATATCATCATCATTATTATTATATTATTATTATTATTATATTATCTCATCATCATCATCATCATCATCATCATCATCATCATATCATCATCATCATCATCATCATCATCATCATTATCATTCATTATTATCATCATCATCATCATCATCATTATCATCATCATCATCATCATCATCATCATCATCATCATCATCATCATCATCATCATCATCATCATCATCATCATCATCATCAATCATCATTATTATCATTATTATCTTTGTATCATCATTATTATTATTTTCATGAGTAGTCGACGTTATCTTTTCTCAAATAGATCAATATACGAATTCTAAATATTCTTTTATTTTATTTCATTTATTTCATCATTTCATTTTTTTATCATCGTGTCAGCGTAGTCACTTCAAAGCAATATATAAAAAAAATATATTGAAACATTAAATAACGACAATAAACGACAATAACAAAATCTGCGTAATTAATACAGAAGAAATCAAAAGAATGGTAAATGACTTGCAATTATGGTTAACGACTTCGTGCAAAAGGTAACAAGAAGACATGACATGACATGAAAAGAGATGACTGTCATGACTGTCATCCCTCTTAACTGTTCCCTATTACGATGGTTATTATTACTCTTATTCCTGTTATTATTGGTACTGTTATTGCTGCTGTTATTTTTAATGTCATGTCTGTTACATCTGTTACTATTACCATTATTGTTTTTTTTTTTCAATATTATTATTTTTTATTCTTAGTATTATGTTTTATGACTACTGCTGCTACTAATAGCGATACCATCACTAATCTTACATCCACTACTACTACTACTACTACTACTACTAGTACTAGTACTACTACTGCTACTTCTGCTACTTCTACTATTATTACTGCTACTACTACTACAACTACTATTATTACTATTACTACGACTACTTCTACTATTACTACTACTATTATTACTACTACTATCTACTATTACTACTACTACTATTACTACTACTACTATCACTGCTATTACCATCACAGTGAATACCACCATTATTATTAATAACTCCTCCCATTAAGACAGATTGCTAATTGCTGACCCTATTGCTAATCCACAATATTATCGTTAATTCCTCCCTTCACCTTTTCATTAACTTTCCTCTATGAACTGGATTTACCTTTCCTATCAGTGGAAAGTAATTAATTAATTAATCCTTTGTTCTTGTTTGATTATTACAACAATCTTCTATTTCCTGATAGATTTCCTGATTTATTTCCTTATTATTTATCATTTCTTATTGATTTTTAATATTTCTATTCTTATTTCATTGGTTTAGCTATTTATCTGTTTTTGTTTCCAGTTGTACGATCTATAGGTTTATGAATAAGAAGATTATGATGCTTATTTACGTAAAATCAGAAGTATATTTCTTATAAAGACTAAAAGAAAATGTGTGGTGTGTGTTGTGTCCTTTTCTCTCCCTCCCTACCTCCCTCTCGTCTCCCTCCTCTCCCTCTGCCTCCCTATCCATCTTCTACTCTCCCTTCCTCCCTCTCCCTCCTTCCTTCCCCTTCTCCCCTCCCTCTCCTCCTTCCTTCCTCTCCCTCTCCTCTCCTCTCCCTCCCTCCTCTCTTCTCTCTCCATCCCTTCCTCCCTCTCCATCCTCTCTCTCCCTCTCCCTCTCCCTCTCCTCTCCTCCTCCTCCCTCCTCCCTCCTCCTCTCTCCCCTCCCCTCTCCCCTCCCTTCCTTCTCTCCATCCCCCCTTCTCCCCCTCCCTCCCCTCTCTCCATCCCTCCCTCCCTCTCCTCTCTCCACCCACCTCCTTCTCCCTCTCTCTCTCTCCCTTCTCCTCCCTTCTCCCTCTCCCTCCCTCCTTCCTCCCTCTCTCTACTACCCACCCCGCCCTGCCTTCCCGCCCCCGGACCGACCAGCGCCACATCCGGGAATGCTGGCGGCGCGGGCGGGCACCGGGTACCTGCTCTCGGCGCACTCCAGTCCGGGCGACATCGGCGACGGCGGAAATCCGTGTCGGTCGGGTGATTGGTCGGGTGGTTGGTCGGGTGATTGGTCGGGTGGTCTGTCGGTGATTGGTCGGGTGATTGGTTGGATGGTCTGTCGTCGGGTGATTGGTCGGGTGGTTTGTCAGGTGATTGGTCGGGTGGTCTGTGTCGGGGTGGTCGGTGGTGGTTGGTCGGGTGGATCAGGTGATTGGTCGGTTGGTGGTCGGGTGATTTATTGATCAGGTGATTGGTCGGGGTGGTCTGTTGGCTGGTTGATCGGGTAATTTGATCGGTGGTTGGTTGGATGGTCTGTCGGGTGATTGGTCGGGTGTCTGTTGGGTGATTGGTCGGTGGTTGGTCGGGTGATTGGTCGGGTGGTTGGATGGTCGGTGATTGGTTGGATGATTGGTCGGTGGTTGGTCGGTGGTTGATCAGGTGATTGGTCGGGTGGTTGGATGGTCGGGTGATTGGTTGGATGATTGGTCGGTGGTTGTCGGGTGGTTGATCAGGTGATTGGTCGGTGGTCTGTCGGGTGATTGGTCTGTCGGGTGATTAGTCGGGTGGTTGGTCGGGTGGTTGATCAGGTGATTGGTCGGTTGGGTGGTCGGGTGATTGGTCGGGTAGTGATCAGGTGATTGGTCGGGTGGTCTGTTGGCTGGTTGATCGGGTAATTGCTCGGGTGATTAGTCGGGTGGTTGATCAGATGATTGGTCGGTTGTGTGTCGGTTGGACTGTCGGGTGATCTGTCGGGTAATTACTTGACAAACCAATCGACTAATCAGTTGGTCGGCCGAGAATGTCGATTATTGGTGGATGGTCGGTCGTCGGGCAGAAGGGGAATGGAACGCGTTATCCGATTTGTGATTCTTGAAGGATTTCGATACCTGATTATTATCATTATTATTATTATTATTTTTTATTATTATTATTATTATTATTATTATTATTACTATTTATTATTATTATTATTATTATTATTACTTTTTTTTTTTTTTTTTTTTTTTTTTTTTTTTTTTTTTTTTTTTTGACAAGACATATCAGTCACTTACACTCAGCTGTGTGTGTTTTATTTCGGATGTTGCTACTGATAGGCCTTATTATACTGTGTGTGTGTCTGTGTGTGCGTTTCGTGTGCGTGTATGTGTGCGTGTGTGTGTGTGTGCGTGTGCGTGTATGCGTGTGCGTGTGTGTGTTTATATGTGCGTGTTCGTGTGCGTGTATGCGTGCGTGTTCGAATGCGTGTGCGTATGCGTGTGCGTGTTCGAATGCGTGTGCGTGTGCGTGTATGTATGCGTGTGTGTATGTTGCGTTGCGTGCGTGCGTATGCGTGTGCGTGTGCGTGTTTCGTGTTCGTGTGTGCGTGCGTGTTCGTGTGCGTGTATACGTATGTGTATGCGTGTGCGTGTGAGCGTGTGCCCACTTACACCCTAATTCCTTTCAAAAAAACACCGCATCTAGGTATGAGTGGAAGTGCCCCGTGCCCAAACCCCTTCGCCCGGGGGCACAGCGCCTGTTAGGAGAGGGCATACAGCACGGTGGTATGCGCGCGCCCGTGTCAGCATATCGGATCCTGTTCCGGGTATATCTTGGGCATCTTGGGTGTACGATCTGCGTGTTGTGAGTGGGTGTGATGCGTTGTTGAAGTGTGATGTGAATGCGTTGTGGATGTGTTGCGGTGTTGTGATGCGTTGTGAATGCGTTGTGAGTGTGATGTGAATGCGTTGTGGATGTGTTGCGTGTGTTGTGAATGTGAATGCGTTGTGGTGTGATGTGAATGCGTTGTGGATGTGTTGCGTGTGTGTGAGTGCGTTGTGAGTGTGTTGTGAATGCGTTGCGTGTGTTATCCATGTGATGTGCGAGTTTCATGTGCGTGTTTCATGTCAGGAAAAGCAATAAATAATTTAAAAAGTGTTTTCACCAAAAGACACAAACGAAAGCATAACAAAGAAGAAGAATGAATAAGAAACATTGAATTCAAATAACAGCAACAGCTAATTTTAAGTAATAATAGATTCAAAACACGAATACAACAACAACAAAAACTAATTCCATGACACCAACATAACAAAGAAATATCCCCCCCCAAAAAAAAAAAAAAAAAAAAAAAAAAAAAAAAAAAAATATATATATATATATATATATATATATATATATATATATATATATATATATATATAATATATATATTAATGATAAGGAAAACAAAAGCAAAAATTTCAAATAAAACAAAACATTTTTTTTTCTTTTAGTCCAAATTCAAATAACAAAAACTTATTTTTTATCTTATTTTGATCCGAATCCAAATAACAAAACCATTTTTTTTTAACCAAATTCAAATAACAAAACCCATTTCTTCTAATCCAAATCTAAATAACAACAAAACCAATTATTTTTCCTTTTTTTCTTTTAATCTAAATTCAAACAAAACCCAATTTTCTTCTAATCAAAATTTAAATAACAACAAAACCAATTATTTTTTTCTTTCTTTCTTTCTTCTAGTCCAAATTCCTAACACCCCCCCTCCCCCACGCCCCCCTCGCCCCCCCCCCCTCAGTCCTCGCTGTGTCACGCCAAAGGAATCCTACATAAGAAGCCAAGGATTTTCTTCGAGATTAAGACGGGTTTTGGAGGAGGAATCCGTGACTGGCGAGTGCGAAGGAGGCGGGCGGGTCACGGGGAAGGGGAGGGGGTGTCACGTTCCTTGAGGGAAGGAGAGGGAGAGGGAGGGGAGAGGGAGAAGGGGAGAAGGAGGGGGGGGGGGAGGGGGTGTCACGTTCCTTGAGGGAGGGAGGGAGGGGAGGAGGGAGGGATTAAGGGAGGGAGAGGAGAAAAGGGGGAAGGGAGGGAGGGAGGGAGAGGGAAAAGGGGAGGAGGGGGAGGGAGAGAGGGAAAATTAAATTGAGGTTAAGAAGATGGGAAAACGAGAACTACAGACAAAAGCATAAACAACTATAAAAGAAAAACAACAATGTTAAAAAAAATGCACATATATATTTCTTTTTAAACAAAACTCCCAATCAAACTTAATATAGATACACTTGCAATTGCCAATCAGTATAACCTACACTGATATTGCCTTAAAATTTACTATTTAAAAGACATGCCAATATCACATTATCACTGAACCAAAAATTGATATTTCATATAAAAAAAATGATAATCTTTAAAAAATGTTTTCGGCTCGTCCATGAATGAATTCATGAGAAGAAAAATAGCAATACAAATATGTTAACATGACGAATAAATGATTAATCATTTTCTAACACCAAAATGATAAAAAATAAAAAAAAAATAAAAAAAAAAATTAAAAACTGTATTTTAAGCTTCACAATATAGTCCTCAGTCACACGAAATATAAATTGAAATAATTCAAGGCTTTTCTCCTTCTGTATCCATTCCTTCTTTCCATTTCCTTCCCCCTCTTCCTTTTCTCTTTTCCCTCCTTTCCCTTCCCCCTCTTCTCCCTTTCTCTTTTCCCTCTTTTTCCCTCCTCCTCTTCTCCCTTTCTCTTTTCCCTCCTTTTCCTTCTCCCTCCTCTTTTCCCTCCCTCACTACTCTCCGTACCTCTTCCCTCCTCAATGGCACTAAAATAAAATATTCTGAAACAACAGAGGCGAAGAGAAATAGAGAAGACGAAAGGAGAAGTAAAAGGCAGGAAGACGAAGATAAGAGAAAATAAAAATGATAACATGAGAAGAAACGAAGGAAGCGAGGCAGAGAAAATAGACGAAGAGAGAAGAGGAATTCGGGCATGGAATTGACCCCCCGCCAGTCAGTACCTCCCACGACCAGGGTCAAAGGTCACGGGCGGAGATCACATGAGGAAGGAAGGGAAAGAGTGAGGAGGCAGAGCGAAGGAGAAGGAAAGAGAGAGAAAGAGAGCTAGATGGAAGGGAGAAAGGAATGAAGAAAGAAAAAAAGCGTAAAGAGAAAGGAAGAAGAAGCTAGGGGAGAGGGGGGGGGGAGGTAAGAGATATAGGTACTGCGGCATAAGAGAATATAGGCCTATCTAAGGCAGTGAGGTTAGAACATGCCTACGAACAAGACTAGAAATGCATATGCAAATTAGGTCCGACCCTCCGAAGGTAATCATATATTTCTTTGTAGTAGAAAGCACTAACCGAATCGGCAATATATAATTTTCTTTGGATTCATAAAAGCTTCTAAGTTGACCCAGAAAAAAAAAATCTCACGACCCTATCTTCTTTTATTACAGTTTTCCCTTAATTGTTATAATTACCGTTTTCTTCGACTCACCCTACAAATAAGGAAAAAAACACAATCTTGTTTTATGACAGTTTTCCCTCATTTGGAACAATTCTCGTTTCTTCTTTCATCTTAGTTACTCATCTTTCATTCCATCTCCTTCCATTATAACAATTATCGTTTTCTTTGTCACCGTAATCCATCTAATCTTGTTTTATGGCAGTTTCCCCTCATTTGGAACAATTCCCGTTTTCTTCTCTCATCTTCCTTCATTCCAATATTCCCTTCCATTTTAGTAATTCTCGTTTTCTCATCTCCTTTCATTCCAATATCTCCTTAATTACTGATTTTCTTCGTCACCCTCCGTCACCCCAGCGGTTACCACGAGTCCATTAATGAGGTATATTTTCCCCTCGTGGAGTGAAGTGGTACCTCGTTACGACCTCAATTACCTGTGGCACCTGAACCTATAGTTACGATGGGAATTCACACATCTATCACAGGCCTCTTATAACCGTAATTATGAAGGCAGGTGGGTGATTATCACCTTAAGTATACAAATTTAATTATTTAAAGAGGTATGTTGTCTGGTAATATACGTAAATATAGAGACAATTTTAAATTCGCTAGACACTGTGCTGGTGTGTCTGTCTCTTGATAATAAGTCAAAACACAGTAATTTCATATATAGCAGATATGATTGTCAATGAAATGAAATCTATAAGAAAGTAAAATGAAAGCTTCCCTCCATTATAAAAAAAACAAATACACACACGTATGCATGCACACGCACACCACACACACACATATAGTAAATAAGTATACACACGCATCACGCACACATATATATATATATATATATATATATATATATAATATATACATCGATAACACTGCCCTTGAATAACCCTTAAAATCCCTCCCTTTTTCCTTTAAAGCCCCCTTAAATTCTCCCTTTACTCTTAAACTCTCTAAAATCCCCCTTCCCGTTAAAATTCCCCCTAAAAGTACCCCTAAAATCTGCCCTCCTCTTAAAATACCTCCGTAAGTACCCCTAAAGTCTCCTTTCCCTTTAAAATCCCCCTAGAAAGTACCCCCAAAATCTCCCCTCCTCCCTTAAGTGCCCGCTAAATACCCTTAAAATCTCCCCTAAAGCTACCCCCAAAATCTAACCCTAAAAACCTAATAAATCCCCCCTAAAGTACCCCTAAACTCTCCCTCCCCAGAATTACTTCCATCTCCCCTCCCCCCTAAAAGTACCCCATCCCATAAAATACCCCTAAAAAACTCCCCTCCCTTAAAAGTTACCCCTAAAAGTACCCCTCAAAAACCTCTCCCCCACCCCTAAAAATCCCCTTAAAGTACCCCTAAAATCCCCGCAGCCCTTCCGCCGCCCGTGCCAGGTCCTCCTCCTCAGGCGCCGGAAGCGAGAGTAGGTCGGCCGCGCCTGTTCTTCGAGCCGCGCCTGGTACCTTGGGATTGGTACTTTGGGTCTTGGTACCTCGTTCTGGTGCCTGGGGGTTGGTACTGTACTCTGGGTTTAAGCATTCGGATTGGTACCTTGGGATTGGTGCTGCGAGTCTTGGTATAAGCTATTCAGATTGGCTTAGGTGGTACTTTTGGGTTCTGATAATTCTGGATGGTACCTTAGGTTTGGTACTTTTGAGGCTGGTGCTCTCGGTACCTTGGGGTTGGTACTGTGAGTCTTGGTATCTTTGCTGTTCTTTGGGTTTAAGCATTCTTATTGCGTACCTTAGGTTTTTGGTACTACTTTTGAGGCTGGTTCTACTTGGTTACCTTTGGCGGTTTGGGTTACTGCGAGCTCTTGGTATCTTTTTGGTGCTGTTCTTTGGCGTTTGATAATTCGGATTGTACCTTTAGGTTTGGTACTTTTGAGGCTCGGTGCTCTGCGGTACCTATGGGGCTTGGGTACCTGTGAGTCTTGGTATCTTTGTCTGGTGCTGTAGTTTGGGTCTGATAATTCGGATTGGTACCTTAGGTTTGGTACTTTTGAGTCTGGTTCTCCGGGTACCTTCCGTCTTGGTATCTTGGTATTGGTACTCTAAGTCTTGGTATCCTTAACCTGGTGGTGTACTTTGGGTTTAATATTTCGAACTGGTACCTTAGATTTGGTACTTTTGAGTCTGGTGATCAGTGTACTTTGGGATTGGTACTGTGAGTCTAAGTATCCTTAACCTGGTACTGTACTTTGGGTCTGATCATTCGTACTGGTACCTTGCGCTTGGTACTAAGTCCTTGTGCTTCGGAATGATACTTTAGACTTGGTACTATGAGTGATGCTTGGTATTTTGAGTCTTGGTATTTCTCGCTGGTATTTTCTTTTGTAATTCTCTCATTTCAGGTGTTAGAGAGACTGGAAAAGAAGGGTGAGAGGAGGGATGGGATATTTTCTTTTCTTCTTCTTCCTCTCTTCTTCTTCTTCTCCTCTTCTTCTTCTTCTTATCTTCTTCTTCCTTCTTCTTCTTCTTCTTCCTCTTCTTCTTCTTCTTCTTCTTCTTCTTCTTCTTCTTCTCCTCCTCCTCCTCTTCTTCTTCTTCTTCTTCTTCTTCTTCTTCTCTTCTTCTTCTTCTTCTTTCTTCCTTCTTCCTCTCTCCTCCTCTCCTTCTCTCTCCTCCTCCTCCTCCTCCTTCCTCCTCTCCTCCTCCTCTCTCCTCCCTCCTTCTTATTCCTCCCTCCTCCACCATCCTCCCCCCCCCCCCCCCCCCCACCCCCATCCCTCCACTCAAGTCAAAAGTCAATTCCTTTTTCCTTAATACGGAAGTCTTTGATTTATTAGTTCACAAAACCTTTATTGTTCTCTCTCTCGTGTTCATTTATCTCCTTCCTTTTTTTTCTCTCTCTTTTGACTGATATAATTCATAGGCCTATTTTGCTTGTCGGTTTGTATGGGTTGGTCGTGCGAAAGTCTGTAAAATGGGGATAATTATTTTTGCTATGTAGATATTTAGTTTACTTGTACAAAATAGGTGTGTGTGTTTGCTTGTGTTGTGTTTGTGTGTACTAAAAATGAGACAGTGTTTGTGTTGTGTGTGGTGTGTGTATGTGTGCGTGTGTGTTTGTTGTGTGTGTGTTGGTGTGTGTGTGTGTGTGTTGTTTGTGTTGTGTATGTGTTTGTTTGTGTTATGTGTGTGTGTGTTTGTATTTATGTGTTGTGTGTGTGTGTGTGTTTGTTTTTGTGTGTGTTGGTGTGTGTGTGTGTGCGTGTGCGTTAACATTTCTCCTCTCACTATTTCTACTACATCTCACCAATACAGACAAACATAAAAATCACCTTAATATACTACAACATCAAGAAAACCGTGAATAGAAAAAAAAACACCCAGAAAAAAGAAAAAGACAAAATAACTGTAGAAACGGAGAAAGACATCAATTTTCTCCCTCAATTTAGGGCGATGCTTGGCAGAGGGTTGCATGAGGGTACACCTGTAATTTGACAAGAACACAGCTGATTATGCACTACGGTACCTGGCGACGCAAAACCCAATAGTGGTAATTAACTTTTCAAATAATGACAGTAGCGTGAATCTCTATACCTCTTCTCTCCACTTTCTTCCCTCCCTTTCTCCCTCCCGTCTTTCTCTCTCTTTTCCCCTTCCTCTTTTTCCCTTTTTCTCCCTCCCATCTTTCTCTATCTCTCTTCCTCCTCCCATCTTTCTCCTCTTTCCTCCCTCCCATCTCCTTTCTCTTCATCTTCTCTATCTCTTCCTCCCTCCCGTCTTTCTCTCTCTCTTCTCCCTCCCATCTTTCTCTATCTTTTCTCCTTCCCAATCTTTCTCCCTCTCTTCTCTCCATCTTTCTCTATCTCTTCCTCCCTCCCATCTTTCTCTATCTCTTCCTCCCTCCCATCTTTCTCTATCTCTTTCCTCTTCCCATCTTTCTCTATCTCTTCTCCCTCCCACCTTTCTCTATCCTCCCTCCCTCTCTCTCTATTTTTTCTTCCCTTCCCATCTTTCTCCTCGTTTCCTCCCTCCCACCTTTCTTCCCTCCCTCCCTTCCCGCCTTTCTCACTCTCTTCTCTCTCCCACCTTTCTCTCTCCTTCCTCCACTTCCATCTCTCCTGTACCTATTACTTCTTTCCTCCCTCCATCCAACTCCAACTCATTTTCCTTCTCTTCCTCCCTTTCCCCTTCTTCCCTCCTACCTTTCTCCCTTATTTACTCCATCCGTCCACCTCCTTTATCAGCTTTCCCCCCTCTCCCCTTCCCTTCTCCCTCCCCTCTCTGGCTTCTTCCTTTCTCCCTTCATCTCCCTTTCTTCCCCTTCCCTATCCCACCCCCTCCCCTCCCTTCCCTCCCTTCCCACCCCCTTCCCTCCTCTCCTTCCACCCCCTCCTTCCTCTCCTTCCAACCCCTCCCTCCTCTCCTTCACCCCCTTCCCTTCCCTACTCCCCCCCCTCCACCCCCTTCCCCTCCCTTATCCCTTCCCTCCCCTTCCTCCCCTCTCCCTCCAACCCCTCCCTCCCTCCACCCTCCCCCTCCCATCCCATCCCTCCACCCCCTCCCCCCTTTCTCCCCCCTTCCGTGCCAGTGTGTCAGTGGGTGAAGGTGTCACGCTCTGCCCCCTGCCGTGACCCCCGTGTCAACCGTACCTTGTTAGACGAACCCCGGACCGCCCCTCGACGCCAGCTCTCACCTGCGAAGCCAAGAGAATCCGATTAGATTTCCTGCTCTGATTGCCGGCGGGATGACACTGGCACGATCCGGCATGGGGTGTCATGTGATGCGAAGGCCATTTTTTTTTTTTTTTTTTTTTTTTTTTTTTTTTGGTGGCATGGTGTCACGTGATGCGAATGCCGTTTTTTTTTTTTTTTTTTTTTTTTTTTTTTTTTTTTTTTTTTTTTTTTTTTTTGCTAGCATGAGGTGTCACGTGATACGAATGACGATTTTTTTTCTTTTTATCAGGGGGGGGGGGGTTCACAGGTTTATTTTGGTTTGTGGGAGAAGGTAGTAATAAATAATATAATATAGATAAATGTTGATAAAGCCTTTGTATGGAAAGGATGAAATAGGTATATAACGTAGTATGACATCTCACAAGGCTGTAAATATACATAAAGATGAAGTAACAAAATCACAGAAGATTATTAAAAAAAAAAAATAACAAACCGTATAAAAAAAATACAGACAAATCATACAGGATAGTACTAATAATAATGGCAAAAGAAAGAGTGGCATGGCAAGTGACATCCATGAATGAGAGAAGCATGACAAGAATATGCAAGGCAGATACTGAGATATATATGTAAATAAGAAATGCCTTAGTTATCACAACATAAAAACATAAAACATGTGCATAACACTAAAATATTCACAAAGCTAACGATACAGCATAACATGATGAGGGTGGAGGCGAGAGAGAGAGAGAGAGAGAGAGAGAGAGAGAGAGAAAGAGAAAGAGAAAGAAGAATGAGAATGAGAATGAGAGAATGAGAAATGAAGAAATGAGAAGAGAGATGAAATGAGAAAGTAGAAAGAGAGAATAGTGTGTTCTCGGAGAGAGAGAGAAAAGAAGAAGAAGAAGAGAGAGATGAGGGGGGGACAGAATAAGAAAGAGAAAGAGAACTAAGAGAGAACAGAGAGAAAAACGATGTTTGGGCCATAAAACATGGAAGTGGGCAATACACAAAATGATGTGGGCGTAATACAAGACCACTAACACGTTCCCTGGCAAGCGAATTTCAATAACGATACCGGAAGTGACAAGATAAACCAGTCTTGGCCCGTGGCTGCCTCTCGCACGGGGACACAAAACACCAACAACAACACCACAACAACATACAACAACAAACCAAAAACAAAAACAATAGGACACAAAATTCGAAACAACAGAACAGCAACAGATCAACAAGAAAATAACAACAAATAGAACAATCAAACAAGTAACAGCAAAGGAAATTTCGGACAACAACTAAAAAAACAGCACAAGCAACAAGAAATTCACAACAACAAAACAAGCAACAAACAAGAAAATAACAACAAATACATAAGGAACGCAACAACAACTAGAAAATCACAACAAGCACAACAAAAAAACCAACAGCAACAGAAAAATCACAACCAAGCACAACAAAAACTAACAGCAACAAGAAAAATCAACACACAAACAAAACAACAAGCAAACGCAACAGAAGAATTACAGCAGCACAACAAAAACACAAGAAATCACAACAACAAGCACACAACAACCACAACAAAACTACATGCAAACAGCAACAAGATTACACAAACAACAGGAACAACAGCAAAGCAACAAGAAATAACAACAAAACAGCAAACAAGAAAATCACAAACCACAAAACAACAAAACAACAGCAACAAGAAAATCACAACAAGCCAAACAAAAACAGAAGCACAAAAAATAAACAACAAAGCAACAGCAACAGCAACAAAAAGATTAAACAAGCACAACAAAACAACAAGAAAAATCACAACAACAAGCACAACAACAACCACAACAAAAAACTACAAGCAACAGCAACAAGAAAATTAACAACAAAACAACAGGAACAGCAACAGCAACAAGAAAATAACAACAAAACAGCAACAAGAAAAATCACAACAAGCAAAAACAACACAACAAGAACCACAACAACAACAACAGAAACAGCAACAAGAAATTCACAACAACAACCACAACAAAATAACAACAAATGAATAACAAACAAACGTTCACAGTGGCCCAAGAGGATGCCAAACTTCCTGAAAAGTGTAAAGTGAATTTATACGACACTTCCTAAGAGCAGTTCTCCCTCGTGTACACTTTATTCCTTGTCTTTCTTCTTTTCTTCCTCTTCCTCTTCTTGTTCCTTCCCTTCACCTTCCGTTATTTTTGTTTCTTCATCGCTTCCCTTTTATCCTAATCCCGTCTCCCCTCTTCCCTCCTTTTATTCTTCTTTTCACCTTCCTGTTATTTTTTCCTTTTTTTTCTTCTTCGCTTCCTTTCTTGATCCTAATCCCCCACTCCTTCTTTCTCTTTTTCCTTCCTCTTCTTCTTAATCCTCCTCTTCCCTTTCTTCTTCTCCCTCTCTCCATTCCTTTCTTCCTCCTCATTACACTGCCTCCTCTTATCCTCTCCTCTTTCTCCTCCTCCATCTTCCCCTCTCTCTCTCTCACCCCCCAACCTCCTCACTTCCTTTCCTCTTCTTCCTACTTTTCCCCCTCTCCCTCATTCCCTCCCCCTCATCCCTTCCCACCCCCCTCTCTCCCTTTCCCCTCTTTCTCAATCCTCCATCTTTCCCTCGCACCTCTTTAAGAAAAAAAATCACCCCCCCCCCAAAAAAAAAAAACACACCCAAATAATAATAATAATAATAATAATAATATAATAATAATAATAATAATAATAATAATAATTAATAATAATAATAATATAATATAAATAATAATGATAATAATAAGATAATAACAATGAAATAAACAAATAAAGATAATAAGAAATAAAATAAAAAATAAAGATAATAACAATAATAAATAAAATAAAAATACAAATAACACAATAAAAATGACAAATAAAGCACACAAAAGAATAATAATAACAAATAAAACACTAAAAAAAATCTGAGCCGCCACCATCAGGCGCAAACCCCCCAAGACGCGAGCGGCGAGAGAAGGGCAGCGCGAAACAGGTGCGGATTCCGTGGGAGTCTTCCAAGGCGAACAGGTGTTGCGTTGACATCCGGAGCGCGCCTCGCTTCCTGGATGAGAGGGAGAGAGAGGGAGAGAGGGAGAGGGGGAGGAGTGGGGAGGGGGGGAGGGAGATGGGGAGAGGGAGGGGGGAGGGAGGAGAAGGGGGGGAGAGAGAGGAGGGAGAGAGGGGGGAGGGAAGGAGGGGGAGGAGAGAGAGGGAGGGAGGGAGAGAGGGAGAGGGAGGGTGGGAGGGAGAGAGAGATAATGGAGAGGGAAATGAAAAATGAGAATGAAGAGAGAGGACAGAATGGGGGAGGGGGGAGGGAGAGACAGAGAGAGAAATGAATGAATGGAGAGGAGAATGAAAAATGAGAAGAAAGCGAGAGAGGAGGAGAGAATGGGGGAGGAGGAGGAGAGAGAGAGAGAGATGGAGAGGGAGAGAGAGGAGAGTGAAAAATGAGGGAGATAGAGAGGTGAGATGGGGAGGATGGAGGGAGGGAGAGAGAGAGAGAGAGAGAGAAGAGAGAGGAGAGAGAGAGAGAGAGAGAGGAGAGAGAGAGAGAGAGAGAGAGAGAGAGAGAGAGAGAGAGAGACAGAAACAGAACAGAAAGAGAGAGAGGCAGAGAAAGTAAAGTAAGAGAAAGGGATAGAGAAATATAGAAGAAAGCGGCATTCTACCTCACTCCTACCCCTACTTCTCCCCTCTCCCCCCCTCCACCCTCCCACACCCACCCGGCCTACCCCACCACCCCAGACCCCCACCCCACCCCACCCCGATCGAAGCCGAACCCCCCGACGAAGCGAGGCGGCGGACGAGAGAGCCCCGCGTCGCGGCTGTGAGCGAGCGAGAGTGAGTGAGTGCGCGTGCGTTGCGTGCGTGCGGGCGGACGGGCGGGCAGCAGCAGCAGCCTGGCGCCGACGGACCAGATGTGCCTCTCCTCGCGCGACAGTCCCGGGGTCAACTAACTCTCCGACGTCTCTCCTCGCGCTCAAGGTCCCCGCCGATCGGCTCTGCTCCGCGCGAGGTCCCTGCCTGCCCTCGCTCGACCTGGGGAGGCGGGGCGAGGGGACGAGGCGAGGAGACGAGGGGGGCGAGGGGACGGAGCGGGGGAGAACTAAGGAGGGAACGAGGCGAGGGGACGGAGCGAGGAGAACTAAGCTAGAAAACGAGGGGACGAGGGGACGAAGCGAGAAGCTGAGGCGAGGAAACAAAGCTTAAACTAAGACGAAGCGAGGAGCCGAAACAAGAAGACGTAGCCAGCTGAGGTGAGGAAACAAAGCTAGGAGAACTAAGTAAGTAAACGAGGCGAGAAGACGAAACCAGAAACCGTAGCAAGAAGTTGAGGCAAGGAAACAAAGCTAAGAAAACTAAGCAAGGAGACAAGGAAAGAAAACGTAGCAGGATAGTCAAGGCGAGGAAACAAAGCAAGGAGAACGAAGCAAGACGAAGCAAAATGAAGCACACACCGCCATCCAGCGAGGGGAACCCACCTCAGAGCCCCCCGAGAACCCCCGTCAGGAGGACCTCACCTGGACAGACGCTCTTCCACCCGAGATTTACTTCCAAAGGAGGAGAGAGAGAGAGAGGGGGGGGAGGGAGGGGAACAACAGGAGCATCTAGTCTCGGGGTTCGCGGCGAGTCGACTCATACCCACATACCCACAGGCACTCTGTCCTTGCCCCAGACTGTCCGTGCTCCTCTCTCCTCATCCGTCTCCGCTCGAATCCTATCCACATCGTATCCTTTTTTTCTTGAAGGATCTATATTGCGTCAGAAATCGAGTGATTTATAATGTATCTATAATGTATTTTTATCTTTAATTAGATGTATTCATAATCTGAGATGTATAATGTATCTATAATTTATTAGTATCTTTAATTAGATGTATTCATAACCTAGTGTATAATGTATCTATAATGTATTTATATCTTTAGTGTATGATGTATCTATAGTGTATTTATATCTTTAATTAGATGTATTCATAACCTAGTGTATGATGTATCTATAATGTATTTATATTTTTGATTAGATGTATTCATAACCTAGTATATGATGTGTCTATAATGTGTTTATATCTTAAATGTATTGTATTTATAACCTGTAGTGTATAATGTATCTATAATGCAGTTATATATTTTTTAATATAATGTATTCGCAATCTAGTGTATAATATATTTAAAATGTATTTATATCTTTCATGTAATGTATTCACAATCTAGGGTAAGATATATCTATAATGTATTTATATATTTTATGTGATTTATTCATAATTTGTAATGTATATGTATATATATATATATAAGGGATTTATATCTTCAATGTAATGCATTTATAAGTAGTGTATAATGCAACTGTAATGTATATATAACTGTAATGTGATGTATCCGTAATGTCTAATGCATGATAGCGTAATGTATCAATATTCTATACGTAATGCAACATGATGCATCCAAAATATATAACGTTTAATGACGTAATCTCCATAATTGCAACCAACATCAGTTTTATTCCTGTTATAAGATCGAGTTACACAAGTTACTAAGGCATCCTTTCGATATAACATCCTTCAAAGCAATAAAAATATGTAAAAGCTCTAATCATTGACATAATTATCAGTTAAGGTATATGAATTATGTGTGTGTGAACGACTCTCTCTCTTTCTCTCTCTGTGTGTGTGTGTGTGTGTGTGTGTGTGTGTGTGTGTGTGTGTGTGTGTGTGTGTGTGTGTGTGTGTGTGTGTGTTGTGTGTGTGTGTGTGTGTGTGCGTGTGCGTGTGCGTGTGCGTGTGCGTGCGTGTGCGTGGTGCGTGTGCATGCGTGTGTGTATGTGTACGTGTGTACGTGTATGCGTGTGCGTGTATGTGAGCGTGTGCGTACGTGTGTGTATGAAACTCCTCTCCGCACAACAGGGACACCGCAGAGGACGCACATCCCAGAGACCAGCGCCAATTAGGGGAAAAATGAGGACCTCTTTGTGGGAACTCGTGGGGGAGGAGGAGAGGGGAGGGAGGGGGGGAGGCTGCTGGACCGGCCGCAGTTCCGGTCTTGGGACAGGAAAAAATGAATAAATAAGAGAGAGAGAGAAAGAACACGAACACGACATTTAAATACTTCCGGAAAAGTGTGTAGACGCTTTGGCTCTTTGAGTGAGAGAGGAAGGGGAAGGGGCGGGAGAGAGGGGGGGGGATGGAGTGTAGGGGCGAGTGGGAGGAGGAAGGAGAGGGGAGGGGAGTCAGGGAGAGAGAGGGAGAGGAAGGGAGAAAAAGAGAGAGGGAGAGGGTGAAAAAAGATGGTGAAAAAGGGAGGGAGGGAGGGAGAGAGAGAGAGAGAGAGTGTGTGTGTGTGTGTGTGTGTGTGTGTGTGTGTGTGTGTGTGTGTGTGTGTGTGTGCGCGCGCGTATTCCTGACCATCAGAACTGATCACTCGATTAGAACACACACAAACATCTATCACAACTACAAACCTCTTTCAAAACGAAAGAAAGATAAAAAAAAAAAAAAAAAAATAACAAAAAACACAAAAGGAAAAAAAAAAAAAAAACACAATAGGAAAAAAAGAAGACCCAACCATTCTTACGATAAAACCCTATGATTGGCTTCGTCCTGCGTTCGACTTCGGAGGCTCACTATCTCCGCCCCCGTCGAAATCTCCGCCGCCGGCCGCCTGGAATTTCCGGAGAAGCTGCCGGAAATGATCGTGTAAATTCTCTTGTTGTTTTGACCCTTTTACATAACCATGCAGAGGGGGGAGGGGTGGGGGAGGGGAGAGGGGTGGGGTGGGAGAGGGGAAGGGGGGGGAGGTACGGGTTCTCTGCCTTTGTTGCTGGTCGTGTGTTTTCCTTTGTTTTATCGGTGATTCGGCTGCTGAGTTACAACGTGAGAGGATTGCTGACTTATCATAGGGAAGATATATACATATATATATACAATGCGCTTGAGAGAGAGGGGGAGGAGAGAGAGAGAGGGAGGAGAGAGAGAGAGAGAGAGAGAGAGAGAGAGAGAGCGAGAGAGAGAGAGAGAGAGAGAGAGAGAGAGAGAGAGAGAGAGAGAGAGAGAGAGGGAGGGAGGGAGGAGGGAGGGAGGGAGAGAGAGTAACCAAGATTCAAACGTTGATTAAATAAGCGAGACGGATAGACAAAAGAGGTGATATTTATGAATAGATAAGCGAGATAGATATATACAATAGGAGATTCATAGATCGGATTTGCCGGATAGATAAATAGAAAAGGCAAGATTTACGCGAAGAGTAAATGAGCGAGAGAGAGAGAGACCGCCTCGATAAAACGGACGAGATTTATAAACAGCTAAACCAATCAAAATAGAAAATACAAACGAGGCCTACAGTAGCGAGTTATCTACAAAAAAATAAACCCAAAATAGACCATGAAATCACACTCTTCCCCTTAACACTGACTGCGCCCGTGCCCCTTCGCTTCAGAGGAAAAGGAGTGGTGAGGACTTTCAAGATGACCCTCAAGCAAGGAGTCACTCCGGCCTCTGTTCTCGATTAATGAGGATTTCGGAGGCGTCTCGAGGCTGTTGCTAAGCGTAATCCTGTCTGAAGTCGTTGCTTATGATCTTTCTCAA
Organism: Penaeus vannamei; assembly: GCF_003789085.1. NCBI lineage: Eukaryota > Metazoa > Arthropoda > Malacostraca > Decapoda > Penaeidae > Penaeus > Penaeus vannamei. The sequence continues at coordinate 867,519 of NW_020871923.1, forward strand.
TGATACGATTCAAGATTATTATCCCCCGTCTATTTTTATTCCGGGTTCATATCAATTTAAAACATTCATTTTCAATAATACGATTCAAGATTATTATCCCCCGTCTATTTTCATTACAGGTTCATATCAATTTAAAACATTATATTCATACTCAATAATACGATTCAATATTATTATTCCACGTCTATTTTTATTCGGGTTCATATCAATTGACTTGTGGTGTTTGATTTCCACCCGTGTTATCCTGTACGGGGATTGAGGACCTCTCGTAAGGAAAGCCTGGCTGAGAACATAACCTTGACTGCCTCAGACCCGCGGGCACATAACGCCAGGAAGGCGACGAGTAAACAGGATTCCATTGGGCTGTTTACTCAATCCTCGGTAAAAAAGGACAGGGCGAGAAGGCGAGGGACAATCCTCCATCACTGGGGCTCTGCTGAATGAATCCTCTCGACTGCCGGATTTTCGAGAGTTGTTCACTTTGGCTCTGTTGAATGAAAGCTTTTGGCTGTCGGTTTTTCGAGACTTGTTTCACTCTGATACGTGTTTCTGAGGCTTTTTTAATTGTCGGTCTTTCGATACTTGTTCACTTTGACACGTGTTTCTGAAAGATCTTAACTGCCGGTTTTTCGAGACTTGTTTACTTCGACTCTACTGAATGAAACCTTTTTGACTGCCGGATTTTCAGACTTGTTCACTTTCAATCTACTGAATGAAACCTTCTGACTACCGGATTCTCGAAACCTATTCACTCTAACACGTGTTTCTGAAACCCTTTGACCGCCGGTTTTTTCGAGACTCGTCCACTTCGACGCGTGTTTCTGGCCACGGGAGGCTTTCATTCATGGCGGCCGTTGTCAGGGGGACGAGAAGGGATGAATGCGAAGGTGCGGTGGATGAAGGTCCTCGGTTCCTGGAAAGGGCCCCCGCCTTCTGACGTCACGCCACTTCGCACATTCCCGCGCCGTGTTCATTCACATACTCTCGTAACTTCTCGCTCGGCGGTGAAGTGATAAAGAGTAGTTATTCCCCCTTTTTATCAATGTTTGTAATCCAAGTTAGTAGGACGCTTATACAAACAATACACATCAACAATAAATCAAATATTTCCCTTTTTTTTTTACAATGTTAGTAATCCACGTTAGTATGACACTTATACAAACGATACATATCGATAAATCATTATGACGTCACACTAACTCGTTTCCAATCCAGATCCTCTTACACGAACGCTTCGGTTCTGTAACACGGCCCGAGTCGAACCTTCCGTATTATGTCGCGTCAGTGTGTATACTAACCCGTCTCACCCTACGACGAGACACTCAGGAAATCCAACAAACCAACCAGAAGGTGTAGTAAACTTTCTCAATGACTGGCGCGTGGATTTTGAAGGTGGGGTGTACGCGTGCTTGTGTGTGTGCGTGTGTGTGCGTGTCTGAGAATGAGTGGGTGTGTCCCCGCGTGTGAAGAGGCGTTAGAGGTATGAGCGGTGGGGTCGTTGTGTGTACGTGACCCTGACTTTGCTCCGGAGAGTCCTAGAGAGTGGAAATGGTTGATGGATTATAAGGAACTGAACACGTAAGCATCGATCTGTTTTCACAATGTTATTTTTTCCGCTTTCAATATGCTTTTTTTTTCTCTTTTTTATCTTCACACTCACCTCAACCTCTGTTCCATAATTCATTCGTTTTGGGACATTACGGGCACACACACTTACACACTTACATACCCATAAATATATCTTTCTTAAATCTATCAAAACCACGCAATATCGAAAACCAACTTCACTCACAAACCAAGTCAGACGCTCACAAAATCACGTAAAGACATTTTCACGCCAAACTATCGAAAATTCCCGACAGACCCAACGCCGAATCGCTACTTACACGTAAACTTACGCAATGTCCCCACGTATGGTCGTAAACAAACGCTCGAGGTCCGACTGAAGGTCACCTCAACCTGAGATGACTTAGGCTTACCTGGCCGTCACTTCGAGAACGACAGGTGCACTGAGACGATGTCCATGAGGAGATATAGCGGTAATTTATTCGTTATTTCTTGGTTGTCGGTTCGATTTGGGGGAAAAAAAGGGGGAGGGGGTTTATTCAGAAATTTATCTGTAGAAAACAATGTCACGGAGTTATATTGGTTGTGGATAATTACTTTAAAAGAGTCATAAGAGGATTATTGTTTAGAGAATGAAAGAGAGGGAAGTAGCACACGCATATGTACACATGCTGACAGACGTACATGCATATATTCTGCGTGTGTAAGAAAGTCGAAAGAAGATTATTGTTTAGAGAGTGAAAGAGAGAGAAGTAACACGTATATATACACATACAGACAGACGTACATGCATATTTTATGCGCGTGGGTGTAAGAATATGTCTGCGTGAGTTAGCATGAATGTGTGTATGTGTATGTGTCTACCTCAATTCGCGATTGTGTATGCGCATGTCCTTATTTGTGTGGTTGTTTACATACCTGTGTGTACGTCGATATTCGTATGAATGTGTGTGTGGGCGAGAGGCGTGAGTGCATACATGAGAGTGAGTGATAGAAAGAGAGAGAGAGAGAGAGAGAGAGAGAGAGAGAGAGAGAGAGAGAGAGAGAGAGTGGGGCAGATACATAGAAAAAGACAGAAAGAACGACAGACACAGTGCCTATGTATCTGCATATATTTCTGCACCCCTATGCTTACGCGTGCCTGGAAATGCCCGTAGCCCTATGCCTGTATCCATGCGCGCGCGCGTGTGTGTACAAGCGTGTGTGCCCGGGCAGGTGGGCGTGGCGGGGAGTGTTCCCGGTAAGGCCTCGCATCGACGTCCAGCGCTGCCCACTCCGCTCGTCCTGCCCTTACTGCCCGCCTCCACGCTGCCCCCTCTTGCCTCTGCTCATTCCTTCGCTACCACAGGGCCACGGCCTCTCTAACACATAACTCCGGGCTGCGGCGAGTCCTCCTAACACCTACATAACGACCTGCTCTCGTCTGTCTGCTCGGAACTTCCGTCTGTGAGAACTCTGCCAGCGCTTCACTAAACGGATGTCACTTTAGCACGTAACTTGGGGCTCTGATAACTCTGCTAATGCCTTACTGGACGTCTGCCATTGCCTTCTCTCTATCGCGTGATTTCAGGCTCTAATTATTCTTCTAACACCTTACTGAAACTTCTAAACAGCCCGTCACGTGAATCGATCCTGTCGTATTTCGCCAGTTTATATGATTCATTTGAATACTGAAACTTTCTTTGGTCAGAAAAAACTGTACTACTAAAAATTCATTCATGCACGCTATATGTTTTTGTTCTTATTCAGTTCTCTTGACATTGTCACTTCGGTATGCACTGTTGCAACATCCCACGGCATTAACATTGCACACTCCTCTCTTCGGTAATAACAAGCAGTATTTTTACTATATTTTTTACGCTCTTTAGTAACAACAAAGACAATTTTCTATACTTTTTGTTTACGCCGATACAAGTACCTAATTTCGTTATCATTCAGAGTATAATAAATATAACATACATATTCCCATAAAGCAGTAAATAAACTGGTAAAAGAACACTAATTATATATATATATATATATATATATATATATATATATATATATATATATATATATATATTACAAACTACGCCTTCTTCTGAAGACCTGAAACTCCCGCAGAGGAAGAGATCTTGTACCTGCTCTCCGCTCCCACCCACCGTCGAACCATTACTGAAGCTCGTCTAATGAACCGTGCCATTATTATATCTGGTAAAATAGTATTACGGACATCTAAGAACAGTTCTTCTCTGTTCTTCCTTTCCTAAGAACTTCCTCTTGGTAACAGTAATCCTTTCTTCACACGCTGTTCCTCCGTCCATAACTCCACCCACCACCTGCAGGCGTCCGCTCCGATCTCTTCCTCAAATCCACTCCGCTGTCCCCTTCCTCCACTCCGGGTCTATAGAAACACTACGAAATTATTACCGCGTGTAATAATTTCGTGATAGTACTGAAAGACTGTACTATTTAAAATTCTACGAAAAGGGAGAGAGAAAATGAGAAAGGAAAAGAGAATGGAACTTTAAAAAATGGGAAAAAGTACAGGGGATAGAAAGGGAGTAAAGGAGAGGAGAAAGAAAAGGAAGGAGAGAAGGAGAAAGGAAGAGAGGAAGAAAGAGAAGGGAGAGGGGAAGGAGAGAGGAAAAAACTATGGAAGGTAGAAAGGGAGGAAGGAATAGGGGAAATGACAAAGGAAGAGACGAAAGAAGGGCGAGAGGATAGAAAAAAAGGAGATGGAAAGGGAGGTATGAGATTTCTTTTATGGACGTCCCTTGAGCGATAACAAAATTCAATTATCCCCTTCTTACACCTTCAACCACGAGCCCCGACGCCAATCCACGGCATCCCAGCACCCGGCGACGACAGAAGCGACGAAAACTCAATCCTCAAGTCAGATCCTCCATCCCACGACTTGTGTCTCCTTTCCCACGGTCAGCGCCTGAGAGCGGACGGTGGCAGCTGACGGTCAAACGACAGAGCAGGTTCACAGGTAACTGTTGTTCGTTACCTGTAGCTGATCCGCCCCCTCCTCCTGCTCCCTGACGACGACACCGAAGGCGGAGTTCCGAATGCAGTGCAGGAGGGTTCCTCGAGATGATAAATAAACGCCGCCGTACTTGGCATTTATCCATACATGTCAGCCCCCTTATAAGGCTCCGGAGTTCCGAGCGGACGACTTTCGCATTGCCAAACCGCGCCTCGAGAGCAAACAGAGGCAAGACGGGTCCAAACAACGATACCGATGTGTCTCAGCTCTTCAAATACCGATGTTAGAATAATCGGAGAGAGAGAAAAAAGAAACACTACAAAGCATAGTTGATGTTGGTTCGTCCAGGTCTTGGTATCACAGGCTTACCACTTTGGAGATGCTATATACGGGGGTTCGATGCCCGGCAATGGTGTATACGTATGAAAGTGTCTATATGAAATTTGTCTGTTTATGGACGCGGAATATTATGGCAGGAAATAAACAAAACAGGTTGTTGGACTTGTGAGATTCAGATTATTGCATTGTTCATTGTTTGCTTGTTTCATTCAAACTATAATTTGGGTTTACAGAATATATTGTTACATCGCATGATAGTTTCAGATATACAAAGATATCACTACTTGCTTTTCTTTACATCATATAAAGCCACTTTCAACCAACAAAAGAAACTACACTGCAATCACAAATTACATAAAGCACAAGAATACATACATAGAATACACGTCACATACCTAAACATATACATTCTATATCTCCCTTTCGAGATTTTGCACCGCCGACCATTACCACAAAGCAGAGTAAACAACACCCTTTGTTTGCAATTAAATGCGAAATGAATACTTAAACACCATCTCACTTACGCAACGACGAGTATTCCTCATAAGGCTGGCACTGGAGGCATCGTTACGTATGCACAGAGCATTATGTTAACAGAAACAATTTAAGGAGTAAGTAAGCAACGTATATGGTAAAGGAAAGGGGGAAAGGGAGGGAGGGAGGATGAGGGGAGAGGGGAAAGGAAGAGAGAAAGGGAGGTAGAAAGGTAGGAAGGGTGAGAGGAAAGGAGGGAGAAGGGGAGATGGGAAAGGGAGAAAGGTAAGGAGGGAGAGAGGAAGGGAGAAAGGGAGATAGAAAATGAGAAAAGAAAAGAGGATGTAACTTAAAAAAGGAGAAGGGAAAAGAGTAAAGGAGATAGAGAGGGAAAAAAGAAGAGGAGGAAGGAGAAAAGAGAAGAGAGGATGGGACAGAGAGGGAAGAAGGGAGAGGGGGAAGGAGAGAACAAAAAGGACAAAGCAGAGACGAGGCAAGAAGATAAACACAAGAAAAAAATACAAAAGGAGAAAAACAAACACTAAAAGCGAAAGCAGGAAACAGAAGAGGAGATTAGGTACGGATAGAATAGAATAAAAGGGGAAACCAAGACAGGGGAAAGAAGGAAAAAAGGACGGAGAGAGACGAAAGAGACAAAGGGAATCCCCGATAAGACAAGTAGCGGTTCTCCCCCCCCCCCCCCGGCTATATGTCTTCCCACCTCGCACAAGAAACGAATAAATATATGAATAGATGGATAAATAGATAAATAGATGTATTTAATAGATAGATAAATAGATAAATAAATATATGAATAGATAGATAAATAGATAAATTAATGAATTGAATAGATAGACATATAGATTAATAAATTTCATAGATAGATAAATAGATAAATAAATATATGAATAAATCATATATGATATGATAAATAGATAAATTAATTAATTAAATAGATAGACATATAGATGAATTAATTAATTTAATTGATAGATAAATAGATAAAAAATGAACTGAATAGATAGATAAATAGATAAATAAATATATGAATAGATAGATAAATAGATAAATTAATGAATTGAATAGATAGACAAATAGATGAATTAATTAATATAACTGATAGATAAATAGATTTAAAAAATGAACAAAATAGATAGATAAATAGATGAATGAAGTGTTCGAACCCTGTGCTCGGCGCTGCAGTTGCTCTTAGAAAATACAAAGATAGCCTCATGCTTTTGTCTTCGTTCGTTTGTTTGTTTGCTTCCTTGTTCGTTAACTCGTTTGTTTTGTATGTTTTTTTGTTTTGTTTTTTTTTGTTTTGTTTATTTGTTTATTTTGTATGTTTTTTTGTTTTGTTTATTTGCTTTGTTTATTTAGAAGCCACCAGACAGGGTTTCGGACGTGGCGGCGCGATCCAAGCGGGGGAGGAGGAGGAGGAGGAGGGGGTAGGGAGGGGGGGATAATCCTCCTGATACATAGCATGAATACTCCTCCTTCCCCCCTCCCCCCTCACCGAGAGTGACGTCACGCGAGGCACCTGGTGACCTGACCTCCTCTTCCAGCAACGGGTCTCCCTCCCCCTGCCCACTCCCCTGGTGTCCTATCCCTGCCCCCCCTGGTCTCTCTCTCCCCTGCCCCCCCCCTGTTCTCTCTCCCTGCCCCCCCCCCTCCCGGTTCTCTCTCCCCCCCCCCCCCCTGGTTCTCCTCCTCTCTCCCTGCCCCCCCCCCTGGTCCTCCCCTCCCTTGGTCCCCTGGTCCCTCCCCTACCCCATCTACGATCACGTACGCCACACAATATACACATGGACGCGTAGAACACACAACACACCACACGCATACGTACATACACACCTACACACGCATACGCACATACACACCTACACACGCATACGCACACACACACCTACACACGCATACGCACATACACACCTACACACGCATACGCACATACACACTACACACACTACGCTACACACACGTACATACACACCTACCCACGCACACACAACAAACAACACAGAGAAACACCACCTTTTGCTCACTCACACAAACAAAAAAAAAAAAAAAAAACAAATCGCATACTCAAAAGTCAACTCTCCTCCTCCTCCCCTCCCCCCCCCCCCCCCGGTCCCGAAGGACTGCGAAGGATCCAATTGCGCTGTCTGGAAGCCTCTGGAAACTCGCATTTCGTCTTTCCTTTATTTTTCTTTTCTGTGTCATTTCTTCATCATTGTTTTGTTTTGTTTGTGTTCGTTATTTTTTTTAAATCCTTTTTCTTGTCAGTATTTTCGTTTTTTTCTATTTTTTTCTATTATAATTTCTTCATTATTATTTTATTCGTGTATTCTCTTCATTTTTCTTATTTCTTGTCCTTATTTCGTTGATGGTTTTATTTTTACCTTTCTTTCTCTCTCTGTCATTTCTTCATCTTCGGTTTGTTCGTATATTCTCGTTTTTTAATCCTATTTCTTGTTATCTCTTTTTTCCTACTGTTTCTTGATCACCAATTCGTTTTGTGCCCAATTTTCTTGGTATTAGTTGGTATTATTTTCTTGGTATAATTTTTTTGTTGCTTTTTTTGTTTTGTTTTTTCTCTCTCTTTATTTTATTTTCACTTACATTAGATTCTTTTTCATTATTTCTCCCTTCCTCATATTTTACACTATGTTATCCTATTCTCTTTTTATTTTCATTAATTATTTTTTATTATCCTTCCCTCCCTCCTGCATTCCTATTCTCTTAGACTGTCCTTCCCTCCTTCCTATCTCCTAATATCTTATTCCCTTCTCTATCTTTCCGTATCCTCTGACTTTCTTTATCCCTCCTGCTTAGTTATGTTTCCATCTTTATTGTTTCATTTATTATTTCATTTCTTCTTTATCATCCTCCCTCCCTCTTATCTCCCTCCATTTTACCCCTCATCTTCATCTTTCCATCTCTCTCTCTCTCTTTCTCTCCCCCTCCCCTTTCCCGCTTTCTCTCTCCCCTCATTCCCTCTCTCTCCCTCCCCCCTCCCCCCCTCTTCCCCACTCCCTCCCCCTCCCTCCCTCTCCCTCTCCCCCTTCCTCCACTCCCCCCTCTCTCCTCCTCTCCCCTCTCTCCCTCCTCTCCCTCTCTCACTCTCTCTCCATGTTCCTGTTGCAATCTGCGTCAACCGACAAGACCCTGCAATATGCAAGAAGGAAATCACAAGGCATCTTTCCCCGAGGTCTCTGGCTACTTGATCCTCAGGTTGATAAGGTGACGAATCAAGAAGCTTCAGAGTTCTCATAAAAGCTTTAATTCACCTTGATCCTCAGGTTGATAAGGTGACGAATCAAGAAGCAGAGTTCTCATAAAAGCTTTAATTCACCTTGATCCTCAGGTTGATAAGGTGACGAATCAAGCAGAGTTCTCATAAAAGCTTTAATTCACCTTGATCCTCAGGTTGATAAGGTGACGAATCAAGCAGAGTTCTCAAGCTTTAATTCACCTTGATCCTCAGGTTGATAAGGTGACGAATCAAGCAGAGTTCTCATAAAAGCTTTAATTCACCTTGATCCTCAGGTTGATAAGGTGACGAATCAAGAAGCTCCAGAGTTCTCATAAAAGCTTTAATTCACAAAAATGCGAGAGGTGTGCCTTTGGCTATGGAGGATTTGAGAGTATACTAGGTGCGGTTAAAGCTTTCTTTTGATGAAGGTGATGGATCTGTCTCTCACTCTTTCTCTTTATCTCTGTCTGTCTCTGTCTGTCTGTGTCTCTCTTTCTCTCTCTCTGTCTGTCTCTCTTTATCTCTCTCTCTCTCTCTCTTTCTAGTTGCTATCTCCTTTATTTCTTTCCTTTCTTTTCATTTTTTATTCATATGTCTTTTACCTTTATTCTTTATTTTTTCCTCTCTCATCTTTTCGTATTTTTGTGCACTTTTTTCTTCGGTTCCTAGGGAGGTTTCTTGTTTGGTTTTGTCTTTTTCCTCATGTTAGGTATGTTCTTTTTCTCATTTATTTTCACTGCATCCTAACTACCTCATAATTCCCTCACTTCGCTTTTGACTTCCTTAAGGTTGAATTTCCTCATTCTCTCTTTTTTCCTTATCCTTTGTTTCCTCATACACCCATCACCCTGTCCCTCATTCCTCCATGATCTGTTCCTCATAACTCGTTACTGTTTCCTCATTTTCTTCTCTTCATTCTGTTTCTTTTCTCATCCTAAAATCTTCTTTCTACTTTTTTAAGACTCAGTTTTCTTATTCTCATTCTTGCCTCATTGTTATTCTTTCCTCATACCGTCTCTTCCTCACATCTCACGTCATCTTAAATATATTTTCATGTCTCCCTCATCCTGAAGTTTCACTTTCTACTCTGAGTAAACTTCCTCATTTCACCCTCCCCCACGTATCTCCCTCATACATCCTTCATATTGCTTCAAATTCCCCTCATCAGTCTATCTAAACCATTCAATGTGTTTCTTCATTCTTACCCAGCTCTTCACTCAAATCGCACTAACTTTTTTTCCCTCTCATTTCCCTCACTCTTTCCTCACATCACCATAACTATATCCTCACACACCCCTCGCATTATTCTAGTTCCTCACACTTCCTTCACTCCTTCCTCACATCACGGTAACTATTTCCTCATATTTCCCTTACTTCATCCTATTTCCTCACACTTCCTTCACTTCATCCTATATCCTCACACTTCCCTCAACCCTTTAAATCACACACACACCCCAACTCTCTCTTGACTCACCTCCTTCCTCACTCTTCCTCACTGCATCATCCTCACATCCCCCCTACACATTCTTGCTCCTTCTCCTCCTCATTACTCATCCTGACGCATACCTCATCCCTAACCCGTATCTGTGGCATCTTATCTTTCGAGCTGTCACTTCTCCTTCGCTCGCCTATTTCTTAAGTTTTTCTTTATTCTTGTCTTCGTCTTTCTCGTTGTTCTTCTGCCTGTGATTTCTTACTCAATTCTTCTTTCTTTGAAAAAAAAAAAAAACGTAAGGATTGTTGTTTTTCCTGTTGTTGTTGTGGTTGTTGATATTGTAGTTGTTGTTTTTTGGACACGAGATGGGTTTGCATTATAGAACGAGTTGTGATTTATTAAGAAGTCATTTTCTATAAAGAACTAATCACCATACTTACTCGAAGATAGCAACCATTCTTATCACCATAACACACAGCAAAAGCAACCAAGAAAATGATATATTAAAAAAACGAAAAATCTGACCAGTAACGATTAAATATAACAAAGAAACATATACAAAATCTAACAAGGAAACACAAAACACTAAAATAGAAACGCAAATCTATGTGCTACAGCTGAACAGGTAAACAATTGATAGATGGATGTCTCACTAAGTCCACTTTGTCAACGGGGACTTCGCTGACACAGGGAGGTAGGCCGGGGGCGCAGGAGGCAGTGCTTGCTTGTAGGAAAAGCAGGGGTCATTGCTTGCTTGTAGGAAACGTAGAAGGCAGTGCTGGCTTGTCGTAGAAGGGGACAGGAGGGAGTGCTTGCTTGTAGGAACTGTAAGAGGCTGTGCTTGCTTGTAGGAACTGTAGGAGGCTGTGCTTGCTTGTAGGAAAAGCAGGGGTCATTGCTTGCTTGTAGGAACTGTAGGAGGTTGTGCTTGCTTGTAGGAAGAGCAGGGGCTATTGCTTGCTTGAAGGAAAAGCAGGAGACAGTGCTTGCTTGCCGTAGGAGGGACAGGAGGGGTCATTGTTTGTTTGTACACAAAAGACAGTGCTGGCTTGTCGAAGGTGACAGGAGGCAGTTCTTGCTTGTCGATTATAAAGGCTGACCCCAAAGAGTACGGACGAGGAGTGGGAGAAAGGGAGCGTTGGGGTTGGAGTATAGGGTAGCAGCGGGGGTGGAGGAGGATGGGGCAGGATAGGGTGGAGGTGGAGATGGAGGGAGGGGAGTGGGGGAGAGGGGGAAGGAGGGTAAGAGTGGGTTAGGGGTAAGGGAAGAAGTGAAGGGATGGGGAGGGGGGGGAGTAGATATAAATAAGAGAGGGAAAGGAAGGGCATGGGGTTAGTTGTGGGGGAGGGGACAGGGATAAAAGGGAAGGGGAAGGGGGAGGATGTGTGGGGAGAGGGCAGGGGGACCGGGGAGCGAAGCCTGGGACCCTATACATCTTAATACCAGCGCCAGGGTCCGCGGCGCGTCTCCCAAGGCTCTCCCGAGGGGCACGGCGTCGCGCGGCAGATCACAGGCAGCGAGTCGTGTCGCCCGCCGTAATGAAAACATCCCAGGCGGCACTACGTTATCGACTCCCCCGGCCGTAACCTCTGCCCTGCGCGATCCCGTGCCGCGAGCCATGCCAATGAGCGCCCCCGCTGGTCCCTGGGAGCGGGCGGGCGGGCGTCGCGGGGCTGCGTCGACGTCGGGCGGGAGGAGGAGGATGCGCGTGCGGTCGCCCACGTATGCAAGGGGCGGCGGCGACGTGTGACCTGCATCGGGAGACGGCGCGGCGGGAGGAGGAGGAGGAGGAGGATGCTCGCTCTCATTAGGGCTTCGCCACGCCTCCGCCGGCTGGCCTCGCGGCGCGCCACTCCGTCTGCCGGGCCGGAGACGCGGCGTGCTTCCCCCTGGCGCCTCTCCTCTCCGCCACGCTGCATCCTGCGCCTACTCCTGACCCTCACCTGATGCTCCTCCTCCTTACTCCGTCGTTCCTGCGCCTCCGCCTGATCTTTTCGACCTCCTATCCCTGCGATTCTCTCCTTTATCTGTACCTCCTTCGCCCCGGCCTCCTCCTGCGACACCAAGCCTGATCCCGCACAGCCTTTTGTACCTCCTCCGCCAGGATTCCTCTAACGCCTCCTCCACCATTCTTGAATCTATGCCTTATTCTGTACATCCTCTTCTTCCTGCCCTTCTTCTTCTCTTCTTTTCTTCTTCTTCTCCTTCTTCTCTTCTTCCTCCGCCCCCGCCTTTACCTCTTCCTCTTCTAGAAAGAGGTCCTCAAAGGTCCTCTTATTGTGACACTAAATTAATATTTTAATCAAGCCACTTTCAATATCCTCCTTTGTCTCTTATCTTTGTTGCCAGGATAACCCCATCGCCTTGACCTGCTTCCTGCCCAGCAATGGCTTCAGGCTTGTCTTTTGCATTGTCTATTAATACTTCAAAAATTCCTACACATAAGGAGCAAAGAAACATGATTCTAAAAGTAATATATGTCCACCGTTTTAGCAATATTCCTATGAAGGCGCGTCAAATTACATTAGTAAAATCTGACATTAAAACACAAGGGGACTCTAAACCTAATATCAGATTGCTCTATTAGGATGGCGACATTTTCTATGATTTTTTATTCCCGAACTAACGCGTTTCTATATCAACGTGTTTGTGTATTGCGAGACACTAACCTGTTTCATACATACGACAGGAAATGGATGAGGTTTAATCGGTGTCTCTCTCTCTCTCTCTCTCTCTCCTCTCTCTCTCTCTCTTCTCTCTCTCTCTCTCTCTCTCTCTCTCTCTCTCCTCTCTCTCTCTCTCCTTCTCTCTCTCCCTTTCTCTCTTCCCTTTCCCTTCCTCCCTTTTCTCCTCTAGTATATATATATATATATATATATATATATATATATATATATATAAGCACACATTTCCCACGACTTTAGGATGTCTCACAATATATAGAAATACCCTAAACCTTGTATCCACACACGTCTATAAGCTGATATCCTGTCTTTATTTCTCATCCTGACAAATCCCACTTTAATTGTACTCCAGGACTTGCTGTGGCTCCCCTGAAATCCCCTCACCCTCCTCCCTCTCCTCCCCCCCGACTCTTCTCCCTCTCCTCTCCCCCCGACTTCTCTCCCTCCCCCCCCCCCCCAACAACAACAACCCGGATACTCCAGACTTGATTCAAAACATAGATTCCAGTGTAGCTTCACTTCAGCTGCCGTGGGACCAGTCTCTTTGAGGGTTAGTTACCTCGAGTCTCTCTCTCTCTCTCTCTCTCTCTCTCTCTCTCTCTCTCTCTCTCTCTCTCTCTCTCTCTCTCTTCCTTTCCTTCCTTCTCCATCTATCTCTCCCTCTCACTCGTCCTTCCTATCCCTCTCCCTCCACTCTCTCTCTCCTTTCTTTCCTTGTTCTCCCAGTCCTCTCTCTCCCAAAATCCCCTTTCACCATCATTCTTTTTTTTCCTTCTCCCTTCCGCTCTTTTCCTCTTCTTCCCCCCCTCTCCTGCGTCTCTCCTCCCTATCATCTCCTTCCTTTGCTTCCCCTTTCCCGTCTCATTTTCCATTTCCCTCTCTCTCCTCCCATTACTCAAACCCTCTCTCCTCCCTCCTTCACTCTACTCCCTCTCTTCTCTTACCTCCCTCTCTCACTCACCCTCTCCTCATCTCTACCCCTCTCCCTCCCCTCTTATCCCTCACTCCCCTCCTTCTCTCTCCTCTCCTCCCCCTCATCCTCACTCTCCCTCTCCCTTCTCTCCTCCCCTCATCCTCACTTCCTCCCTCTCCCTTCTCTCTCTCTCTCTCCTCCCCTCATCCTCACTTCCTCCCTCTCCCTTCATCTCTCCCCACTCCCTCTCTGCCTCTCTCTAGAAGTCAATCAGCCTGTTTGACTGATGAACTTCTCTGTCCTTGATGTCGTCGGTCGGTCGGTCGTCGCAGTCATACCCGCCCACAACCTCGCTCCTCTTTCATCTGTCCTTAAGTCCCAAAATACCCCCAGAATTCCCGAATTTGGTCCTTAAGTTCCGAATTTGGTCCGTAAGTCCCCAAATTTTGTTCGTGTCCCGAATTTCGTCCGTATATCCCGAATTTCGTCTGTATGTCTCGAATTTCGTCCGTATATCCCGAATTTCGTCCGTATTCCCTTAACTTTCGTCCGCAAGTCCCCAACTTTTGTCCAAGTCCCGAAATTTGTCCGCGTGTCCTAAAATTTGTCTTCTTGTCCTAAATAATGCAGAAAAGACACGAAATCCTGTATTCTTGGACCAAACATTATATTTCTGATAATTTATAAGATGCATAAAGACACCTAATGTTAGGACTTAAATTTTAAAATACTTCATGCACAAAAATACCACTAAAAACATGTATAAAACAATATATATATATGACCGTTTAGTAACAAAATCCCATCATTTTTCTCACAATCTTTACTTCTTAAACAAATTCTCAATTAAAAGTTTCTCACATTTCATCCCCTAATTAGAATTTCAGCGAATAAAAAAATCCTAATCAAAATCGTACATTCTATTCTCAATTCAAATAATAAATCTACAAATAGCAATAAGCTGTATGAATAGAAATATCGCATCTAAATCTGCGTACACTCTATCCTTGGTCCTTCGCAGCAGACACTCAGGCTCTCACTCCCCTCCCTCCCTCACTCCCCCTCACCCTCCTTCCCTTCCTCCCACTGTCCTTCCCTCTCCCTTCCACTCCCCCCCCCCCCCTCCCTCCCCCTCCTCTCCTGCCACTCTCCTTCCCTCTCCCTCTCACCCCTCCTTCCCTCCTACTCTCCTCCCTTCCTCCTCTCACTCCCCCTTCTTCCCTCTCACTCTCTCTCCCTCCACCCTCTCTTCCTTTCCACTCCTCCTACTCTCCCTCCCTCCCTTCCCCCTCCTTCCCTCTCCCTCCTCTTCCCTCCCCCTCCTTCCCTCCCTTCCCCCAAGGGTATGTTTCGCTTCCCCGTTAATCACGTGACTTACCGATGTCCTTCACTCCCTCCCTTTCATCCATGGACGTCTTCCTTTCTCTTCTTTCTTTTCCTCTTCTTGCTTCGTCTTATTCTGTGCTTTTGCTTTCCTCTCTCTCATTCTTTGTCCTTGCTTTTTGAGTCTCTTTGTTTTGTTGACTCTCTTTTCTCTTTATCTCTCGCTCTCTCTTTCTCTTTGTCTCTCTCTCTCTCTCTCTCTCTCTCTCTCTCTCTCTCTCTCTCTCTCTCTCTCTCTCTCTCTCTCTCTCTCTCTCTCTCTCTCTCTACTCTTATCGTTACCGTTACTACTATGTATTTTTATCATTATTTTTATCATTCATTTTCTGTCTCTTTCTCTTTTTCAGTGTTTTTTTCTCGCCCTTCTTTTCGCTTTTCTCTTTGTATTATCGCTTATCACCATTTACTTGATACGTTTATTCCCCTTTTCCCCTTCCCTTGCCTTCGTCCTTTCCTCCCCCTCTCTTCTTCTACACCCTTTTCCTCCTCTTATTTTCCATATTATCTCTTTCCTTCGCTTCCCTTCTCCCTCTTCTTCCTCCTTTCTCTCCCTGCACAGTTTCTCACTTTTCGTCTTATTTCTCTCTCTCTCGCTTCTCTTTTCTCAGACTAACATCGTCGACGTATTAGAATTTCCGCATAAATTCTCGCTTTGATTTCCGTCTGTTTTCTCTCTCTCTTTCTCTTTCTCTTCTTTCTTTCTTTCTTTTCTTTCTTCTCTCTCTCTCTCTCTCTCTCTCTCTCTCTCTCTCTCTCCTCTCTCTCTCTCTCTCTCTACTTCAAGCTCAAACTCTACCTCAATCTTTATCTATCCGTTTATCCATCTATCCATCTATCTATATATATATATATATATATATATATATATATATATATATATATATATGTATGTATAAATTTATTTGATCACCTGTTCTCTCTCTCACTCTCTCTTTCTCTCGCTCTCTCTCTTTCTCTCTCTCTCTCTCTCTCTCTCTCTCTCTCTCTCTCTCTCTCTCTCTCTCTCTCTCTCTCTCTCTCTCTCTCTCTCTCTCTCTGCAGAACAAACAGCGAAAACATCAGGAGGCAATCATCATCAGCCTCCCCGCCCCCGCTCAGACAACCCCCTCCCCCCCTTCAGCACCCCACCAACACCCCTATCCCCTCCCCTCCCCCTCTCCTCCCACCTCCCCGTCTCTTTCAACCACCCTCCCCCTCCCTCGGCCACACTCCCCCCACACCCTCTCCTTCCCTCAGCCACACTCCCACCCCCTCACCTTCCCTCATCCACCCCACCAACGCCCCTCCCCACCCCCATCCCCTGCCTCTTCTACTCGTCTTGCTGCTGACCCTGAGTGGAGGGGTTCGAGCGTGCCCGATGCCCCCGCCACTGAGGACTCGCTATTGGGGGACGGGAGGGGGGGAGAAGGTGGGGGGAGGGGGCGAGAAGGTGGGGAGGGGAGCGAGAAGGTGGGGGGGTAGGAGGTAGACTCACCTGGGGGAGGAACACACGGGTGAGAGGGGGGGAGAGGTGGGGGAGGGGGCGAGAAGGTTGGAGGAAGGTGGGGGGTGCAGGTAGACTCACCTGGGAGAGGGGGGAGAGTTCGAAGGGGACAGGGGTTCGAAGAGAAGGGAAGTGAGAAGGAGAAAGAAAGGGTTGAGGAAAGAACGGGAGAGGGAGAGAAAGGGGAAGATAAAAAGGAAGAAGAGAATAAGAGTGAGAAAGTAGAGAGAATGAAGAGAAAGGGAGAAGATGAGTTGAGAGGAACACAGGAGATGGGGAAAGTGGCTAAGGGAGAGGAGGGGAGGGAGCAGGGGGAGGGGGAAACATCTCCAAAGGCCTCCTTAACCCAGTCAATACTTAGTTAAAAATTCTCTGAGCGTAAATCTAAGACCTAAGAGAGAGAGAAAGAGACAGGAAGAGAAAGAGAGAGAGAGGATAAAAGAAGAGAGAGCGAGAGAGAGAGACAGACAGACAGAGAGAGAGAGAGTCAGACAGACAAACAGAGAGAGAGACAGACAGACAGACAAACAGAGAGAGAGAAAGTACTTTTGTTTCTTCCTTTGTCTCTGTAATTTCGCGGATGCTCTGTCTCGACCCAGACCAAATTCCGGACGATTCAGGAAAATAAGCATAAGTCGTGATTAACTCATTATCATTAATTTTTCCTCTCTCTAACTCCTCACCCTCACTCTCTCTTCCTCCCCCTCCCCTACCCTACAATCTCCCTCTCCTTCTCCCCCCCTCTCTCTTTCTCTTTTCTCTTTTTAGAAGCGAATGTCTCAGCCTCCGAACATGACTACACAAAAGCACGTTTGTTTGTCGATCTGGTTCTCTGCCTCGCGTTCCTTTGGGCTTCTTTGCTGTCTCTCAGAATGTCTCGCCTTTTGAGGGTTTTTTCCCCTCGGTTTATCTACTTTATATAACAACAAGGATGGAGAAATTATATTCATTTCAGTGTTTTTCTTATGTGATGTATAATAGTAATGATAATAATAATGGTAATAATAATGATGATAATGATAATGATAATACTGATAATAATAATAATAATAATAATAATAATAATGATATCAATGATAATAATAATAATGATGATGATAATGATAATAATGATTATAATGATAAGAATAATGATAATAATCATAATAATATCAATATTAATATCATTATCAATATTAATATTGCTGTTGATAACAATATTGACATTGACAATAATAATAATAATGCCAATAATGATAACAGTAATAGCAACAACAACAGCAACAACAGGAGACAGAGTGAAAATAAGAAAACAAACATATCTTCACCATCAAGAACAACAACAATAATTACAACAAAAAGCCAAAGAGATACATCTAAATCTCTCCATATACCGATCAGTCATGAACCACTATTCATGAAAAAAAAATCTACAAATCCAACAAAACGAAATTAATAAAAAAAAAAAAAAAAAAAACACACACACACACAAGAAACATGACGTAACAACACAGAATGAAGACGCATATTTCCTGCATGACGTTTACGGTTTGAGGAATGGCTCCCCACGTGCATGAGGGAAGTAAGGGACTGCCCTTTTGTGTACATTTAGACAAGGCATTGTGCTTCATGATATTTCTTGTGATGGACGTGTGTGTGTGTTTTGTTTGCGCGCATGTGTGTGTGTGTGTGTGTATGTTTTGTTTGCGTGTGTGTGTGTGTGTAGCTGTGCCAGTGTGTTGGTATATGTTTATGTAGAGTGCATTTATACACACACACACACACACACACACACACACACACACACACACACACATATATATATATATATATATATATATATATATATATATATATATATATATATACATACAACACATACATATACAATACATATATATAAAATGCCTATACCTTCATTTTCATCTCCATCGCATCCTTTAACTTCTCTCATTTTCCTCATTTCAGGAGATGAGGCAAGACACAGAAACTGCCAATCACTTCCCCACACCGCCCTCATCTCTGACTCTTCCACCTGACTCCGCCCCTTCCGCCGAGGTCAAAAGCGCCGCCGAGCAACTTGTTATCGAGAAGAGCGCGTAGAGGCATCGGCATCTTAGTGGAGAGACAGCAGGCGGTCGAGACTTACCATGATGATGAGGATGATGATGGTGGTGATGATGGTGGCGGTGGTGGTGGTGATGATGATGATGATAATGATAATGAGGATGATGATGAGGATAATAGCAATAATGATAAAAACAGCAACAATAATAACAATAACATTAATGATGATTATGCTGCTGCTGATGATGATGTTCATCATCATAACAATGGTAATCGTAATGGTAATGATGATAATAATAATAGCAATAATAATAATCATTATAGTAACGATAACAGTTATAATGACAACAAGGATAATACTGATCGTAATAACAGTGAAAAGAATAATGCTAATGATAACAAAAATACTGATTACAATAATAAAAACAATACCGAAAACAATAACAGCAAGAACAATAATAACTGATAACGACAATAATAATGATAATAACAATGGGAAATAAATAATACTGACAATAATAATGATGATGATGATTCTAATAATAACAATAACAATAATGACAATAACAATAACGATGATGATATAATAATAATGATAATGATAATAACGATAATGATAGTATCAGTGATGATGATAATGATTATTATTCAGATGATGAAGATATCGATAATGATAATACCACAGCTGAGAGTTATAATGATAATCATTGAATTAATCATCATAATGATATCATTAATAATAGTAATAATAATAATTATATGATAATAATAATAGTAATTATAGTAATAATAATGATGATAATGGTGATAATAATAATGAGGATGATAATAACGTTAATAATATAAACAAGTAATAACAAAATAATGACACAATAAATAAAGCAATAATGACAATTACAGTCATAACAACAATAACAATTATAATGATAAGAATGATAAAACTTATAATGATAATAAAAACAATAATAATGATGATAATAACCATGATAATAATGATGATAACAGTAACAGCATTAACGATACTATCATTAACAACAACACCATCATCAACAACAAGGAAAATGATAAAGACAAGAAGGAATATAACAATAAAACAAAAAAAGAATATGACAAAGTTGCAAAAATCTAAAAATAATAATAATAATGATAATAATAGAAAATCACACACACTATTACCAACAACAATAGCAACAATAATAACTACATCAATAACAATAACAGTAACAAGACAAGAACAACAACAAAATACGCACCACACATGCCCTCCTCCCCCCAACCCCCCTCACTTATTGCACGGCCAACCCCTGCAACATCGGACACCGCTCTGTTGCATCACTGTCAATCATGCTTTGGTCGGTTCAGTGGCACCATCACGAGATCACCATCACTTGTAATCTGGTTGTTGTGGCACCATTTATCTAAGCCTTATGAGAGGGGGAGGGGGAGGGAGATCACAGAGAGAAGGCAAAGGTTTGTATGAAATTTGTGTTGATTATTGTGTGTGTGTGTGTGTGTGAAGGGTGTGACAGGGGGGGGGTGAGGGTGCAAGTTGTGGATGTGGGTGGGGTGTATGTGGTGTGGGTGTGAGTGTGGATTGGGTTGTGGATGTGGGTGTGGTTGAGGGCACGAGGGAGGTGTTTGGTTTGAGTGGGTAAAGTGCGGGTTTTTGGGAGTGTGGATGTGTTGTTGTGAGTGGGGGAGGAGAGGGGGAACTGAGATAGTATGGATATGCGTGTGGGATTTAATCATCAATATAGATACAACATTAACTTTGGTATGCGTAGTGAAATTTCCACGATCGCCCTACACACGCACAAGCAGACACACACACACACACACACACACACACACACACACACACACACACACACACACACACACACACACTCAATTAACCTACATCGCCACAATCGTAGTACGCCCACACAGATCGGAAATGCACCAAGATTTTAGTCTGCAAACAGAATTCCATAAATCGAGTTGTTCCGAATACCATCACATCGTCGACGGGAAACAACCGTATTTATGTCATGCTGTTTAGGCCCAAAAAGTTCACGCCATGGAAGGGACACTCGTGGCAGGTAGAAAGGAAATTCTATTATCGAGGTTGCTGTTGAATTATTCATAACAGATATTAAAAGAAGGAAAATAAAACTACTGAGCTAACCCCGATAGAAAGAAGGAGGAGGAAAAGTTACTTATCATTTTTTTTTTTTCTTGCAAGTCCCGTTACATAAGGTCATTACATTTTATATTGTTTCTTGTCAGGATGAGCTGGTTTCTTTATTCATGGGTATCTTTGTAATATCTGTTTTGCAATACCCAAAGTTAGGCAATGGTAGTGAGTCATCCGTGGCTTATAAATCTTCATTATTATTGTCTGCCATCATGATTATCATTATCATTATTATTATAATTATCAAAATGATTGTTATCATTATCAAAATTATTGTTATCATTATCAAAATTATTATCATTATCAAAATTATTGTTATTAATATTATCATTATCATTACTGTCATAATCGCCATCATCCCTACTATCATCATAATCACAATCACTATTATTACAATTACCATTATTATCGTCATCATCATTATGGTGATAATGATGTTAGTGATAACTATGGTGATGATGCATCTTCAGCATCACTATCAATATCGCCATCGTTATCATTATTATCACAGTTATTAGTATTGATATTATAATATTTATCATTATTATTATTATTACCACCTTTCAGACTAATATTGGTATCATCAATATTATCATTTATATCATTATCGTTATCATTATTTCCATTACCATCATCTTCATTATTATTATCATTATCATTATTGTTGTCACTATCATTATCATCGTTATCATTATTATCATCACATTTTAATTATCTATACCACTATCGTTATCAGTATTACTACTACTGTTATTATTGCTGTTATCATTATCATTATTATTGTTTCTATTATCATTATTATTATCATTACAATCATTATTGATTTCATCTTATCATCATTATCAATTATTTTTATCATTATCATTACCATCTTACTGTCATTATTATGATTATCATTATCATTACTATCATCATTATTATTGTCATTTCATTTTCTTGGTTAACATCATTATTATGATTATCACTATGGTTATCATCACCATCATCATCATTATTATAATTATTGTTATCATCATTATCATGATTATTATCAGTAGCATGATTATCGTTATTTCTTTCATTATTACTATCATTATAATTTATTATGATTATCATTATCATTATTATCGTTATCTTTTTTTATCATTATTATTATATCATTATTTCTATTAGCATTATTTTTATCTACTGGTATGCCAATATTATCTTATTACACTTTTTCATAATTATTATCATTTCCAGTATTAATATTATTATTATCTTCATCATCATCATTACTGTCATTAATAATCATGTTGACTATCATCATTAACATCATAACTATGATTATCATTATCATTATTATCGTTATCATTATCATTATTATCGTTATCTTTTTGTTATCATTATTATTGTATCATTATTTTTATTAGCATCTTTTTATCTCCTGGTATACTAATATTACTTTATTCCATTTTTTCATAATTATTATCATTACCAGTATTATTATCATTATCTTCATCATCATCATTACTGCCATCACTACTAATCATTTTTCACTATCATCATATAACATAACCCTATGATTATCATTATCATCATTATCGTTATCTTTCTGTTATTATAATTATTTTCCTTAGCATTATTTTATCTACTGGTATACTAATATTACCTTATTACAATTTTTATTCATAATTATTACCATTACCAGTATTTATATCATTATTATTATCTTTATCATCATTACTGCCATCACTACTAATCATTTTTCACTATCATCATATAACATTATAACCCTATGATTATCATTATCATCACCATCATCATCATCATCATCATCATCATCATTATCATTTTCATCTTCATCATTTTCATCATTTTAATCATTCTTCAAGCAAAGAGGTCTAGAAAGAGGCAGAGAAAAGTCACTATAATGATTTATAATCGAATATACTCTACCGGGACTAACTATAATCAGATTTTTTTATCGAGACGAAGATAAAGCTGTCAGATAAGTGACGACTGATAATGATCATCGTTTGATAACTGGCGGGACGTGTTCGAATCCGTGCGTAGTGTGACGATGGCGTTCGGATCTGTTCCAGCCAGTCAGTTATCTTAAAATAATTATAGATGAGTAAATAGATGGGTTGATGATTTTTTTTATAATATGTAATTAAATTAATAGATAGATGAAATAATGCATACATGCATAAATATATAAATAGATGACTAAGAAAAATAAATGAATGAATAATAAAACATTGGTCAATAAGCAGAAAAAAGTAGAGTAAATAAAACGAGAAATGAAGAGATATAAATGAATTAATTAATCAATTAAACAAATAAAAACAAGCTTGCATATCAGGAATGAAACCCAGGACAAATAATTCCTTTTCTCTAACATCGTTCACCAAAGTCGATTAATTATCTAAACCTAATCAAAGAATAATTACAGACCCTTGATAGTCCTTCCCAGAGTCCTTACACACGTACAGCCAGGTTCGTAATAGGGGCGTGGCGGGTATCCGTACGTGAATCTGCAAAATCACGTACGGAGAGGTTTCGTAACATTTCGTTTTGTCTTTATTGTTTATACGTTTAATTCCTGTTTCATCTTTCGTTTTTTCCCCCAAGTTTTCATTTATTTAATTGCTTATTTTCCCCTTTTTTCTGTTTTCCTCTGTTCATTTCGTTTCTCTCTTCTTTTTCTCATCTTCCGTTTTGCTTCCGTTCCCATCTCTTTCAGAAAGAAAAAGACGTTTCTCTTCTTGCCCTTAGTTCTTGCCCTCGATACTGGGCCCTTTGCCTCCGTCCCTTATAAGCGCCGCCGACCCTCACCCTTGCCCTCGTCTTTCAAACTAACCCTCGTCCTTCAATGTCCTTCAGGTGTACCCAAAAGTTCAGCTGCCCAACATGTGCCATCGGCAGGTGACTTTCCTCCCGGGGTCGAACTACCTCGTCTCGCCTTCCCTTCTCTCGCGATCCGACACCTGCACCTCCTGGCCGACCCCCCGGGAGACAAAACACAAGGGTACGTCCTCCCGCAGGTGTCCACAGGGTAGCGTGTGCCAACAGGTGTGCGAGCGACCCCGTGGGTACCTGCCCTACTCTCCCGCCCCCGTCCCCGCCCCTACCCTCCCACCAGGGCTCGTCCCCCAGGCCAACGCAAGAATTCCACCTGAACTTCCTTCGCTCGGGAGGCCAGGCGACTCTCCTGGGACGGTGTGATTCATGAGAGAGAGAGAGAGAGAGAGAGAGAGAGAGAGAGAGAGAGAGAGAGAGAGAGGAGAGAGAGAGAGAGAGAAGAGAGAGAGAGAGAGGCAGATATAAAAATAAAGAGAAAGAGAGAGAGAGAAAAACAGACAGGCAGACACACAAATAAAGAGAGAGAGAGAGAAGGAGGCATAGACAGACAAGCAGACACACATGCACACAAAAACAGACACACATGCACACAAAGACAGGCACACATGCGCATACAGACACACACACGATGGTACACATACACACAAACATACGCACACACTCACAAACAAACAAACACACAGAAAGGGGAAAAACAAAACAAAAACATAACAGAATCTTTGAAGAAGAAAAAATCCCCCGAGACGAAGGGAAGGAGGGCCCTCTCACCATCCCCGGAGGAAGGAAGGCGGCCCACGCTCCCAGGAAGTGCTGTAGGGAGAGACCCTCCGCCGTTCTCGCCGCGTTATGGGCCAAGGCTACGAGTGACGTCACCCTCCCCGGATACCTTTCGCCTCCCGAGACATTCCTGCGTCTCGAGCCCCTGCGTCTTGGGCCGTCCGTACGTCCTGGAGCGTCCCTCAGCGCCCCTCGCGAGCCAAAACAAAGGAGGCTTCGTGTCGTCGTGCGGGAGAGTCGTGGCTTATACGCTCCCGAAGGAAAGGAAAATTCGTTTGAAAGATACGATCGCCTTCCGTAGATTTTTAGCTCGTAAGGGAATGCCATTTTTGACAGATGTACGTACATGTTACTCCATCATCGCTGTTTGTTTGTGCATCTGCTGTTGTTGATAGTTGCTCTTTTTTTTAATTCCATAAGCTGCTGTTTGGGCTTAAAATATATTATATATCTCCCCGCAATCACCCTAAACAACATCGCAATAACGTAAAGCAAGAAAGATAAACAATAAACAAAACCACTGACCAAAAAACAAAAAATAAATAAACACCTAAATCAACAAATCCAACGAAAATAGACTTTACAAACAAACAAAAAAAAGACATAGATTAAGCACAATAATTACGCCTTAATCCAACTCTCAGCTTAAAGCCTTCCATATCGCAGCGGATATTATGTCGCGAGACTTTTAAACGCAAGAGAGGAAACTTGTTTATGATTCAATCAGGAGGCTTGCGCACCTGTCGCGGATGCTGCTTACTTAATTCATCGTGTAAAATCTTTTTTCTTTTTTTTTTGTCTATTTCGGTCTTTTAGATTTCGATTCTATTTCTTATTCTGGGTTATCTTAGTCCTCGTTTTTCTTTTTCTTTTCCTTTATTCAACTTTTTTTTATTAGGTTTTGGTGTAGCTAAGATGAGAGAAAAAAAAAATGTTTTATAAAAAAAATTCTCCCCCTCAGAGGAAGGGAGTGGGGAAGAGGGGGGGCGGGGAGGGGAGTATCCAGGGGGGAATATTCTCTCGAGTGAAGGATTTTACTCCTTGGGAGCTAGGGCAACGTAGGAAGCGAAGAACTCAGGAGAATGGGAAAGAGAAGAATAGAAGGAGAAAACAGAAGGGGACGTAAAAGATTCGTCAACAAACACCGTGTCTTTGCTCTACGTTAACACCCCTTCCTGGCTCGCCCTTTACCATCCCTTTGGACCCCTCCCTCCTTAACCCTTCCTCCCCTTGAAGACTTCCCTTCCCCCCCCCTGAAAATCCCCCTTTCCCCAACCCCATAAAATCTCACCCTTTTCCCAACCCTTCTTGAAAACACCTCCCCAACTCTCACTCGAACCCCCTCCCCCAACCCCTCGAACCCCACCCCTTCCCCAACCCCCCTCGAACCCCACCCCTCCCCACTCTCCTCCCCAACCCCTTCCCAACCCCAACCCCCCCCAACCCCCCTCGAACCCCACCCCCCTCCCCAACCCCCTCGAACCCCACCCCTCCCCCAACCCCCTCGAACCCCACCCACCCCCTCCCTCCCCCCCCTCCCCAACCCCCCTCGCCCCCCCTTCCCCAACCCCCCCTTGAAACCCAACGAAAGGTGACATCCCGACGAGACCCGACCGAGAGCACCTGTCGGGACGTCGGCCACAGGTGAGTCTCGAGCCTTCTCTCGCGCCTCGACTGCATTCATTCCTGCGGTCGGGAGGCGGACCTTTGTTTCCTCCGCCAGCCAGCCACCGCGCCTCTCCCTCTCTCCCTCTTCTCTTTCTCTTTTCTTTTCCTTTCTCTTTCTCTCTCTATCTTTCTCTGTATATATATATATATATTATATATATATATATATATATGTGGTGTGTGTGTGTGTGTGTGTGTGTGTGTGTGTGTGTGTGTAATATATATGTATCTGTATCTGTATCTGTATCTATATATTATATATATATATATATATATATATATATATATATATTCTCTCTCTCTCTCAATCTCTCTTTCTCTCTTCTCTTTCTCTCTCTCTTTGTTCGTTTGCCTAGGCCTATCAAATTCAGAGGAATAGATATAATCGATAAAGAGAGAAAGAAAGAGAGAGAGAGAGAGAGAGAGAGAGAGAGAGAGAGAGAGAGAGAGAGAGAGAGAGAGAGAGAGAGAGAGAGAGAGAGGGGGGGGGGGGGTCCGCAGAGAGCGCCGTGGCCGTGCACGCAGGCCAGGCGGTCACCTGTGTGCGGCGATTAAATCGGAGTCGCATCCGCAGGTGAGAGGCGGCGCAGGTGCAGCATCTGCCGCCGAGGAGGCAGGCGGAGGCCGAGCGTCCCCCCGGCGGCTGTTGCTTGGCTGTCGGAATGCGCACGGGAGCCCCGCGCCGTCCCGGGCGCCGAATCTGCAGCCTCCTTATCGGCCTCGTCTCTGGTCAACGCTCGGCGCGAGTCATCGGCCATTTCCGAGGCGGCCGAGCGCCCTCCGGAGGCTCCGGGGCCCCTCGCTTCCCCGGAGGACGCCCTGCCGCCTCCCCTTCGGAGAAAGGCTCCCCTACGGCGAGCTCCCCTCCCAGTGCCCTGAAACACAGAGCGTGCTTTAAGAATGTGCAGAGGGCGAGCGCTGAGGCGGCTGGTTGTGTGGGGTGGGGCGGGGAGGGGGCGGGCGGGGGGGCAGAGCCCAGCGTCCAGCGACGAGCCGCTCACCTTGAAATACCTGCGAGATGCTGCCGGAGTCAAGGAACCACAACCACAACCACTGCCGCCGCCGCCGCGCCGCCGCCGCGCCGCAGCCGAGGTGCTGCTGCCAAGACTGATCCCAGGCCAGCATTACGGCCGCCCTCGCCGACGCTGAAGGAGCCAGGGCATGGCCGCCGCCGCCGCCTGTGCCGAGCGCCATGCAGCGGAGGCCTCAGCTGCACCCGCCGCCGGGACCAACGTTTGCGACTTCAAGGATGATGATAATGCTGCGCGGCCGCGGCGGAGCTGCCCCGCTCTCTGCGCCCGGCTCGACGTTCCCAGGAATCGTAGACACACTGACGTTCACCCCCCCTCACCCCCCTCACCCCGCCTCTGCCTCCTCCCCCTCACCTCACCTCTCCCTCATCCTCTCACCTCCATCTCCCTCATCCCTTCATCCTCATCTCCCTCGCCCTCCCTCACACTCCTACCCCCCCTCCCTCACCCACCGCCATCCTCACCCGCTCCCTGACTCCTTCGCCCTCACCAGACGCCCTCCAGAGGCAGGCGAGGAGCGAGAGCACCCGATCCTCGCGAGAACTACACGCAGACTGTGTCGTTTTCGCGGGAGAGAACAGGTGTGTATATAGGTAGATAGGTAGCTAAGAACATACACGCATACACACACACACACACATATATATATAGAAAGAGAGAGAGAGAGAGAGAGAGAGAGAGAGAGAAAGGGAGAGAGGGAGAGAGAGCGGAGTGCAATCCCGCGATGTGAGTGTGAGGCTGGGCTCTCCTCGCCGTCTCACGCACACATACACACACATACACGTACTCACACACACACAAACATACCACACCCATCTACTTGCTACAAAAAAAAAATCACAAAATTGTACATACCTCTTGCTTTCGAAAAATATACATACGTACACATTACTTACCTAAAGACCATACAAACATTCACATTCCATACACACACATAATCGACGTACATACGCATAACCCTAGACATATACATAGATCAACATAAATACACAAAAAACAACACCGTTTACCAAAAATACGACATATCTTATTTTCTTCTTATTTATATCACGGTGATATAAATAAATCCCCCCCCAAAAAAAAAAATCATCAATTCAACATAATGTTTTGAACTGAAACATAAATAACAAAAAGAACGATGCCGATTTTTTTTCTCTCTCTTTTTCCCCCAACTTTTTTTTTTTTTTTTTAATAAGGCGCAAATAAGTCGCAAAACGAGTTTAAGACGAAGCGGAAAGTGAAAATACGAGCCGAAGACCCCGAGCATCACCCCGAGAGGCCCTACAAGTGGAGCTCCTGGTGGTGTCGAGGTGGTCCTTGTGTCCGAGGTGGTCCTTGTGTCTCCATTTCCGAGTCCGAGGTGGTCCTTGTGTCTCCATTTCCGAGGTGGTCCTTGTGTCTCCATTTCCGAGGTGGTCCTTGTGTCTCCATTTCCGAGGTGGTCCTTGTGTCTCCATTTCCCCTTGTGTCTCCATTTGGTCCTTGTGTCTCCATTTCCGAGGTGGTCCTTGTGTCTCCATTTCCGAGGTGGTCCTTGTGTCTCCATTTCCCTCTTCGTCTGTGCTTGTTAGTCCGTGCGGGTTGAATCGTTCACGCGTCTGTACATGCATGTTGGCTTATGCGGTATGTATATTGTACATATATATACAACCATGCATACATGTGTGCATGCAAACATAATCATCAAGGCATACACCATACACAAACATAAGCATATACATATACGTACGCAATCATACTTATATACAAATGTAGGCAAACACATAAACATACACACATACAAACACCCACATACGCAAGCGCAAGTACACATACATATACATACACCAAACCAAACCTTTTCTTTGCTCCTCGCACGTCACCCTCTCCCCCCCCCCCCCTCATTATATACAGGCCAATCACTGTTTCTTGTATCACCATACCTGGCAGTCGTCACCATTGAATCCACGACAGAATGAACGATAAAGAATAGTGGCGAAAAGTTCCAATATGGTGCCACGAAATGGGCACTGTACCGGCACTCTCTCGAAATGCATTACAAGCGCGGTTCATAATAGATTTGTCTCCTTTTGTTGTGTCCTTTCTGATGACGTGTGTGTGCGCGTGCGTGTCCCTCCGTGAGTGTCTGCGTGCCTGCGTGTGCTCGTGTGTATTTACGGGGCGTTGCTGCCTAGAGAACGAATAAATACGTGTATAAACCCTGTATTATCAACACGCTCTTACACATATTTATGAATCTCCGCTCGTGAGCTCGGGTGACACCTGGAATTCCCGCAGGCGACGACGCAGACTTCCACGACGAAGGTGCAGGTGAAGGCGACATCTAGGGCGCGAGGGGCATCGCCGGGGACACCTGCTGGAGAGCCGCGAGGGAGAGCCAGAGACACCCTCCCACAGCCTCCAACACTTGGTAATTCATACCTCCTTTATACATATGCACGAGAATTCCGTCGTAATGTTTGCGGTGGAGAACTGGCGGCGAGGGAGGGGGGAGGAGGGGGGAGGAGGGGGAAGGAGAGGTGGGGGAGAAAGGGAGGGAGGAGGGAGGGAGAGAGGGGAGAGGGGAGAGGAGGGAAGGGGGGAGAGAGAGAGAGAGAGAGAGAAGGAAAGGAGAGGCGGGGGAAAAAGCGATGGAGGGAAGGAGTCAAAGAATGCAGGTAGAGAAGCAGGAGCAGAAAGAATAGAAGAAGAGTGGGAGGGAGGGAGGAACAGAGTGAGGAAAGAGGGAGGGAAGGAGCGAGGGAGTGTGGGAGGGAGGGAGGGAAGGAGCGAGGGAGTGTGGGAGGGAGGGAGGGAGGGAGGGAAGGAGGAGCAGCGCCAGAGGTGGGACGCGGCGGGTCTGTGACTCCAGCGCAGGCGTCGGTCAAACCCTATAATCTGCATTCATTAGCTTTTTTTCAGCATTTAACGAAGAGCAGCCTAATGGTTTATCCTAGTTTCGCGACTGCATTCTTCGGGCCCCGTTCGGCTTTCGCAAACTATTCGGTCTTTTTGCCGCCCGGAACGTTCCCGCGCGCCTGCGAGTCTCGGACGGATTCGCCAATCATCGCAAAGACGATCCCACGGCGCAAGATTCGGACGACTTCCCCAGCTCTGACATCGGCTCTTGGATTGACGCCGAGCTCTGTAAGGGGGGGGGGGGATAGGGGGAGGGACAGCCTCGGATGCTCTCGCGCTGTCTCTGTCTCTGTCTGCCTCTCTCTCTCTCTCTCTTTCTACCTCTGCCTCTCTCTCTCTCTCCTCTCCCCCCTCTCTCTTTCTTTCTTTCTCTCTCTCTGTTTCTCCTCTCTCTCTCGCTCTCTCTCTCTCTCTCTCTCTCTCTCTCTCTCTCTCTCTCTCTCTCTCTCTCTCTCTCTCTCTCTCCTCTCTCTCTCTCTCTCTCTCTTTCGCTCGCTCTTTCTCCATCTCTTTTTCGATCTCTCCCTCACTCCAGCTCCCGTCTAGCTGTCGCACTCTCCCTTTCTCTCACTCTCGCTCTCAGTCCCGCACACTCTTTCGTGCTCCCTTTCTCCCTCGTCCTCTTCCTCGCTCTAGTTCTCTCTCCCGTCTCCCTCTGATCTTCTTTCTCTTCCTTCTTTTTATCCTTGCCATCTCCCTCTTCCTTCCTTCTCCCTGGCCAGTGCTCTCTCTCCTTCGTCTCCATCGTCTTGAAGAATCGAATTTTCCTTTTTCTTTTTCTCTCCTTCACGCAAAGGTCTTAAAAGCTAACAGGATAACTCGCAGCACGTCGACGAGGATGTAAATTTCGGCCAGCACAACACAGGGACAACAAACCGCCGCCTACAACAACACAACCGATATATAACACACCGCGTCTGCCAAAGACCAACCTACAACACACTAAACACACAGCAAATATTCAATTCATCGGGTGTTACACCAGCGCACAACACGAAGCACAAACACTACACAAACGACGAAACACAAGACACACCACACGGCATCCTACAACGCGACAGACACACAGCACATGCATAAAACAACGCATCATACTACACATATAAACACACACACGACACACCACACACACACACACACACACACACACACACACACACACACACACACACACACACACACACACACACACACACACACACACACACACACACACACACACACACACACACACACACACAGCGCGTCCTACAACACTGCAATGCAACGCGCTACAACATTGCACGTTGTTCGCCCTCCTCGCAACAATGCAACGCCAACCGCCTCTTTCTCAACGCTCTACCCTGTTCGCTTCTACAACGCCTCAGGTAATTACATTTTCTTTAAAAAATGAAAAAAGGATTTAATCTAAACGTGAACCTACCCCTAAAAAATAGTGTCTAAATTTATTAGAATAAACTCAAACACTAACACAAAATTCCACCCAAAGACCTAGCACATACCAGAAGCCCCACTGCCAACCACAACCACCACAACCTACCCGAAGTACCCGTAAAAAACGCCTCCCTCCCTCTTCCCTCCCTCCATTCCCTCTTCCCTCCCTCCTTCCAATCCTCCTTTCCTCCTTTCCCTCTTCCTACCTCCCTCTTCCTCTCCCTCCTCTTCCCCTCTCTCCCTCCCTTCTCCCTCTTCCCTCTTTCCCTCCCCATCCTCCTTCCCTCCCTCTTCTCACCCTCCCACCTTCCTCTTCAACCTCTCCCCCTCCCTTGGTCCCTCCTCCCTCTTCCCTCCCTTCCCTCCATCCCTTCTCCCTTCCTTCCTCCCTCTTCCCTCCACTCCCTTCCTTCCCTCTTCCCTCCCTCGGACGCCCCACTCGGCCACGGAAACCAAAAGCAGGGCATCAAGAGCTGGCCAGAACTACATCATGCCTCCGCCTAGTGATCAAGCCTGACTTCGTCCTTCTCCGTGGCGAGGCTCTTGACCCCGGCCGCCGCTCTTACCCTCCTGGGCTGCCGGGGAGGGATTTCGTAACATTATTCCCAGTCGCAAAAATTTAAGACAATGAACTTCTAAAGGGACGGACGCTGGTGTTTTGATGTTTGTTGTTGTTTTTTTAAATGGTTTTGTTGATATTCTTTTTTTTTTTACTTGCTTGGGAGGCTTCGTTGTATGATTTGTATTTATGTATTTCTCCATTGAAAACGAAAATGTAGTGCTGCATGATATACAAGAACGTGTGGTCGTCTTTTCTCGCGGAGGAAGCAAAACCTCGGTCCGCGGCGAGTCGAGATGGGATGATGATGATGCGTTGAACCCGTCGAATAACACGGCAAAATATCGTGGCTGCAAAGGACTGGCCAGATCTAATACAACAGTGTAATACAAAGTCAGGGTTCGGTTTATTTTCCTTTCTCTAATAAGAAGGGGAAAAAAACATACAGGGGAATTTATCACGAGCATCAGTTTACGACGTCTGTTTGGCAAGATGACCACCAGAACGCGACTTGTCTCTCGAGCGTCTCATGTTATGATGATGATGGCACGGGCTTGATGAATTTATGGTCCCCCCCCTCGCCTCGCCCTCCCCCCCCCCTCCACCGGCAGCCGAGTAAACATGCAAGTAAAGAAGCAAAGAGGATCCTGACACCTGTGACGGCAGATGTCCGCCGAGCTCCCACTGGCTTGGGGTGAGGAGACCATTGGGTCACCATGTCGTGGCACCGCCTGGGCCCCCACTCGCCGGCCATTTAGCTGGGGATCCTCTGGGCCGCTGGATCGCAACCAACTGCACCCACCCGACGCCCTACGCCCAGGCTCGCTCCTCGAATCCCCTCCCTCCCTCCCCACCGACCCCCCTTTCGCTCCTCCCTCCGACGCCCTCACTCCACCTCCCTCCTTCCTTCCTTCCCTCCCGTTCCCACGACCATCACCTCCGTTTCTTCCTTTCGTTCTTCCTTCGCCGTTTCCCCTCCCCTTCGCCCCCTCTCCCATCGATCCCTCCCCCCCTCCCCCCGCCCCCACCCGAACCCCAGCCCGGCGCAACTGCCTCCCCCTGGGCCCTGCCTGGCTCCTTGCCCAGGTGTGGTGGCTGACCCTCTGCCAGACACAACATGTGATCGCCGCGTCTAGGGCTTCGGTGTCTTCAGGCGCGTCTCGAGACTCCCGCCGCAAAGGACCCACGCATTCCTCCCATGATCCCGACCCCCGAAGCTTATTTGGGAACGTAAGAGAAAAAAAAAAAAAAGGCCAAAGAAAGTAAGAATATAAACACTCGCGTGGAGAGTGTTGTCGATCGCCGTACCTTTGGCAGCTCTTGTCATCTTGGACGATCCGAATTCCTTGGCCAAAAGTAAGTCAGTGAAGGAAATCATCTGAATGTTAATAAAACAGTAATTAAACGAATATTTTCATCTCCTGGGAACGCAGTGCAATCCGAACAGCCGAAGTAGAGAAGCATCGAAGCAAAAAAAAATGTCAATAAGAAATATAAAAGTACACGGATCATTTCGCTACATGAATACGAACCACAACTCGAACAGCTCTTATTAATTATTAATTATTAACTGCTGGAATCGATGATAACCAAAACTGCTAAAGAACATCGGAATTAAAACCAAACCAAAATCAGTCTACCTCACTCAACCACGGAAGGACATCAACGCTACGTGAAGAAAGCATCTTTTAGGCCATCTGTCTGCTGAAGAAAAAGTTTTCTTCGATTTGAAAGGAAACAAAGATCTAGATGATGTTTGAATTTGCCGCGTGATGAGGAGTCTGGCCTCGTCCGAAACGTCGGAGTTCAATGTTTCCCTTTTTTGCTGTCGTTGTGTTTCATGTTTCTTGCAGTGAAAATCAGGAGAAAAACAATAAGGTAAATCACTATTAATATAATAAACACGATGAAAATTATAATAGATAAACAAAGAAGTGTGCTCATCAAGCAGGCATCAGCAGCGCAAGCCTCCGCGGAGCATGAGGGCGAGAGGAGCATCGCCTCGCGCACTCCCTCTTTCGGCCGAGGCAGAGGGAGGACTGGCATAGCTCCTGCCCGAGGGAAGGTCTTGGACTTGGCTCTGGCCCCAGTCCCGTGGAATGCGCCGCCGCCGGATCCCCCTGAATAGATTAATCAGAGTGGAAATCTGCAATCTTAAAGGGGCGACTGGGCCGTCCTTTGGGAACCCGCGACCCGTGCAAAACCGCCTGCGAACACCGGCGGCATCAAAGAGGCGCTCGAGCGGCCGTTTGGGCAAGCAAGATGAAGGAGCTAATGGAGGGGGATAAAGAGGAGCGAAGACGTCACACGGAAGAAATATACGAAGGATAAATAAGCCGAGGTCTGGAGGAGTCCGGCCGAGGTGTGGGGCTCGGCCTCCACCTCGACTCGCCCCTCCTCGGCCCTCCCCCCCGCCAGGGCGACGGAGGGCGGGAGAGAACTACGAAGACGAGGCAATGGCAAGCCGGAGTAAGAAAAGTTGGAATATATTAAAACAAGAAGGTCAGGATAAGGTGAACCAGAGGGTATTTATGTTTTTGTGGCGGCGGCCAGCCAGCACGCGGCGGCGGCGGCGGCGGTGGAGATGGTGCGCGGCGCGGCCACTCACAGCACTCAAGATCAGCCGACACAAAAAATCCTGGCACCGGTCCAGTCCCCGCGCATCTTCCACGAAAAAAGTGAAAGCAAAATAGTGTAGCGACGGAGGACTCCGCTCTACGCCTATGCAGCGCCGCCCCTTCGGAGCAGCCTCGGCAACACCGAGCCACAAGCAGGTTCCAGCATCGCGATATAACATACTATTGGGCTGGGACGCGTCACGACGCCATGGGCCTGTCCGCCTGCCTGCCTGCCCGTCTGCATGACACGCACGCCGACCAAACTGTCATACTTATTTCCGGGACACGAGGTCAACGCAGAGGGCGCAAGTCGGGACAGTCACGTAGCCGCCCTTCGCCACGCAGGCAACGCACTCGACGCCGACCACACACCCAGGCAGACTCTTCAGCCGTCAAAAAGGTAGCCGTCGCGAACACCTATTCACACTTGTCACTCGCGATCCTCTTAAGGGACATCAATCAATCTCTGGGAACAAAATGATTCTAAGAGTCGCCAAAGCACTGGTGGGAGAGAAAATACGAGAATCTACACCCAACCTCACGTGAAAGGGGATTCTTCCAAGTGTCTTCGGTCAAAGGAAACATGCCCTTGACCGCATCTGTAGCCCAAGAAGAGAAGTCCAGCAGGATCTGGAGCGTCGGAGGAGAGTCCTGCACTGAGTCCGTAGCGTTTGGAAATGCAGGCAGTGAGTGCGAGGCCCCCGGAGAGAAAGGATTCCACGGAGATTAAACCCCGAGGAGGATCCTGTGTAGGACCTGACGTCAGGGAGGAGAGCGCCATAGTAGATCCGGAAAGAATTCTCATGGCGAACTCTCTCTGTCACAGAAGGACAAACGTCATCACAAACGCCCACGGATTTTGGAACGAGCATCTCCTGAACAGATTCCTGAAGGGACAGATTCGCTACGTATTAAGCATCGAGGCCCAGGAGAAGATCCTTTGAGGCGGATCTGAAGTGAGTAGAGGAAGAGGAGGCTACGAGTCTTCTGTGGTTAGTGGAAAGAGATGGACAGAAATGCTGCATGTGCAAAGATGACGTGAAATATAATCACAGTAACATTGAAAATACTGAGTTAGTCTAATTTGAAAATGTCAGTTTTCTGTTGTTGCTGTTGCTGTTGTTGTTGTTTTTTTGCTATTGCTGTTGTTATTGTTATTGTTGCTATTGTTGTTATTGCTGTTGTTATTGTTTTATTGTGACCGAGGGTTTAACAAGATGATTCAGCGGTGACTTTGAAAGAAAAAAACAAATCATCCGCATTGTTTTCTTACAAAATAAATCTCTCATCGAAAGCTGAGAGAGAAAGAGAGAGAGAGAGAGAGAGAGAGAGAGAGAAGAGAAAGAAAGAGGAGAGAGAAGAGAGAGAGAAAAAGAAAGAGAGAGAGAGAGAAGTGTGTGTCTTCCGCGAGAGATCCTTGCACGTCCTTTGCAGTCTTACGAAATGGAAAGATGAATCAATAAACAACCTACGAACCGCAGCCGGCAGCGTAGCCCAGGTAGTGGAAAGTGCCCTCGAAAAGCGCCCGTCTTGAGGAGCGTGTATGGCGCGTGGAGGGAGTCCCCTACGGCGCCTGCACGGGGGCTGGGGGGAGGAGGAGGAGGAGGAGAGGAGGAGGAGGAGGAGGAGGGGGGGGTCTCCCTGGTGGGTCTGGAAGTTCCGGAAGGTTGGAACGCGGATGCTTTGGTGCCTCCCCCCCCGCCCCCCCCTTCCTTCCCCTACCCCCTCCCATACCCCCATTATCCCATCCCCTTCCCGCCTCCCTCACCCCC
Organism: Penaeus vannamei; assembly: GCF_003789085.1. Lineage (NCBI taxonomy): Eukaryota > Metazoa > Arthropoda > Malacostraca > Decapoda > Penaeidae > Penaeus > Penaeus vannamei. The sequence goes on from NW_020871923.1 coordinate 903,828, forward strand.
CCACCCCTTCCTCCTTCCCCATACCCATTATCCCAGCCCCTACCTATCTCCTCCTCTCCATACCCTCCCTTACCTAACCCCCCTGATGCCCTACCCCCAACCCCTTGATGCCCTACCTGCCCCCCCAACCCCTCGATGCCCCACCTTGCCCCCCCAACCCTTGTGGATGCCCTTCCCCAATTGATGCTCCCCCCAACCCCCTTGATGCCTCTCCCTTCCCCTCCCCAACCCTGATGCCCTACCTTGCCCCCCCAACCCCTTGATGCCCCCCTCCCATACCCCTGTCATGCCCTACCTGTCCCCCCCCAGCCCCTCCACCCCCCCCCAACCCCTCCACTTGTTTGACAGCTCGTTGGCCATTCATTACCGGAGTCATGCATGCACGCCCGCGCCCTCTGGAGATGCAGCCCGACCGCCTCGTCTTCCCGGGGGCGTGTGGGCCCGTGCACGCCACTGGATGCGGCCCAATCCATAGAGGCATTGCCCTGTGATATGCCCCAGTTGCGTGTGTGTGGGGGGGGGGTTCTGTGGAGGGGTGGGTTGGGGGGGTTGTGTGTGCTGTGGCGGGGGAGGTTGTGGTGGTGGTGGTGGGGGTGTGTGCGTGTGCTGCTGTGTTGTGTGGAGGGGGGTTGTGTGTGTGTGGGGTGGGGTGGGGGGTTGGCGTGTGTGGGCGTTGTGGAGGGTGTTGTGTGTGTGGGTGGGGGTGGGGTTGTGGTGTACGTGGTGTGTGTGTGTGGAGGGGTCGCGTGTGTGGGTGGGGTGGGCTGGGGTTGTGTGTGTGTGTGTGTGCTGATGGTGTGTGTGTGTGGTGTGTGTGTGTGTGTGTGTGTGTGTTGTGTGCTTGTGTGTTGTGTGTGTTGTTATTGCTTTGTGCTGTGTGTGCCTTGTGTCATTATGCTTTGGTGTGTGTGTGTGTGTTGTTCATATGCCTGTGTGTGTTTGGTGTGTGTGTTGTGTTGTAATGTGTTGTGTGTGTGTGTGTGTGTGTGTGTATGCTGTGTGTGTGTGTGTGTGTTCATATGCTTGTGTGTGTGTGTGTGAATGTGTTCATATGTTATGCTGTGTGTGTGTGTGTGTGTGTGTGTTCATATGCTTGTGTGTGTGTGTGTGCGTGTGTGTGTTCTTCTGTGTGTGTGTGTGTGTGTGTGTGTGTGTTTCATATGCTTGTGTGTGTGTAGTGTGTGTTCATATGCTTGTGTGTGCGTTTATTCATCTGTTCATACGTGTGTGTATTTGTTCATGCGCCTGCGTGTATGTACCTACCTGCGTCTGCTGTACATATAAGACAAAAACAAACAAACAAACATACAAACAAACACAAAAGACCGACTATGAGTAGGTGAGTGAAAGTGTCCGTGCCGCTGAGCTTCCATCAGCTGACCGTGAGTGATCTCTCATAATGAGGAGCGGAAGCGAGCGTCCACATCCCGCCCACGAGGGATATGCACCGATCGACGTCGACTGTGGATTGGCTTCGGGCGGAGAAAAGAACCAAATCCAGTTTTTTTTTCCTTTTTTTCTTTCACTAGATGGGAATTTGTTGTTTATTATTAAACTTTATTGTCTTTATTCTTACTTCTGTTCTTATTGTTCTTATTGGTCTTGTTCTTCTTCTTCTCCTTGCTGTCGCGGTAAACTTGATAATGATATCAATAATAACGATTATGAAAGAAAAAGAAAAAAGAAAAAAAATATATACGATAATAAAAACGATTATAAAAAGAAATGAAGAGATAAAATATGATTTTATTCTTGATATCGCGATAAACATGATAATATCAATAATAACGATTATGAAAGAAAAAAAGAGAAAAAAAATTCTGGGATGTACACTCGAAAGTCGCTTATCCCGTGAATGACAAAACGAAAAAAAAAGGAAAATGCAACCCCAGCCTTCTCAAGAACGAGCAACTAACCCATTAAGGAGAACCCATTTTACAACCCATTAGAAGGGTGAAATCGAAGCCAACTCTCTTAGGCATTACACAGCCACAGAGTTTAAGAGAAGAGGGCCTGTGATCATCATTAGCACCCACAGTTACCTTCCACGCGCAGAAAAGGTAATTAAACACATTTACCTATTTTCCCTTCCTTTGTCTTCGGCGCATCACCCACGGGGATCTCGGCGTCATCTCCATTGCCTCAGGGGAAGAAGGGGAAAGCAAGGTATTCGCGAAGCCGGGGGTAGGAGTGGGTTCGGGAAGGCACGGGGTTGTGGTGCTTGGGCATGCGAATACCCACAGAGGTATAAGGAAGGATGTATGTAGGTAATCATAATCACACACACATACACAAACACATATACATACACACACACACACACACACACACACACACACACACACACACACACACACACACACACACACACAATCACACACACAAACAAGCAAACACAAACACACACACAACACACACAACACAACACAAACACACACACGCACAAACAAACAAAACGAACACGCAAAGAATAAAACACACACGCTCCACGGAACGCCCACACGCCTGCGAACTTGACAATAAGCTCCCGCCAGCCTAACCTCGGGGCATTGTCAGGTAACGGCCGAGATAGAGATGCCCCTCAGCTGACAGCGAGGGCACACTTCCGCTCGGACCGACACGAATGCACACGGGGGCATTCTGCGGCCTTATTATTTCTCGCTGACTCTCGCCTGGGCACGTCGGGGGCATTAATGGCAAAGCGGAACTGAATCCATGATGCAGTTCCTGTTTTCAAAACAAGAGGATGATGTTGCTGTTGTTGTTGTTTTTTTTCTCTGTGATAAGGGATGGGTGTAATACAGTTAAGTATGTTGTTTATGTCTTATCATGTTTCTTTCCCAATGCTCGTATGTATGTATTGGGGTCCTGAGTGCATATTCATGGGGATCCTATCATCGACAAGTCACACTAATGCTCTTAATGAATAGCCAATCATCTAAACTCCATTCTTTGAAGATACAAATGCCATTTCGCATTTCTGACGACCCTGGCTGTTCCCGAGGTGTGGTCGTCCGGACTCCCAGTCTCCTGGCGACGTTGCGAAATCCGTCTGGCTTCTACAAGTCGCCGAGGTGAGCGGTTCCAGCACCTCTCCAGGAGCCTCATTTTCTCCCTCGCCCTCGCTCTCGCCCGCCGCCTCCCACCGCCTCCGCGCAGACCACCCGGGCCGTCACGCCTACCTGCAGCCACACCCGACCCTCCTGCCCACCCGCAACCGAGGCGGCCGTGCCCTGCGCCTCCCTTCCTCTGCGTCTCATGCCCTCCCTTTGCAGTTCCCTCGACGAATGGCGCGCCCTCTCCTGATCGTGTTCCCTTGTCTCTGCGTCTACATCTAATCCGCCCCGGGAAAGCTTCCGCCTCCACCAACCTCTTTTGAGAACCCTTTGTATGCGTTACGCCGATCCCGACCCGAGGAGGAGACACGGAGGCCCACGCAGCCTGCACGGAACTAAGCGTCGTTTCTTATGCGCCGACACTGACATGGATATCCACAGAGCAGAGCTTGCGAGAGTAGTCCGTTTCATGCATGACGTAAAGAGCATGACACACTTCCACCCGAGGCAGCCCACGCATCCCTCGCGTCGGGCTCACAGCGCAAACCGCAAGCAGTACCTCTGCAGGCCAGCGTGTGTCGGAACCCATTAGGAACCGCAGCCCCCCCCCCCTTCCCCCCCCCCCCGCTCTACATCTCAAGGAGCCTACATTCCCGCCGCGTCCCTCTGGGTCGCCGCGCCGGCAGCCGCAGCGCCGCCACGGTCCGGCTGACTGCAACAACAATGAGGCTCCAGCAGCGCCGACCGCGGAGCTCAATGAAAGCGCAACGTAAACACCCGACAAGAAA
>NW_020871923.1:917671-930171 GCF_003789085.1 Penaeus vannamei
TTAATGTACTCTTGCTTTGGAGTTGTACGCTTAGCATATACAGTATGAGTCCAGTTCTATTTTTTAGTTTTAATGTTTATATGATGATAGAAATATATATTTTTGTATTGCAGTAGTTATTAACAACTGTAAATATTTTTATATGTTTTGATGCAAAGTCTGTACATACTGGTTGCAAAAAAAATCTTGTTCGCCAATGATAAAAGTAAAGTAAACGTGTCATTTCCCTTATTTGTATATACATGTTCTCAAACATCTTTTATTTCCATTGTCACAATCTCGTAAGTGCCCCCTGTTGCTTCTTTTACTATTTTCATAATCTTAAAAGTATCCATTACTTGTCGCCATATCTTCAGAATCAGGTGTTTCTCATGTAATTCTAATTAACCCTCCCTGAAAATCAAGTGAAAAATGTTTCGAAATATTATGATTTAAACTGAATGTACACAGAAGTCTTGCTCATATTCAGCAGTATTGAAAAGAAAAAACTTAACAGTATCTGAAAAAGAACTGTCTGAAGCTTTAATGACAATCACAAACAAAAAATTAATTGCTCCAGCTTACATAAGAGAAAGATTACTAAGTGCACATAGGTTAATGAGTTGAGCAATAGACCGTGTAAAAAATACCTGGACTGTGATTGGCTTGTAAGGCAAAAGTTACGTAAAGAACTGCACATTTGTATAATTCTAGTAAATATTGTTATGTGAGTATGTTTAACCAACAAGTTTCGATTCACTTTGTAGAACATTTTAGATAACATTGTTACTAGATTTTTAACAAAGAGTTAGAATTTTCTTACTGTGCCATGTCCTCCGAGAAAAAGGATCTCTACATGCATATCAGAGCTCATAATACATTATCAACCAGATTCAGCAGGAAGGTAATTTTAAATTCCTTAAAAATTCAGACTTGAGAATAAAAGATTTTAGCTGACAGAATTTAAACTATACTTGTCAGAGCCGAATTTTGCTGTTTAGTACATCATAAAGTAAAATCACTTTGATCACAAGAAAAAATACACAAGGCATGCAAGGTGTTAATCTGGAACAGTGAAAGAACAAAAGCTATGCATTCTCACAATTACACAACTGTACTGAGAGTGAGGAATACTGAAAAAATAATTGTCGATGAACAATAGCTCAGTCTGTAGATGCCCGAAATCTCCCTGTTAACATCACAGCTATATTCTGAGGTTTGTAATGAATGAATTGAAAGAAAATACAAGTCCACAGAATAGTTTGTGGGATGGTCTACGTACAAGGTATATATGGAAGTGATAAATCTAACAAAGCAAAACAACAGTAGCTGTAATATGATAGTTTTTCATAGTTCTAATTGTAACATGGAACTTCTTTTTGACAACTTTTCTATTTAACGAATCCTAAACCACATCAGTCTGTGTTAAATCATACCATAGAGGTTCAATTAGCAAAATTACCAAAAGCAAAAATAAGGTAATCTGTTATTCTGTTGTTGTTGCTGTTTTGTAAAATCATTCCTGTATTGTGAACATTATTTCCATTGATATTACAAATGTTCAATATGACCATTACCAGCCATAATCAAAGTCCACCATTATCAAATAGAGAGAGAAATGTTCATGGTTCTAAGAAAAACAAATGAACCTTTTTGTATATTACATATAAATAATGACTAATTTGCACAAGCAGGGAGGGAAGTGCATATGAAACATATATAATAATAAAACTTTGTAAAGACACATACACAAGCATACAGTATATATATCAGGACATTAAGAAATAAAAGACAAAATATTCACAGACTTTATTGAATAATTTGTTATTATTCTACTATATACAAAGTAAATTACAAACATAACTACACACAGAAAGTTCTGAATGGTAACATAGGTACATATCTTGTGGAATGTGGGCTCGTATTTGCATAAGCTCCTAAACACAGGTCCAGGTAAAGAAAGGTCTCACCAGCCATACCTGATGTTTAACAACAACAAAAATTCACAGTTAATATTCATTTTTGCTGGTATTTTTTCCTTTTTTCTTCCTTATGATTTGGAAATCAAGAGAAGGATCACTTTCCTAGGCAGATGGTACGGAGTATTAGGGGACCTACAAAAATAAGACATGTATTGAATAACTATCATCTCATTCAGCCAAGTTCCATGTTGCCTACTTATGAGGTGATCCAATGATCACAAGAAAATTCTTTCCTTCAACATTTATTTGTATAACAAATCATTTTTTTCTTCTCTTCTGAAGACATCATTTTCTTATTAATTTAAATGGATTTCCAGTGTTATTACACAAATGGTTGATATAGAGTGATGGCAGGGTATGGTACGGGAAGGGGCCAGAGCTACCACAATTATTATTGTTTGAGGTCAGGACAGCAGGTACGACAGATCCTTCATTCCCTAACAACTGGAGACACAAACAAAAAAATGATTCTGACAACAAGAAGTTTGAACTGACATTGTGTACAATATAGCTGGCATCTTGAAACATACGCAGGAATCACACATAAAAATTTCCTGTCTTATTTACCCATTCCATGTATAAAAAAAAAAAGTTTCATTTCACTCCAGTGCCAAGGGTAACATCTAAAAGTATATTGTGCAATACACACATTTCAGAAGACAGTCATTAGTTTTTTTTTATATATATATCAGAAAACTTGAGCCCATTTCATTTTTTCCCCTAATAAAATCATTTCCTATGTCATTCGATGTTCATGGTCTATATAAAAAAGAGAAAAAAAGGCACACCATTCCGTATGACCCCAACGGAAACCAATTCTTCTGTTTATCACCAGAGCACCATCATGCATCTGTGCATCAGTGCTTGACTAGGGTTTAAAAGGGATGACCAAGTTCACAAGCTACACAGAATATTAGTCATAAGGGGGACCAGATAGACTGGTATAAGTGTAGGTCAACAATAAAATATCATTCTTGAATAGTCCTAAGTAGAAATATAGCTCCAAATAAGTTGTCAATTTTAGTGTATATCTGGCTAGTATCGTCAATGTCCTAGTCAAATTCCTATCTGCCTTGTTCATCAATAATAACAAACATACGATTCATCCTATACACAGCTACTTTAAATGATTCACACACTCCATGGCACATATGAAGGACTTATTACCACTTATTTTCAAAGTTATCATGAAAGGATACAAGTTTTGTTTTTTCAATTTTTCTTCTTTGCATTTTCATTAAAAGAAAACTTTTGGACTATGCCCTTTAAAACTGTCTATTGATTTTTTTTCGTTCATACAGTAGTGTCTGAGGTTCTAGTCATCTAAAGATCTAAGTGTTATTAAAACATAAATTTAATAGGATATATAACTGACTTGCTCTTCTTTAGTATCACTATCCATCTGCAAGTTATAAATAAATGCAGTAACAATACTAAACACAATACAATCAAAATGACTAAACAATATTCTCTGCTTGGAATGTGCAGTTGTCTATTTGACTGAACAAATTATTTCTTTGGATCAAGCAAAAAGTAGAAATGAATGTACAAATTCATACCATCCTGCATAGTACAACGCTACACATCATGTAAGAATAAGAATACAGATCATGAATCATGCTCGACTTTCAAAGCACTGAATCTGAAAAATCCCTTCACAAGCTATATTAAAATAAAAGGCTATTCACTGTAAGTAATAATTTACATCTCCTGAAAATAAAAAGCTGAAATGTATCTTTATAGAAGCTAAGTAAATTCAAAAGTGAAATGAACATGGGAATACTGTTTTACACTGGCCGCATGATCTCTATCAAGCAAGAGACCAAATTAGGTTTATATAAATGCAAACAATAGATGATTTAATGGGACTCCTTCTTCCAAACTTAATCACTGATGGAAAGTTGAGACAGTGTGCTTTAACTGAATAATAATTCCTAACATAAGATCCTATATGCTGTGTACAAAAATCCCTCCATACATTTGGATGCTCACTGTCAAAAACTAGTTTCATAAGTTAGCAAATAGTTGTGAATTATTTTTCAGTTGATGTTTCAGAGTGGTCAGTTCTTAATATTTGAATAAAAGAATGTTATTTGCTATGCTTTCCGTAAGTCAACACTCATTCAAACTTAAATTAATTCATTCTTACAGTAATGACTCTCAAGGATGACCTGTACTTTTCACCTATGTAATGAAAAATGTTCCTTTAATCTTCAATAATTAAAATCAAATAATATGTACATTGACTAAGAAAATACATAAAGACATTTAACACAGTAAAATGTTCTACAAACAACAAAATTATATTTCTAATCTTTACTATATAATCAAATAACCGTAACTGATACTCCTTTTATATGTAAACTTGCGATCCTTTTTATTCGACTGGGAGTTATTTGGGGAAAGAATTACCGCAACCTTGCACTTGTTCCGATGGATCACAGGCGTTGAGCTATCATATTTAAAAGAAATCTAAAATTTCCTTGGAAAAGTAGGGTTGATTATTATTATTTTTATTTTTTTTTTACTTTTTGTCACTTTTTTCAATACTTTCTAAAACTGTATCCTCCATACTTTCTAAGAGAGTTAACAGTTACACCATATTAATAAGTTTCTGGAAGCATCTTTGCTATTATTTCTCCCCACTTGGCAGCTTTACACTGAAAAGCCAATTCTGAAACCACAACCTGTGCACCTTTCTATAGTCCATGTGTTGATAAACATGCAACTTTCCCCTTGTTCCCTCCCTTCCTCTACCCCTCCACTCCCCTCCCTCCCTTCATCTACCCCTCTGCTCCCTCCCTTCCTATCCCTTCCCCTCCCTCCCTATCTCCCTCCCTCCCTCCCCCTATCCCAGTGGGGGTGTATGTGAAGACTAGTATGATAAAGTGAATTTTTCTTTTTCTCTCTGTGGTTTCAGAATTGATGCCCAAGATACTAGACAGAGGTGGAGGTTCCCTCACTGAGGTTGATGCTATCTCTTGTCAAACACAACTGGCTTGTACTCTCCTCCTGACTTCAGACTTAGACCTCCTAGAGCTGCGGTTCCATCGCGGCCAATGTAGAGCTGAAGGCCAGAAGCTGTAACAAGAAATACAAGACTTAGTTAGGGAAAAGTGTTCACAGTGAAAAGTAATAAATAGTAAAAACAATAATAAGAATAATGCTAATTCAAAAACACACTACAAGCTTTACAACATTAACATCTACCTCAATACAAGGAGAAATTACAGTAACAAAAGCAGAAACAACAATGAACCTGTTTAGAAGTAGTATTATTTGTTTCTAATCATCACTTTTATTATATCACCATTCATTCTGGAAATCAAGTTAGAGCTCAAATACCCTCTTTTGCAAGAGCAGAACAAAGAAAAAGAAAAGAGAGAGAGAGAGAAAAAAAAAAAATCTTGCTGCTTGTGACTGCTATATACATATCAGAAATTTCAATAGCACCAAATGTAAATGTCAATGTCACCTTCACATGTATAAAGTAATCAGTTAATTAATCAACCATTTAATCAACTGATCTTTTAAGAAAAACACGCTACTCATATTCCTGGTCTGAAATAATACAGTTTAGCATGTGCTATTTCCCTATACACTTTTATTGAAATATCAACTTTCAGAATTCGTCTCCAAGCCTTTATCCACCAACAACACACCTGTCAAAGCTAATTCTATCCAAATGAACATACTCTTTTATCTTGATCCACTTCGACTCTAAAATATTGCTTTCATCAAAACTTTATCCCTATAATCTGTGTAGGGTTTATTGTGAACAAGTTGTAAACAAAACAGTCATGGGAAGACAAGGGAAACATGAAAAGGCCTTCAACTAAGCAATTTCGTTGACCAGACTTACATTACCTAGCTTGAAATAAAAATGTATTCATAGGTGAAAGGCCTGTCAAACAACTAACTTATATTTCTGTATGAAGTCACACAACAAATTCCTGTCAAGATCCATCTGAAATCTTGTCAAGCAACTGGATAAAGGCAAATAACTGTAAATATTATACAAATATTAACATGTATATGGTAACATGGCGTACCTTCTAACCTTGAACTTTACTTTATTTTGAATACAAAATAACAAGACCAGATCAATGTAATTCAACCTAAAGTAATGAAATTAGCCAAGGTACAGATCTGAAGTATGCAACAACTCATATAAGAAAAGTAGGGCTGACCAACAACTTGCAAAAGATCAAGGATCTAGGCACTGGGAAATTACACAGCAGAGAGTAAAATAACTGAGTTCCTGATTCCAACATTTTGTCATACATTACAAAATTTTGGTTTGCATAACTTTAACTTAGAACTGCTAGAGAGACATCCTGTGCTTTCCAAAACACAGTAACAGCATTTCTCATTAAAGTTTGAGGTAAAATCTTATATACTGAGGAAATAGGATGTGGATGCTTCTTTCTGTCATGTAATAGGTTCAGCAGGCTTTATTGATATTTATCTTAAAACACTTTATTTTACAGATCTTCAAGTCCCTCATAAAACACAAAACAATTAAATCTGCATAACAATAAGTTTGTAAAAGCCTTTCAACATTGATAGTAATTTCTGTATGAAATCAAAATTTGGGCTGCTCCCCACTACACAAGTTTTGGATGCAGGAAATCATTTAAGTTAGACATGTTATTGTTTTTCCTAAAGGCAAAAAGTTTATTTCTACGGGGAAAAGTAAGAGCAAAGTCAGAGGCTGATATTACTGTATAAATATACAATCACAAGAGTTAGATATTCTATTACATTATTTTCTTTCTATTTCTCATTGTTTTATTCTTCTGTTCTCATACCTGATAGCTCCTAGGCCAGTCACTCAATGATATTAATCTATTTTCACTAGCTTAACCCGTTGGATCCGGGTGCCTCATGGCGTGCATTTGGACCAAAGTCCGGGTATTGGGCTTATTGAGTGGTGACTCTCCCAGGTGTGTGGCTTGTTGGCCTGGCCCACACAAACACTCACACACAGTATCAAGATTCCTTCCATCCTCTTTGAAATACTACTAGCTCTTATTTTGCATTTTTTGTTGTTCTCCTATATTCCAAGATCTATATTTGTCTGTTATAGTATATCAAGATGGCAATAGCCTATTTTCGTTAAGCAAAATAGGTTCCTGAGCAGGGAAATATTATCCTCCCTGAAGCTGGTGCTCTTCTAGGCATGGCTCACAGGCATGACATTCCATCCCTTATTTACTGCTGGAAATAATGAAAGGCTCACCGAGTCCGATCTCCCTCCAAGAGTTTTGTGAACTCAAGATGTCCCTGTCATCTGCCATATGGCAACAATATCTCATGATGCCATGTTCCTGTCATCCTGGCCCTCAGCTAAATTTTTCTTTAGTGACAAATTCCTGTCAACCATCCCTCACCCAAATTTCTTTAATGACAAGATATCCCCTTCCCCCAGATCGAACCAGCTAAAATCCGTATTCCCTTCTGCATAAAGTAACTCTCTATTTTAGATATTCATTTGTTGCCATTATGATGACAGGTCTCAAATTCACTTCACTGACTCAAAGTCTGTCTCTCTCACTCATTTACAAATTCATTCACTCATTCAGTATTCTAAGTTTTTTTCCTTTTTGGCAACAGCTTAAAAGCTTTCGCAAAATTATTCAACAAAATGATTCCCTTTTCTTTGAAACCTTAGACATGTGTCTCAAAATCAATATATAACTTGCAAAACAACCATTTGGTTTAAGACATTACTTGCTGCTATCACGTCTAAATTACAAAACTTTTAAGAAATTATTCTTAGCCTGCAGTATTCAGAAAATGTTCTTTGTATACAGAGTTTGAAAAAGAAGACAATTATAGCCAGTATTATCAGTGAGAAAGCTTGGTAGTACTGTCTAACTTTAGTTCATAAAATAATGGTAAATATACCTTGTGATCAACTATGCAAATGATTTTACATTACTACTTTCATTATGTGAGTTTATAGATTAAAGAAATGGTTTTGTTTATTATTTAAAAAATATTCTTCATAGCCAGATCTCCTTAAAGCATGAATAGCTTTGATCCTGGAAGAAAAGAAAAGAAGAAAGAAAAATGTAGATTTAAGAAGCTAAAGCTCTTACTTTCAGCAGAATCATCAGGCTTCAGTTCTTCAATCTTTGTCACTTGGAATACTTGATTGATTATATCGTTGGTGTCAACTCTCGTAGCATCTACTCTTGATTCCTTATTAGCCTCTGTTCCTGTATTTTTGGTTCGGCCGGTAGTTGCTCGTTCCAAGGAGCCGCCATCACTGATGCCCCCTGAACCTGCACTGCCACTCCTGCAAAATGAAAGCTTTTTAGATAACCTGCACATTATAAAAAAATATAATAATAATAACTTAACAATAAAACAATAAATAGGTAATTACTAAATAAATTAACTGGAATAGGGATAATAAAACAGACAAAAGGAAGATGTTTAGGGAAAAACAATAAATATAATCAAATAGCCTTAAACTGGAATGTCAAAGCTTTGATGTGTTCTATTGAGCAAACATATTACTAAATACTTTAATGAAGGCATGGTTAAAAATCCCCATTGGCTTAACAATCTGAGCAATACTTTCCTGCAATATAACAAGAATATTTCATACTACTTGAATATTACCCATACTAATCTAAGTGTAAAGAAAATCTATAAGAGAAATTTTCCATCAATGATCAAGCATACCTGCACCTCAATCACTTATATTACCAAGGGCAGGTGCATCACCAAGATGAGCAGTGGAAGGGTATTTTAGAATACAGGGGGGAGGGGATGGCGACATGAGTTCCTAAATACATTTGTCAGGTGTTAAAATGAGGAGGGAGAGGGTATCACAGAAGACTGAGGGGTCAAGGCTCTCTGGTGGCACACCTGCTCAAAAAAGTCAAATTACAAATGAAGCTCATTCACGCAACCGATACAAGTTCTGGATTATTCAACTGATGTTTACCCTTTCCAAAGATCATAGGAAAAATATCAACTATGCTAACCTGGTTTCTACAGAGGAGTCAGTGGAAGCATGCAAACTAGAAGTCTCACTATGCAATGCTAGTGCTGATAGTGTTGTGTGTAAGGCACTCATAGGCCATGCATGATGCTGTGGTGACTGTACAAAGGTCTGAGGGCTGTCTGTTAGGTCTGGGCTTATGCTACTCGACACAGAGCCACCACGAGTCCCAGACGATGACAGTGACACCAGCGACGGAGTTGACCCTCCCAGAATAGTGGAGAGCTCCCCGTACAGGTACAAACTCGGCCGTGTCTGTTTCGAAGGAGGGGTCTCGCACAGGGAATTAGAGTCAGGAGGACGCAAGTGAAACTGAGCGGTGGGCTTAGAAGGAGGCAGGCCCTTTGGGTGCGGATAGTGGAAGGGGTGAGTGTAAACATGCTCTGATATGCTAGCACCACTAGGAGCATACACACGGAAACTGCTCGGCCTGGAGGGAAGTATCATAAGACCAAGAGGTTAGTGAAGCAAAGCTGGAAGCCGTCATAGAAGAATGATTAGACTAAAAACAGGTTAATAAATTGCATAAATGAATACTTGCATAAAATGAATACAGATACTTGTATCTTAACTAATCTAGCAAGCTAAAAATGAAATAGTACATGCACAAGAAAATTTAAGAAAGTTAAATGCATTAGGAAAAAAAAAGAAAAGAGAGAAAAAAAAAGAAAACACTTTGGCACATCTGCCACTAACCAAAATAATTACCTGATATGTCCTGACTTATCTGACTGGGAGTTGATAGAAGCATAGCCCGAGGCGTGAGAGCCATGGCTAGTGTTGGAGGAGTTGCGGGAGTGACCTGGCACCTCCGCCCCCCACCCCTCGCCCTCCTCGCTCTCGCCAAACACCTCTGCAACGACAGGGCCAAGAAGGTCAGTGGTAGGCATAGCGTTCCCAGACAATGTGGAGTTTTAATACACTTTTTTTTACCTCATTTACTCTTTTTCTCTTTAATTTTCTCAATGTTACACTCACTCACTCAACTAACCTCACACACGCTCATACTCTCACTTTTCACACACACTCTCTCCACTCTCACTTCATACTCATACTCACTCTCCTTTCTCTCACTATCACTCTTAAACTGTGTGTGTGTGTGTGTGTGTGTGTGTGTGTGTGTGTGTGTGTGTGTGTGTGTGTGTGTGTGTGTGTGTGTGTGTGTGTGTGTGTGTGTGTGTGTGTGTGTGTGTGGTGTGTGTGTGTGTGAGTATGTGTGAGTGTGTGTGTGGTGAGTATGCGTGTGTGTGTGCGTGTGTGTGAGTATGCGTGTGTGTGTGAGTATGCGTGTGTGTGTGTGTGTGTGAGTATGCGTGTGTGTGTGGAGTTGGCGTGTGTGTGTGTGTGAGTATGCGTGTGTGTGTGTGTGAGTATGCGTGTGTGTGGTGTGTGTGTGTGTATGCGTGTGTGTGTGCGTGTGTGTGTGTGAGTATGCGTATGCGTGTGCGTGTGTACGTGCGCGTTTCCATAACCCTATGGGCGTTACGCGTTCACCTACCCCCCCCCCCCCCCCACCCCACACACACACAGAACGAAGAGCGCGGCGGAAGAACTGACCTTTGACCTTTTTGGTGAGCGAGTCGTAGCCCGAAGAGGTGAGGGAGGCGAGGGAGCCCGACGTGGGCCTACTCGGGGGCACTTCCTCGGCGCCCACGTCGTTGGCCGGCTGGTACCGCGTCCCCCGGGAGGGCTGGCTGCAAACGACACGACCCTGCTTTAGTACGCGGCCACTGACAAGGGCTTAGCCGGGCAGACATCTTTGAATGGCGGGGGAGGCTAGATCAGCAGCAACTAGAGGGGGTGTCATGGCGTCTATTTTGATGATTGTTCAATGAAGATATAACCATTAAAGTCATTATTTTCCATCCTTTTTGAAAATTGAAAAGACCAAAACGATCGACCACATTCACAAAGCATCCGTAACTATTGTGACGTCATCAAAATAAACAGACGCCATGACACCTCGCTTTGCTCCTGATCTAGCCTTTCCCTCTGAATGACCAAGGAAATCCATAAGCGAATCAATTTTCTTCTGTCTCGTGGCATCAAAGCTCACCAAAAGTATGATAGACTTGACGTTCTATATCAAGCAATGATAATAAAAACTATTCCATGATATCTATACCATATAACAACAGCAAAGGCTTCACAAAATAGAATTCAATAAGCCAATAAAAACTCGGGTTCAGTTCCGGACCCAATTACGTAATCCGTGGCAAAAAAAAAGATGATAATAATAATAAAAATAAAATAAAAGATAGGACAGGAAACGTGAGGTAAGTAGTAAATTAATCGAAATGGAAACTAATAAATAAATAAATAAAACAAAAAAGAAAAATTAAAAGAGGAAACTGAAAAAAGACTTAATAAAAGGGGAAATATCAAAACCTACAAAAAATCGAGAAAGTGATAAACAAAAAAAAATCTAAATTAAAAAGAAAAAAATCAAGCAATCCTAAAAACGAAGAAATTACAAACAAACAAACAAACAAACAACCACCCCATAAAAAGACAAGAGAGAGAGAGAGAGAGAGAGAGAGAGAGAGAGAAGAGGAGAGAGAGAGAGAGAGAGAGAGAGAGAGAGAGAGAGAGAGAGAGAGAGAGAGAGAGAGAGGAGAGAGAGAGACAGAGAGAGAGAGAGAGAGAGAGAGAGAGAGAGAGAGAGAGAGAGAGAGAGAGAGAGAGAGAGAGAGAGAGAGAGAGAGAGAGAGAGAGAGAGAGAGAGAGAGAGAGAGAGAGAGAGAGAAAAGAGAGAAAGAGAAAGAGAGAAAGAGAAAAGAAAGAGAGAGCGAGCGAGCGAGAAAGAGCACGTTAAAAACCCCGCCCCCTCGCCCCCTCGACCCCCCGCCCCGCCCCCCAAAAACTCACGCCTTGAAGCACGGGTCCCCGGAGAGCAGCGTCATGTCCACGGTGACCTTCAGCATGGAGTTGTGGAGCCTGTGCTTGGAGTCGTAGGCCTCCAGCAGGTACCTCTGCGAGCCGCCCGACCCCGCGAACTCGGCCAGGTTCACGTCGGCGTAGCCCAGCTTCTGGAAGGACTTGCCGCCGCGGACCTCCTGTGGAAGGGGAAGAAGGGAGACGGTTAGGAGGGCTGGCGGTATGGGGGGATGAGTGAGTGAGAGTGAGTGGTGAGTGAGAGTGAGAGTGAGTGAGTGAGTGAGTGAGTGAGTGGAGAGTGAGTGAGTGAGTGAGTGAGTGGTGAGTGAGTGAGAGAGTGAGATGAGCGCGTGAGTGGGAGACTGTGAGTGAGTGAGTGGGTGAGTGTAGAGTGTGAGTGAGTGAGCGAAAGAATGAATGAATGGACGGACTATTATACAGAAGATAATGTGAGTCACTGATCGCTCTATCACTATTTTTTTTTTTTTTTTTTTGTAAATCCTTATCTTTCTGATATAAAATACTATATAAAGAGCTATTACGTTAAAATGAATAAAATATACATATTCTAACCAAAACAAAGGTCTATTAATGCATTACAGCACACTAGTTCACAATAATCTCCCACACCACACACACACACA
>NW_020871923.1:935171-970426 GCF_003789085.1 Penaeus vannamei
GAGAGAGAGAGAGAGAGGGAGAAGAGAGAGAGAGAGAGAGAGAGAGAGAGAGAGAGAGAGAGAGAGAGAGAGAGAGAGAGAGAAAGAGAAAGGAGAGAAGAGAAAGAGAAAGAGAAGAGAAGAGAGAGAGAGAGAGAGAGAGAGAGAGAGAGAGAGAGAGAAGAGAGAGAGAGAGAGAGAGAGAAGAGAGAGAGAGAGAGAGAGAGAGAGAGAGAAGAGAAAGAAAGAAAGAAAGAGAACAGAAAAAACGAAGCAAGGAGCGACCGCTTGCCCCAACCCATCACCTCTCTCCTGCCTCCTTTCAATGCGCGGAAGGACAGGCCGAATATCCTGCGGTTGCGTCATGCCCCCGACACACGCTTGGGGGAGGGAGAAGGAGGAAGAGGGAGAGGAGCAGGAGGGAGATGAAGAGGGAGAGGAGCAGGAGGGAGATGAAGAGGGAGATGGGGAAGAGGAGGAGGAAGAAGGAAGGAGGAGGAGGCGATGAGGAAGAGGGAGATGAGGAATAGGAGGAAGAAGGAAGGAGGAGGAGGAGGAGGAGGGCGATGAGGAAGAGGGAGATGAGGTAGAGGAGGAAGAAGGAGGAGGGAGGAGGAAGGAAGGGAAGAAGAGGAGGACATCAGGCAGACTTCACGACACGAGAGACATATCGCGAGAATATGGGGAAACCAAGCACTGTAAGAAGAACCAATAACTGCAGAGGCGAGAAAGTGTCACTCCCCCCCACCACACACCCCACCCCCTTCCCCCGACACGAACACGAACAACTCGCCAACAGTGACCTCCCACCCATCCCTCCCTCGTTCACCGCTGGCTTCTCCCTCGCCAACAGTCACGGCCTCTGCGCGTGTATCCTCCGAAACGTCCTTGCGCGCGGGGGGGGGGGGTGCCGGCGGCGGTGCGCATCCTAGGTGAAGGTGAACGCGCTGGAGACAGGAGACTTGGGAGAAATTGGGATGAGGGGATTAGGGAAGGATTGGGAGGTGAAGGTGACGCGCTGGAGACAAGAGACAGGAGACTTGGGGAGAAATTGGGGATGAGGAGACTAGGGAAGGATTGGGAGGTGAAGGTGAACGCGCTGGAGACAAGAGACAGGAGACTTGGGGAGAAATTGGGGATGAGGGGGATTAGGGAAGGATTGGGAGCGTGAATGAACGGCGCTGGAGACAAGAGACTTGGGGAGAAATTGGGGATGAGGAGATAAGGGAAGGATTGGGAGATGTGTGAGTCTTGCAACAATCGAAAACATAATCGGAATCGACGCCTTAATAGTTTTTTTCCGGTAACTTATCCTCGTCCCAGCTGATGAAATACAGAAACGCGCGAACATAGGCCTACATACATCAAAATCCAAACATCTAGGCCAAGAAACCGAGGCCGGCCTTAGCGAGTCTCGAAGCTCCTCCCCGGCAGGATTCGCCAATCTTCCCGCTGCAGCCTGGGAGAGGATTCGCCAATCTTCCCCGCTGCATTCGCCTGCAGCCTGGGAGAGGATTCGCCAATCTTCCCCGCTGCAGCCTGGGAGAGGATTCGCCAAATCTTCCCCGCTGCAGCCTGGAGAGGATTCGCCAATCTTCCCCGCTTGCAGCCTGGAGAGGATTCGCCAATCTTCCCCGCTGCAGCCTGGGAGAGGATTCGCCGCATCAGGATTCGCAGGATTTCCACCCGACCCGATACACTCCGAGCCTTCTCCCCTCCCTCCCCCCCCCACCCTGTCCGTCGGGAAGGCTGGAGCGAGGCGGCAAACCCTCGGCCTGGAGGCGAATATTTTCACACTCCCGAAAATAAATAAGAGAAAAATAAACAAACATAAAAATAAGCGCTAATGGTGGTGGTGATGGTTGATGACGATGACGATGATGGTGATGGTGATGATGAATGATGAATTTGGTATGGATGATGATGATGATGATGATGCATGATGTAATGATGATGATGGATGATGATGATGATGATGAGGAGGAGGATAATGATTAATGATAATGACGATGATGATTGATGATGATGATGATTACGATCATCCATTATCTTTAATATTAATAATAAATAATGATAACAACAGCAAACAGCACAGCCCACCAACCACCACCACCGACCCGCAAACACGAATAACAAATGCAAAACCGACCTCACTCATCATTCACCAACGAGCTGGCCTCGATGAAGACAATACCCCCAAGTCGTGTTTTTTTCCCCAATCCAATCTTCTGAAGGGAAATTATTTATTTATTTATATATTATTTCTTTTGCGACACCCAAAGATCGGGAAACGTTTCGCCCCCCCCCCCCCCAAAAAAAAAAAAAAAAAAAACGTTTCCTTTCAGAAGATTGGCTTGGGGGGGAAACACGACTTCGGGTATTGTCTCCATCGACGGAATGCATCAGCTGCTAAGGAGGCTCCTTGACTCGGATCCTGTGCAGCGGCGCCAAGGGGAAGATTTCGCGGGATTGGAGACAGAAAGCGGCGTTTCCTGTTGCTCGTTGGTGTCCTAATCGGCGGTCGTTGGTGTCCTAATCGGCGGTCGTTGGTGTCCTAATCGGCGCTCGTTGGTGTCCTAATCGGCGCTCGTTGGTGTCCTAATCGCGGCTCCGTTGGTGTCCTAATCGGCGCTCGTTGGTGTCCTAATCGGCGCTCGTTGGTGTCCTAATCGGCGCTCGTGGGGACTCGTGGCGGTCACGGTCTCCTTCTTAAAACCGCCTACGGGCAGGAGCTCTTTCTATACGATGATACGATGGGCTTAGCTATGGTGGTGATGATGATCATGGTGGCGGTGGTGATAGTCATGCTATGTTTATGATGTTTGATTGATGAAGATGGTGATGATGATGATGGTAATTATGATGGTGATGATAATGATGGTGATAATGGTAATTATGAGTGATAATTGAAATTATGGAAGAAAACACACAAAGCACAAACTAGATTATTGAGGAAAGTGATATTAATTTATGATGATGATGATGATGGTGATAATTGTAATTATCATAATGATGATGATGGTGACGATTAATAATTACTGACAAACGGAGTACAACGACGACAAAGCAATCACAATGATGTAACAGACCCTACGGCTAAATATACTGCCCCGACCACGTAACCTCCCGCGTACTGCGTCGATCTGGAGGCCGACAAACGAGCTGACTGTGCCACTTTTAGCGCTTAACAGGACTTTTACGACTTCGAAGTTTGTTTTTGGCCGATGAAATTACGACTCGAATCCCCCGACGACTCGAGAAGCGACCTTAAAAACGACCCCCACTTCTTTCTTTTTTCTTTTTTTTATTCATCTCCCGACGACTCGAAAAACGACCTAAAAACGACCCGCACTTTTTTCTTCTTTCTTTCTTTTTTTTTCATCTCCCGACGACTCGAAAAACGACCTAAAAACGACCCGCACTTCTTTCTTTCTTTCTTTTTATTCATCTCCCGACGACTCGAGAAACGACTAAAAACGACCCGCACTTCTTTTCTTTTTCTTTTTCTTTATTCATCTCCCGACGACTCGAAAAAACGACCTAAAAACGACCCCCACTTTCTTTCTTTCTTTCTTCCTTTCTTTCTTTTATTCATCTCACGAGCCTCGTCCGATTATTCAAATTGGCCCCAAGTACGAATCCGCGCGGCCTTCCATACCCCGCGCCCATCTACATACCCACTCGCGGCGAAGGAAGCGATAAGCATCACCAGGAACTCCTTAGAACCTTCCTCACGTCTTCGAGACTCCTTCCGGAACTCCTTCGCCGCGTCTCCCCGTCTTGGCGGATCGGCCTCCGACCTTCCACGCTCTCCCCCGCGCCCTTCCTCCCTGCTTTCGCCTCGCCCTGTCCCGATTTTATTTCATCCATGTCTGTCTGTCTGTCCTCTTCTTCTCTGTCTGTCCTGTCTGTCTGTCTGTGTCTGTCTCTCTCCTTCCTCTCGGCTTTCTCTCTCCTCTCTCCTCTCCCTCATTCTCTCTACATCTCTCACTCTCTCTGCATCTTTCTCCCTCTCTTTCTCTCTCTCTCTCTCTCTCTCTCTCTCTCTCTCTACACCTATCTCTATCTCTATCTATCTCTACCTACATCTATCAGTTCACTGTCTGCCCTTCTTCTTTCTTCTCCCGACCCTTTCCATCCCTTCTCTTCAAGCACTTATTTATCACTACTCTCTTTTCCTTCCTTCCCATTCCCGCTATCACTTCCCTCCCTCCCTCCCTCTATCCCTCACCTTCCCTTCCCATTCCTCCCCTACCTCCCTTCCTCTTTTTCCCTTCCCTTCCTTCCTCTCTATCCCCTCCCATCTCCTTCCCTCCACTCACTCTATCCCTTCCTTCCCCTCCCCTCATCCCTCTATCCATCCCCTCTACCCCTCCTTCTATCCCACCCCATTCCTCTCCCTTCCCTTCCCTCTATCCCATCCCCTCTACCCTCCTTTCTATCCCACCCCCCCTCTATCCTTCCCCTCCCTCCCCTCTACCCCTCCCCTTCCCCTCCCCTTCCCTCTACCCCACCCCATCCCATCTACCCCTCCCCTCCTCCTACCTCCTCCTACCCCTCCCCTCCCCTCCCCTCCCTCCACCGCGCCCTCCTACCACCACCAACGCCACAATCAAGCCAAGGCAAGAGCGCATTTACTTTCACTCCCACACATGACAAAGGCTGCTGCTCCGGCTCATCAAACTCTATAAGACTGTTCAAAGGGCAGGCGGAAGAGGGGGGGGGGGTTGGAGGGAAGGAGGGAATAGGAGGAGGAGATTAAAAGAGGGAGGGAGGGAGGAGGAGAGAGTTTAATAGAGGGAGGAAGGGAGAGAGGAGGAAGAGAGGAAGAGAGAGGAAAGAAGAGAGAGAGGAAGAAGAGAGAGAGAGAGAGAGAGAGAGAGAGAGAGAGAGAGAGAGAGAGAGAGAGAGAGAGAGAGAGAGAGAGAGAGAGAGAGAGAGAGAGAGAGAATGGAGCGAGCGAGCGATGGGGCATAAAATCAAAACATTCACGGATTGAGGGAGGTTGGGAATGAAGAGAGATAAAGAAAGAGAAAAACAAAAACAAAGGAAAGAGGAGGAAAGGAGGAAGGGGGTGATAGAGAGAGAAAGAGGGAGAACCACAGGGGAGAGGAAGGAAGGGAACGACTAATAAAGAGTGATGATCGAGAGATAGGAAGACGGGGGTGAGGGAGGGAGTGGGAAGGAGGGAGGGAGGGAGGAGGGAAGGAGGGAAGGAGGGGAGGGAGAGGGAGGAGGAGAGAGGGAGAGGAGAGAAGAGGGAGAGAGAGGAGAGAGAGAGAGAGAGAGAGAGAGAGAGAGAGAGAGAGAGAGAGAGAGAAGAGAGAGAGAGAGAGAGAGAGAGAGAGAGAGAGAGAGAGAGAGGAGAGAGACAGGAAGGACACTGAAAGAACAGGATGAAGAAAAGGACGAAGGATGGGAAGAAGCCTTAGCTAAGAGGAAGATGGAGGGGGGGGAGGAGGGAAGGGGATTAAACCCAGAGGATGCGATAAAGGAAATACGGAGGGAAGGAGGGAGGGAGGGAGGGAGGGAGGGAGAGGAGAGGGGAGATATGAGGCAACATCAGGACGCATGATGATGATCAGGAGGAGGAGGAGGAGGAGGAGGAGGAGGAGGAGGAGGAGGAGGAGGAGGAGGAGGAGGAGGAGGAGAGAGAGAGAAGAGAAGAAGAAGAAGAAGAAGAAGAAAGAAGAAGGAAGAGGCGAAGACGACCTGCTCTTGGCACCGCTCGTTTCGAAAGTCCGTAAGGTAAGTTCCGTGGGGAAGCGCCTAGTTCCCCGCCGGCCTTGTTCTCCCCTTCCCCTTCCCTTCCTCCCTCCCTCCCTCCCTCTCCCTTCCTCTCTCCCCCCCTCTCCCTCCTCCCTCCCCTCCCCCCCCCCCTCCTTCCCTCCCTCCCCTCACCTACTGCACGACACAAAACTTACCAATACTTTATAGAAAAAGCGAAAGTTTGTTAATTAGAGCCCTTGTTTTTATTTCACGACACACCAACCCTCGCGAGAGAGAGAAAATATATATGTAATACGTAAAGTTTTCCACATATTCAAACAGAAAAAAACGTAAAAAATGATGACAAGAATAAGTAACATAAAATAAAAATAAAATGATAAATATAACGTCTGGGGAAATAAACAGTCACGCCGGATCGAAAACAACAAAAAATCGAGCCGGATGAAAGGTAAGAACAGTCAATCGAAAAACAACAAAAATCAAGCCGATCGAAAATTAAGAACAGTCACGCCGGATCGAAACAACAAAAATTCAAGCCGATGAAAGTAAGAACAGTCACGCCGGATCGAAAACAACAAAAATTCAAGCCGGATGAAAAGTAAGAACAGTCACGCCGGATCGAAAACAACAAAAATTCAAGCCGGATGAAAAGTAAGAACAGTCACGCCGGATCGAAAACTAAAACGTCACACCGGATGACAGAAATAACAGGCTTCTCGCGGCGAACTCCGACTTTTATCGCGACGGCGGGTTTCGGGAAGCGCGCCACTCGAGTGCCATGTGTGCCATCACGTATTCGGGCGACCTTGGGGTTCGGGGGATCGCCTGCCCTCCGGTGGGTGGCGCCCTGGGCTCGCTCGGGGGCGGGAGGAGGAGGCCACCACTTGGGGGAGTTCTGAAGGAGGAGCGGCGAGGGTCTGATGTTGCTTTTGTTGCTTTTGTTGACGTTGGTTTGTCGTTTACGAGTGTGTGTGAGCGCATGTGTGTGTGTGTGTTGTGTGTGTGTGTGTGTGTGTGTGTGTGTGGTGTGTGTGTGTGTGTGTGTGGAGTGAAGAGAGAGAGAGAGAGAGAGAGAGAGAGAGAGAGAGAGAGAGAGAGAGAGAGAGAGAGAGAGAGAGAGAGAGAGAGAGAGAGAGACAGACAGACAGACAGACAGAGAGAGAGAGAGCACGTGTGCATGTTTGTGTGTATCCAAGTGTGTGTACCTTGTTTGCCCACGTAGGCATACAGCAAAAGTCCCCAACTCACACAAACCTACCATACCAGAAACCCCCCGACCCAAACCCCCGACCCAGCCCTGACCCAACCCCGGAAGACCCAGTCATCTCGACAGCCAACCCCCCCCCCCTTCCACACACACACACACTCCTCCACACACCACCCTCAACCCCAACAAAAATCCCCCATCCCCATTCCAACACTCATACCTCCACACAAAAACCTCAACCCGCACCCCTACCCCCCACCACCACCACATCCCCAACACACACACACCCACACCTCCACCCCATCCCCTATCACTACCCTACCACCCTCCACCCCAACCCCCATCCTCCACCCCCCATCCCCATCCCCAACACCTCCACCCCCATCCACATCCCCATCCCCATCCCCCACACCTCCACCCATCCCCCCACCCACCACCCCACCCAACCCCATCCACCCCCCTCCCCAACAACCCCACCCCTGCCGCGGCGACCCACCTGTCTGACGGAGACCCTGCACACGCACGAGTCCAGCTCCCCCGTGGAGGCGTTGGCGGTCATCTTGCACGTGAAGGTGAAGCGAGCGTCCCAGCGAACCGCATGCTCCTGCACCATCAACCTGGAACATAAGAAAGGAGTGTTAAGGTCTTAATTTGTTTCTTTCTTCATTTTATCTTGTTGTCTATCTATCTGTCTGTCTGTCATCCATCTATACGTCTGCCTGTTTAAATATACATATCCATCTATCAATCCATGCATCTATCTGTCTGTATATATATACATATCCATCTATCAATCCATCCATCCATCCATCTACCTATCCATCTGTCTATTTATCCATCTATCTATCTATATTCTTTATGGTCATTGTTATTCTTATTTCAAACCGGATTCAGAAAAAATACATATTTTACAATCTCCATTATTATATTAGCATTATATATTATTATTATTATTTTCTGGAAGTAGCGTTTCAATATCTAAATATATTACTCTTACTCATTTTCAAGAAGAAAAAGAAAATAAATAAAAATACATCGTTTATTGTTGTTGTTTCTTTAATCCCGGAATCAGAAAAGAACCAAGAAAAAAAAAAATTTCAGCCTGGAATAAAAAAAAAATCACATATGAATTAATAAAAATAAATTCGGAATAAAAAAAAGTAAAGAAAAACATATATATGGAAGAAAAAACAAATATGAATCAATGTTTTCGTTTTCCATATATCTTTTTTTCTTAGCGATTCCTCCGGCCTCATGTCAGAACCAGAATCATTGCAATCCTCATTTTTGCCATTTTTTGCAACCGCTTCTTCGAACCCCGACCCACAAAAACACTTATCCTTTATCAGAAATCCTTCTCTCAATTAACCAGGCTTCAAAAAAACGTAACAGACATTCGAAAAACGGCCCGTGCCTTTTTCGAATTTATTGCTCTGTGTCTTTTTCGTTTTCTTTCGTGCGGTTGGAACTTTTAATTAAGAGAGAAATGCTGTGGGAAAAAATACACCCCAGCAGTGAAAAATTTAATACAACAGCGAAAAAAAAATACAACAACGCAGCGCCACACACTCCTCCCCTCCCCAATTCCCATGCCCGTCATGCCACCCTCACGTCACGCTCCCCCCCTCCTCCTCTCCCCCCCCTCCCGCAGCCTCAACCCCTCACGCCCCCACACAACCCTGACTCGCCCGCCCATTCACCTCGCCCACGCCCATGACACCGACACATCCCATTCATCCAACGCAGCAATGCAAGCCCGCGATCGAGCGATGCCGTACGACCAGCGCGGAAAATATATTAGTACGTCAAGCTCGATTAACGGCCGGGTTGTGCATTAGGCTAATTACCCGCCGCGTAATCCACGTATAATGATGTAGAGTGTAATATATGCCAACCACGTCAGGGTACACACACGCCGTCGTATTCACTGGACGAGCTCGCTGAAAACCACCACAACAAACGGGAATCAGTGATGAAATCACTTAGAACGAAGACGAAAACGAAATCACTTAGAACGAAGACGAAAAAGAAAGAAAAAAAAAAGAAAGGAAAAAAAGAAGAAATCACTTAGAACGAAGACGAAAAAAAGAAAGAAAAAAAAAAGAAAGGAGAAAAAAAAACAAAAGAAATCACTTAGAACGAAGACGAAAAAAAAAATAGAAAGTAAAAGAAAAATAATCCGAAAAAAGGAAGATGAAAAAAGAGGAAAAGCAGGCATTCCTTCCTTCCTCGAGCGAAAGGGACGCCCCGGCCCCGAAGCCCAGCGCCCCCGGCGGGAGAGCGCGCGCGCGTCCCGGCAACAAGGTGAGGGGCGGGGGTCGGCGGTCAGGTGGCGTCTGGTGGCCAAGTGGTCGTGATTGCGAGGTATGCGCTCCTGATGGCCGCGTCCCCCCCCCCCCCCTCCCCCACCCTCCCCCTACCCCTTTCCCTACCTCCCGCCCCATCCCCTCCTACCCCCTTCCCCTACTTCCTGCCCCCCTCCCACCCCCCCTGTAGCCCGCGCCCGCACTCCCTCCCAGGCCTACGAACTGCGGAGCTCTCGGACCCTCGCACTCGGACCCCCCCCACACCCGCTCGACCCCCGGTGCCTCCTGCTCGACGAGTCCTTCGCTGCCCTCGGAGGAAACGCGTGGTGGGCGAGGGATCCACGGGCTTCTCCTTTAAGTCGTCCTCTGTCTTTCTGTCTGTCTGTCTGTCTGTCTGAAGGAACGGAGGGGGAGGAACCCGAGCCACGAAGGATCGGTCACGCGACACCGGCCGATCGAACCCCTCCGAATCCTCATCTCGCATCGAGTCAGTCCTATGAGGATGATTGGGGGAAGATTGGCCAATCGGATTAATCCTTCGGTGCGCCCTCTTCCCACGGTGGACGACACGCCCGCAGATCCTGAACCCTCACCTCACCTCGTCTCACCTCTTTTCGCCCAACCTCCGCTAATATTGCACACACGCACACACACACACGCACACACACACACACACACACACAAACACACACACACACACACACACACACACACACAACCACACACACACACACACACACACACGGAGCGATCGCATCCTGACCATCCAAAACACAAAACATTCCTATATAAATCTCTCGAAACCAAAACAACAACGAAAAAAAAATAAAACCACAAACAATACTCACGTTCAAAAATGGCGAAAGAAAAAAAAATACATATCGAAACGTCCCTTCCCTTCAAGAAGCTTCAGCCAACGATTCATAACAGAACAAACGTGAAAAACCACAACAACAACAACCACAAAACAACAACAACAACAACAACAACAACACCAAAATCAACCCGGGGGGAGGGAGGCGGACTAAGGGGGGAGGGGCGGGTAGGGGAGGGAGGGAGTGAGGGGAGAAAGAGGGAGGGGGAAAGGGGGTAGGAGGGAAGGGGGATAGAGAGCGAGGAGGATGGGCAGAGGAGCGCTGTGTTGTTCCATGTGGGACGTAAGCATCCGGTGCTGGGCGAGGGCACTGGACGGGGCACGGAGGGGGGGGGCGGGCGTTCGGGGGGGAGCAGTCGATGGGCTGTAAGGTGCGGTGCCAGGGGTGCCAATCAACGGCGATCAGGCACTGCTGTGAATTGGGCAAGACTGGATGGGCTTCCAACACACTGACTCTCATTCTCTCTCTCTTATTCACTCTTGTACCAGAACTCTCTCTCTCTCTTGTACCAGAACTCCCTCACTCACTCACGCATTCACTCTCTCTCTCTCTCTCATCCACACCTCACTCTCACTCTCCCTCTCCTAATCACACCCCTCACCCTCAACTCTCACCTCTCCCTCATCACACCCTCACCCTCATCACCCTCAACCTCACTTCACCTCTTCTCACCCTCAACCCACTCTCACCCTCACCTCATCCACACTCCACTCTCTCTCTCTCACCCCCACTTTCACTCTCACTCTCTACTCATCCACACTCACTCTCTCTCTCTCACCCCACTTTCACTCTCACCTCCTCACTCATCCACACCCTCACTCTCTCTCTCCCACTTCACCCCCTGCTCCAACCTTCCTTCTCTCCCTTCTCCTCTCTCTCCTCTCTCCCTTTCCCTCTCCCTCGCCTCTCCCCTCCCCCGCCCCTTCTCGAATGTCATTAATATTAGAGATTAACGTCGCGTCTCGCCCTCCGAACCCCGGGCGGCCAGGCGGAAGCGGCGTGGCGAGGGCCGAGGCTGAGTGGGTGTGATAAGTCCGTCAGCTCGAGTTATTGGGCCGCTGGTTGCCGCTTTCTGCTTGCGCTCCCGTTTCCTTCCCCTTCCCTTTCTCTCCTTCCTTCCATCCATTTGCTTCTTTCCTTCCTTTTCCTTATTTCTTCCTTTCATTTCCTTCCCTCCTTTTCCTTCCTTCCATCCTATTTCCTTCTTTCTTCCTTTCTCTCTATTTCCTTCCTTCCTTTCCTCCTCCACTCCCTCGTTCTCTGATTCTCTTTCGTTTCTCTCTACCTCTCCCATTCACCACATACTCTCTCCCTCCCACGTAATTCCCTCTCACACTCACTCTTCCAGCTCCATTCACTTCACCCACTGCCATTTGTTCACTCTCCAATTCGCGCATCTGTGTGCGTATCTGAGTGTTCTCGCAATGTGCATGTGCGTCTGTGTCTGTACCTGTGTGTGTGTCCGCGCGCGTGCATGTGCGTATGTGTGTCTGTACCTGTGTGCGTGTCTGAGCGTCTCCGCAACGAGCGTGTGCGTATGTGAGCGAGTCCGCCCCCCACCACAGCCAATAAGACGTTTCCCAGGCCTTCCGGGTCCGTCCATCGCCGCCCGCGACAGGCGCCGCCCATCCATTCCCATTGCGCCCAATAATCCCCGTCAGGACGAAGGGTCGCCGTCTTTACGACCGCCGCTCCAGCCGCTGCCCGTCGAGCCACGCAGGAGCACGCAGAGGCCCAGGATCCCCCGTAGGACAAAGGAGCGGCCACGCCAAAGCCAGCAGGAGCTTACGAGAAAGGAGCCACGCAGAGGCACCCAGGATCCCCGCAGGAACCACAAAGGAACCAGCCAGGAGCGGCCCCGCCAGAGCCACGCAGGGAAGCCACCGAACCTCCAGGAGCACCAAGAAACCAAGCAGGAGGCAGGAGCCACGGGGAAGGAGCCACGCAGAGGCCACCCAGGATCCCCGTAGGAACCACGCAGGAACCAGCCAGGAGCGGCCACGCGCCAGAGCCACTCAGGAAACCACCAGGAGCCACCAAGAAACCAAGCAGGAGCCTACGCAGGAGCCACGCATCAGGGACTCCGTCAGACCCATCAAGAAACCACTCAGGACCCCCCCCATCCCCCCCCCCCGCGCGTGAGACCCCCCGGCAGGTGTGTCCCTTACCTGCTCCACTAATTGGCCGCAATAAAACCATCAAGCCTCTCATCATGCTGTTCGCGGTGGGGCGCCGTTGCTATCATCCTCTATATCTATCCCATTTATTCTCATATTTTGTCTCTCCCTTCGGGCCACGAATAACCCTTTCATCATTCGTGAGTGAAGGGGGGGGGGGTAGGAGTGCAATAACGTGTAATGGGGTGAATGTGTTTTGTTTATTATTCCCATTCAATTTTTTATTATATTTTTTTTTTTTTTTTTCTTTAAACTTCGATTTTTTATTCCATTTTTTTTCTTTTCTTTACTCCATTCGATTTTTTTATTCGTTTTTTTTTTTTTTTTTGGGGGGGGGGGGTCTTTTTTTATACGAATGTCATTTATTTCTTTTTTCTACATTCCAGATTATTCCAGTTGGCGTGTTTCTATTTCTACTTCTTAGTTTTTTCCCCCTTTAAATTTCCATTTCTGGATTTTGCATGTGCGTGTGTGTACGTCCGTGTGTGCATATATATGTGTGCGTGCATGTGTATTATCATCTTTCAACTCGCACTTACACGATAAACCGCCCTTTCCTTGCGATCACACCCATCCACACGGGAAAAAAACGTTTTAAAAAGTTTTAAAAAACGTTTAAAACGTTTAAAAAATCCGGACTCAGCAAACACGACGCGTAAACTTAAACAGAGAACCGTAAACAAAGTCAGTCAGTCTGTCCGTTTAAACACAGGAGTTTACCTCTCAGATAATCTCAGTCTAACAAAAAACGCAAATCAAACTGAGGAAGAAAAGAAGAAGAAGAAGAAGGAAAAGAAGAAGAAGAAGAAGGAGAAAGACACCGAG
Source organism: Penaeus vannamei (assembly GCF_003789085.1). Taxonomy (NCBI): domain Eukaryota; kingdom Metazoa; phylum Arthropoda; class Malacostraca; order Decapoda; family Penaeidae; genus Penaeus; species Penaeus vannamei. The sequence goes on from NW_020871923.1 coordinate 948,271, forward strand.
ATCGAGAAAGGGAAATGGAGGATGAGGAAGAAGAAAAAGGAGGAGGAGGAGGGAGAGAAAGAGAACGAGAGAGAATGAATGAATAATAATAATAATAATAATAATAATAATAATAATAATATAATAATATATAATAATAATATATAATAAAGAAGAAGAAGGACGAGAAAGAGAACGAGAGAGAAAAAGGAGAAACAGAAGAAGAAAAAGAAACAAAAAATGAAGACGAAGAAGAAGAAAGAAACAACAAGAAAGAAGACAAACCAGCCAGAGCAAAAGCAAGGCCCCGTCGCCGTGGAAAAGCGTGGAATCTCCGGAAGGCCCCGAGATTCGCGCTCAGCCGGCAGGTCCTTCCCGGCAGACGCGTCCCATAACCCGGGCGAGGCAAACAGAGATAACGCCGGGGCCGCCTCCGATTAAGACTGGGATCTGCTGTCATGTCAGTTGGTTTGGTTTTTGTATATGTATACAGACAGACAGACAGGAACACACACACACACACACACACACACACACACACACACACACACACACACACACACACACACACATTCACATTCACACTTCGTGTCTATATGCACTGCATGCATCAAGTGTATCCCAAGCAGTCGGTCTTCCTCCTGCTCCCTTCGGTCTCCTTCGGTCTCCGTCGGTCTCCAACCCCTCCCCTCCAGTGTCCTTCGGTCACCCTCCAAGGAAAGGCGTCTCCTCCGTCTTCCCTTCTTCAACGTAGATCTCATTTCGATTACGGGGAGATCTTAGCCGATAGATCCGCTTGAAAGACAGTCACACTTAACAGAACATCATTTTTTCCCTAAGAAATGGGGTAACTCACTGCTGCCACACATATAAAAAAGAAAAGAAAAATACGGGTTGAAATTCATTTCGTGAAGGTCTTCGAAATAACGTTAAACTAACATCCTCCATCTCTGCCATCTCCAACACACCAACTCCCGGGTGCAATACCCGAGCAAAAAGAGAAGAAGAAGAAGAAGAAAAAGAAGACGAAGAAAGACGACGACGACGAACGAAGAAGACGACAGAAGACGAAGAAGAGAGACGAAGAAGAAGAAGACGAGACGAAGAAGAAAGAAAGGAAGAAGCCAACAAGACACCCGCGAAAATACCCGCCTGCGCAGAGGGGACCCAATACCGCCCCCTTCCACGCAACAACACGACCCAGATCCGCCCGCAATAACACCGGAATCGCTTCACAACCTGACCAAACGTGCCGTAGATCCTCCTCCTCCTCCTCCTCCTCCTCCTCCTCCTCCTCCTCTCCTCCTCCTCCTCCTCCTCTCCTCCTCCTCCTACCTCCCCCTACCCTCCTACCCTCCTACCCTCCTACCCTCCTACCCCCTACCCTCCTACCCTCCTAACCCTCCTACCCTCCTACCCTCCTCCACCCCCGCCACCGCCCCCGCCCACCGCGCGCCGCCCAAAACAACACCCATTGTTGTCCTGAAGTCCTATTCATCCTTCAACTCCGACTCCCACCCACTGCTGCTCCTGTCTTTATCGTGTTTGCCGCCTTCCCCTTTCGTTTTTTTTCTTTCTTTGTCCTTGTCTTTTTCTTCCACTTCTTCTATTTCTACTTCCAGTTTTTCTTGTTCTTGCTTCTCCTTCTCGTTCTCCTTGTTTTTGTTCTCGTGGGGGGAGGGAGAGGAAAGAGGGGAGGAGAGAGAGAGAGAGAGAGAGGAGAGAGAGAGAGAGAGAGAGAGAGAGAGAGAGAGAGAGAGAGAGAGAGAGAGAGAGGAAAAGAGAAAGAAAAAAAAAGAAAGAGGGGAGAAAGGAAAGAAAAGGAGAGAAGAGAGAGAGAGAGAAATCTACGCTGCGACCGAAAGACAATGCCTCTCGACGTGCGTGTTCCCCCCTTCTCCTCTGCTCTCTCCTCGTCTCTCTCTCTCTCTCTCTCTCTCTCTCTCTCTCTCTCTCTCTCTCTTCTCTCTCTCTCTCTCTCTTCCTCCCTTTTCTCTCCCTCTCTCTTTCTCTCTCTCTCTTCTCCCTCTCCCTCTTCTCCTCTCTCTTCTTCTCTCTCTCTGCTTCTCTCTCTCTCTCTCCCTCTTCTCCCTCCTCTCTTCAATCTCCCTCTCCCTCTCTCTCTCCTCTCCCTCTCTCCCTCTCTCCTCTCTCCTCTCTCGTCTCAGTCTTGCTCTGGACGTCTCGGAGGCACCACCAGCCTTCTTGTCAAGGTTGAGGGAATCTCTAATCCCACTTAATCGGCGGGATCTTTCGATGTTTTCTCTTGGAGGGGGAGGGGGAGGGGGGGGGAGGGGAGAGGGAGGGAAGGGAAGTGGAGTGGGATGGAGGAGAGAGGGAGGGGAGGGACAAAGATGAGAAAAGAGAGATGAGGAAAGGGTAGGAGAGAGAGAGAAAGAGAGAGAGAGAGAGAGAGAGAGAGAGAGAGAGAGAGAGAGAGAGAGAGAGAGAGAGAGAGAGAGAGAGAGAGAGAGAGAGAGAGAGAGAGAGAGAGAGAGAGAGAGAGAGAGAGAGAGAGAGAGAGAGAGAGAGAGAGAGAGAGAGAGAGAGAGAGAGAGAGAAGAGAGAGAAGAGAGAGAGAGAGAGGAGAGAGAGAGAGAGAGAGAGAGAGAGAGAGAGAGAGAGAGAGAGAAGAGAGAGAGAGAGAGAGAGAGAGAGAGAGAGAGAAGAGAAGAGAGAGAAGAGAAAGAAGACAGAGAATAGAGAGAGACAGAGAGTGTCACGCGCAACCCACAGGCCGAGAGCGTGACGAGGAAGACATAAGGTCAGCCTCTGAGCGCCGACCTCTGACCTTCTGTTAACTCTCACAATGTCGTAACCCGTGGCGTCACAGGCGAGTGCCAGACGGGTGTTCCTAAGGGCACAGAGACGAGTGACCTCCGGCGCGGGCACTTCTACCCCACCCCCTCCCTTCCTCCTCCTCGCCTTCACCCTATCGAGTCTCCTACTATTCCATTAACTATTAACTACCTTGTCTCTTTGCCAACTTCACTAAAAGGCAATTCATTCCACTGACCGACTCCCATACCCCAGAAGGACTACCCTGATGCCCCATAAACACCGACGATGCCACAAAATGCCCAAAATGCCCAAAACACTCCCCAGCGGACAACGAAACCCCCGCAAGCGCCACGTCCAATGCAGGGTGTCGAAATACCCCGTTCCTGCTACACCCTACACGGAGCCATACTGAATAGCAGATATGGCTCCCCTACCCCCTACCTCCAACCCCCACCTCCGCAGCAGCAAACCGACCCTCCCCCTCTACCCCTTCCTAAACAGCATTTTAACAGCTGGCTTCCTCCTCAAACAGCATTTCTAGCTTCCCTCAAACAGCATTTCTAAACAGCTGACCTCTCAACAGCATTTTCTAACAGCTGTTTCCCTCCTCAGCAGCATTTGTAACAGCTGATTTCCTCCTCAAACAGCATTTCTACAGCTGCTTCCTCTCAAACAGCATTTCTAACAGCTGACTTCCTCCTGCAAACATTTCCTCCTCAAACAGCATTTCTAACAGCTGACTTCCTCCTCAAACAGCATTTCTAACAGCTGATTTCCTCCTCAAACAGCATTTCTAACAGCTGACTTCCTCCTCAAACAGCATTTCTAACAGCTGACTTCTCCTCAAAAGCTTTTCTAACAGCTGATTTCCTCCTCAACAGCATTTCTAACAGCTGACTTCCTCCTCAAACTAAGCTGACTTCCTCTAACAGCTAACAGCTGATTTCCTCCTCAAAGCAGCATTTCTAACAGCTTTCCTCCTCAAACAGCTTTTCTAACAGCTGATTCCTCCTCAAACAGATTTCTAACAGCTGATTTCCTCCTCAAAAGCATTTCTAACAGCTGACTTCCTCCTCAACAGCATTTCTAAACAGCTGACTTCCTCCTCAAACAGCATTCTAAACAGCTCTTCCTCTCAAACAGCATTTCTAACAGCTGACTTCCTCCTCAAACAGCATTTCTAACAGCTGACTTCCTCCTCAAACAGCATTTCTAACAGCTGATTTCCTCCTCAAACAGCATTTCTAACAGCTGACTTCCTCCCTCAAACAGCATTTCTAACAGCTGACTTCCTCCTCAAACAGCATTTCTAACAGCTGATTCCTCCTCAAAAGATTTCTAACAGCTCCTCCTCAGCATTTCTAACAGTGATTTCCTCCTCAAATTTCTAACAGCTGACTTTTCCTCCTCAAACACAGCTTAACAGCTGGCTTTTCTCCTCAAACAGCATTTCTAACACTGACTTCCTCCTCAAACAGCATCTAAACAGCTGACTTCCTCCTCAAACAGCATTTCTAACAGCTGATTTCTCCTCAAACAGCATTTTAACAGCTGACTTCAACAGCATTTCTAACAGCTGAACTAGCATTCTAACAGCTGACTCCTCCTCAAACACTCAAACAGCATTTCTAACAGCTGATTTCCTCTAAACAGCAAACCTCCTCAAACAGCTTTCTAACAGCTGACTTCCTCCTCAAACAGCATTTCTAACAGCTGACTTCCTCCTCAAACAGCATTTCTAAACAGCTGACTTCCTCCTCAAACAGCATTTCTAACAGCTGACTTCCTCCTCAAACAGCTCTTCTAACAGCTGACTTCCTCCTCAAACAGCATTTCTAACAGCTGATTTCCTCCTCAAACAGCATTTCTAACAGCTGACTTCCTCCTCAAACAGCATTTCTAACAGCTGCTCAAACAGAGTGACTTCCTAACAGCTGACCTCAAGCATTCTAACAGCTGATTCCTCCTCAAACAGCATTTCTAACAGCTGACTTCCTCCTCAAACAGCATTTCTAACAGCTGATTTCCTCTCTACACTAACAGCTGACTTCTCCTCAAAACAGCATTTCTAACAGCTGACTTCCTCCTCAAACAGCATTTTCAACAGCTCTTCCCAAACAGCATTCTAACAGCTGACTTCCTCCTCAAACAGCATTTCTAACAGCTGACTTCCTCCTCAAACAGCTGCTTTCTAACAGCTGACTTCCTCCTCAACAGCTCTAAAAACAGCATTTCTAACAGCTGACTTCCTCCTCAAACAGCATTTCTAACAGCTGACTTCCTCCTCAAACAGCATTTCTAACAGCTGATTTCCTCCTCAAACAGCATTTCTAACAGCTGACTTCCTCCTCAACAGCATTTTCTAACAGCTGATTTCTCCTCAACAGCTCTAATTCCTCTCAAAAGCATTTCTAACAGCTGACTTCCTCCTCCATTCTAACAGCTGATTTCCTCCTCAACAGCAACAGCTGAAAACAGATTTCTAAAGCTGGCTTCCTCCTCAAACAGCATTTCTAACAGCTTCCTCCTCAAACAGCTTCCTCCTCAAACAGCATTTCTAACAGCTGGCTGACTTCCTCCTCAAACAGCATTTCTAACAGCTGACTTCCTCCTCAAACAGCATTTCTAACAGCTGACTTCCTCCTCAAACAGCATTTCTAACAGCTGACTTCCAAAACAGCATTTCTAACAGGACTTCCTCTCAAACAGCATTTCTAACAGCTGGCTTCCTCCTCAAACAGCATTTCTAACAGCTGACTTCCTCCTCAAACAGCATTTCTAACAGCTGGCTTCCTCCTCAAACAGCATTTCTAAGCTGACTTCCTCCTCAAACAGATTTCTAACAGCTGATTTCCTCTCAAACAGCATTTTAACAGCTGAAACAGCATTTCTAACAGCTGACTTCCTCCTCAAACAGCATTTCTAACAGCTGATTTCCTCCTCAAACAGCATTTCTAACAGCTGATTTCCTCCTCAAACAGCATTTCTAACAGCTGATTTCCTCCTCAAACAGCATTTCTAACAGCTGATTTCCTCCTCAAACAGCATTTCTAACAGCTGACTTCGAGAGGGAGAGAAGCTGCATCCTCCGCATCCTTCACTCTCGGGGCGACGCGGCTGTCCTGTCAATGCAGCCGAGACGTAACCGAAAGCTGATCTGCAGGGGAGGGAGGGGGGGGGGGGGAAGGGGGTGATCGGTGCCACAGACAGCTTCACCCCAACCCCTTTCCCCCTCCCCCTCCCCTCGCAACCCCAGACCTTCGCTGCAGTCAAGGAAAAGTTGCATGAGACCTGCCTCACTTCTTGGCGACTTTTCACCTTTCGGCCCTGCATCGAGACTGGTATTTTGGGGCGTTTTTTACAATAACATTCGTACATATGAATTATAAATATATGGTCAGAACCGACGATGCTTGGTGGGAAGCGCACCATAAAAATTCCGGGCAAGTTGGGGCAAGCTAAGGCAAGTTCCAGACTCACTTTTTCTCGCTTTCATTCTTTCCAAGGGTCTGCCTGTGTCCTGCCACTCCCCTTCCCACTCCCTCCCCTTCTATCCCTTGCCTTTATCCTTCTCCCCTGTTAACCTTTGCATATCCTCCTTTCTTCTTCTTCTCTTCCCTTCTCCTTCTCCTTCTCCTTCCTCCTCCTCCTCCTCCGTCCTGGCCTCCTCTCCCACTCCACTGAAACGCACCCATCCTCTTCCATCTATCAATATACTTCACACAGTCGAGTTAAGGATTGAAACCTCTCTCTTGAAGGACTTCCCACACGACAGCTCATCCTGGAAGACGTGCCCGGCTCTTCCCACGGGCGCGGGCGGCTGCCCATCCTTCAGCCACCGGGACGGGGAAGGGCGAGGCTTTCACCTGACGCAGGAGGAGAGAGAGGGGAGAGAGGTCGTCCCGGCAGGAGAGAGAGAGGGGCCCCTTGCACGCTTTCCCCTCCCTTCCCCTTCCCTTTAGCCCTTTCCCTCTTCCCTTCTCTTTCCCTTCCCTTCACCCTTCCCCTCTCTTCCCTTTCCTTTCCCCCTTTCCTCTCTTCCTCTCCCTCCCTCCCTCTCCCTCTCCCCTTCCTTCACCCTCTCCCCATCCTCCAACTCATCCCCTCCCTTCCTAATCCTCCTCCCCCCCTCTCCCTACCCCTCCACACCAGGGGATCAATAACAGGGGTAATTATCGCCAACTCACTGGAGAGAACACACCGGGCTTCCCCGAGTCTGCATTTCAACAACCATTCACACATCGCATTCCGTATATGACAGCAGAAAAAAATACACACGAATAAGAACATAGAAGATGACATAGTAATGATATCCCTAAAAAAAATGCTACTCACTTCCTTTCTTTAAAAAAGAAGTAAAAAAAACACAATAATAATAAAATGAAAAAAAATATATAATAATAATAAACGCTAGCTCCCGTGAGTGGATTTTTTGAAGTTATATCTGGATGAATCCGCGTCCTTCGCGTGGCCAAGGTCAGCCTAATCCCCTCCTCTCTCTCCTCTCTCTCTCTCCTTTGAAGAACCACGACATCAAAATGTGTCGTCCGCACTTTTCGGCGAGTCACGGGCGCTCAAGAGGTGTTATCACCGCGCGTCCCTGCGCTGGGGCGCTTGCAACTACAGCAGGCTCTAGTCTCTCTCTCTTCTCTTTCTCTTTCTTTCTCTTTCCTCTCTCTCTCTGTCTCTCTCTCTCTCTCTCTCTCTCTCTCTCTCTCTCTCTCTCTCTCTCTCTCTCTCTTCTCTCTCTCCTCTCTTCTTTCTCTCTCTCTCTCTCTCTTCTCTCTCCCACACACACACACACACTACATCCTCCTCTCTCCTGTCTCTCTCTCCCCCTCCCCCTCCCCTCCTCCCTCCTCCCTCCCTCTCCCTCTCCCTCTCCCTCTCCATTTCCCTCTCACCACCCCACCTTCCTCGTCGCCACCCTCACTGGGACGCAATATCCCACTAACGAGTACATACTAAAAAGAAGCATAAGCCTAGATACATAAAATAAACATGAGCATGAATACAAGCATAATAACCGATTGGACAACAAGAGGGTCCGGTATAGCCACCATGCCGTGAATCGCGTACGGATAAAGCGAATGCCCTCGGTGGAAAAGGAGAATAGGAACAGATAGATAATAGATAAATGGAAAATGACTTGTTTGTCTCTTTTCCCCAATCCTTTTTCTCTGTCTCTGTCTGTCTCCTCCTTCTTCTCCTCCTCCTCCTCCTCCCCATAGGAATAAACCATGTTAATTAGCTGGGCCTTTTTTTTCTCTCTCTCTCCACCAAGCGTTGACATAAAAATCTCCCTGCAGAAGGCACTTTCAAGGAAAATATTCATCATGAATTTAGCAAACATCATCAGACACCAGTCAACAGAGCCAACGCCATCTTGCAGGCTAACTGTTTTTTTTTTTCCCTTTTCTTCTTCTTCTAAGGAACGGATCAGCCATGTTTTTCTACGAAGCAATTGAAGCAAATTGTTCAACGAACAGAGAAAGCAATTCCCCGGCCCTGTAACCCTGCAACACGACCCGACGAACCGACTGAATCCCTCGGAAAAATACGTAAAACGCCTTCCTTCTGCCTGCCATATAGGTCAATAACCCTCTCTCCCTTACCACCTCCTTCTAACAGCGCAAACCTCGCCCGTCCTCTAAGCCTTCTTCTACTTCTGCCTACCATATAGACCTAAATCAATAGGCCTACAGTATCTCTTACCACCTCCTCCTAACAGCGCATCAAACCCCGCAATACGTCCTCTAAGAATCCCCCAAAGCAAACCTCAGCACGAAATACAGAAGGAGTTATAATCCGACAAAATCCGGAACCGGCGCAGACCGAACCCGAAGCCATACGAGCATTTTAGTGAACCGGACCAATAGACATTTCTCTTTCCAAAGGTTTCAATACGGCCATTCACATAACCCAGCGGAGGTAGAAGCAACAGGTAGGCCTTCAACCCTGGATCGCCCAAGAAAGCTACACAGGCCTACACACACACTTTTAAGGTTTATGTCAGCAGATACCACACAAATAGCCCTCTAATATGCACGTTATCATCCAACCAACATGACTCATACTCGGTGCCTCCCAAAAATAACTCATCACCTCATGCACTGCAAACCACAGAAACATCAACAGCAATAACGTTACTCCTTTACAGAGCAAGGCTGTATTTACGTTGTTTATTCACAAGTCGACCAGCTAAGCCTTAACAGTGCTGTAAAAATAATCCATCCGGGTATTTCTCTCTTTTCGGGGGAATAAACAAACGTGTATCTTTCCTACCTCTCGCAGGGGGGACTCGTCGAATCGATCACATAGCAGAATCAACAACTCGTCAATAACAATACCCAACAGAATAAAAAACAAGTCGGCGAACGGTAAAAACATGCCTGCCACGACGGACACCTCATAACAAAACATCGCCCAACATACATCTTTCATAAAGGCCAACGTAACTCGGGAGAATATTCCACCCAGTTTATCATACACCAGTAAACATTCTGCGACCCGCGGTATGTCCTAAAAAAAAAAGCAAAAGTTTACGCAATACCTCCCAGCTGTTGCAGAATCCTCGCAAACAAACCCTGCCCCTTCAACAGCCCCGCCAGAGGAGTGTAAACAAACATCTTCCACGAAACCAAAATCCTCACCAAGACCATCCTCCATAGAGCCAGAACAGACTCCGCTCGACCATTCGGAAAGATCCAACATCTCTTCTATTTCGGAGATAATTCAATGAATAATAATCCTTCAATTCCATTTGTTACGCAATCATTCTTTCCACTTGCTCCTAAATCACCCCCCGCGTGCAAGGAACGGCCGGGGTTACCATCCACTGGCCATGCGGGATCTGAACGCGGGTCAGCAAGATTGCAAGACGAGAACAACGCCACCGCACACTCTCCTTAACCAAGCAACGAACGCACAGCTCATCCAGGCCGGAATAACTCCCCATCGAGTGGCGGAGAAAACCCCCACTCTCTCCCCCCCCCCCCCTCCACAGTGACGTCCTACCCCGTGTTATGTTGCGCCCTGATATTCGCCTTATACCTACAACTGGTAGAGATAAAGTGACAGTTATATCAGGTAAGCGGTCGAGGGAAGATATTTATGGATATGCAAAACATTGACGCAACAACAACGGATTTTGAGAAGTGAAACGGGGGTGTGCACCACCTTAGACTTCTCACGGGAACCACACTATTTTTGGGTCCTTTGCCGTTATCAGAGAGGAGGAAAATACAACAACAATATCCTTTCCTTTCCCTCACTGCAGTTTATCGCTCGTCCCTCTGCATGATGCCTGACGTAAGTAGGTTAACGGATGCGGGGAAGAAAGGGGTCAAGGGGGAGAAAAAGTGAAAAGAAGAAAAAAAGAGGAGACAGAGAAACAGAGAAAGTGGAGATGAGAGAGGAATAGGAGGAAGAATAGAAGATAGAGAATAGATAGATAGAGAGAGGAGAGAGAGAGAAGAGATAGAGAGATGAGAGGAGAGAGAGAGAGGAGGATAGACAGAGAGAGATAGAGAGACAGAAAGAGAGAAGGAGAGAGAGAGAGAGATAGAGAGAGAGAGCGAGAGAGAGAGATAGAGAGAGAGAGATAGAGAGAGAAGAGAGAGAGAGAGAGAGATAGAGAGAGAGATAGAGATAGAGGGAGAGAGAGAGAGAAGAGGAGAGAGAAAGAAGAGAGAGAAGGAGAGATAGAGGAACGAGAGAGAGAGAGAGAGAGAGAGAGAGAAGAGAGAGAGAGAGAGGAGAGAGATGAGAGAGAGAGAAGAGAGAGAGAGAAGAGAGAGAGGAGAGAGAGAGAGAGAGAGAGAGGAGAGAAGAGAGAGGGAGAGAGAGAGAGAAGAGAGAGAGAGAGAGAGAGAGAGAGAGAGAGAGAGAGAGAGGAGAGAGAAGAGAGAGAGAGACGAAGAGAGAGATGAGAAGAGAAGAGAGAGAGAGAGAGAGAGAGAGAGAGAGAGATGGAGAGGGGGTGGGGAGGAGGAGGAGGGAGGGGGAGGAGGAGGAGCGAGGAGGAGGGAGGGGGAGGGGGCGGGAGGAGGAGGAGGAGGAGGAGAGGAGGAGAGGAGGAGGAAGGAGGAGAGGAGGAAGAGGAGGAGGAGGAGGAGAGGAGGAGGAGGAGAAGAAGAAGAAGAAGAGGAGGAGGAGGAGGAGAAGAAGAAGAGGGAAGAGGAATGGAAGACGAAGCAAGAAAAAGGAGCGAGGAGGACGAGGAGACAGAACGAAATAAAGGAATACATGGCGATAAGTCAGCGGAGACAAAGGGACAGGGAGAAAAGCGGCAGAAAAGGGAGAAAAGAAAACACGGAAGAAGAAAGAGGGAATAGAAAGCCAGAGCCAGAGGGTGCCTCGTGGGCGCGCATGTGTGGCACCGTGACCTCAACATGTCAATACTCGACCTCGAAAAGAATGCAATATCTGACACCGCGCCGCAATGAGCGAACCAGCGCATACGAGTGCCGGGCGTCCAGGAAGGCGGCACAACCTGCGAACTTGGCTCTAAAAATCAGCGGGGAAGTCAGCCGGCAGTGCCACGCGAGCCGCGGAGAGTGCCACAATGGCGAAACGGAGGAGAGTCACCCCGTGATGCTGGCACTGCCGTGAAAAGGGCGCAAGGGCGGCACTGCTCTAAGGGCCGGCGGTGGTGCGACGGTGTTTGTGTGCGTGCGTGTGCGTGTGCGTGTGCGTGTGCGTGCAAAGGTTGCCGGCCGGCCCCACGCAGCGGCAGCAGCAGCAGCGCAGACAACACGCTCCTCTCCAGCACGTCTGCTTTAGGATGCTGCGCCCGCCCCGCCCGCCCGCCCGCCGCCCGCGCGAGGAGGCAGCGAGAACGAATCCCAGGCCCGGCGATTCGCCGGTGCATTCACGGCCGCCGCGTGTCGTCGCGAGCCCGGCACTTGTGGGTGGTCGGCGCCGAGGGTCGCGGCCGAGACACACTTACCGGGGCCGCCTCAAGGTCGCAGGGAAGCAGTACAGGATCACCGGTTGAGTGTTCCACGTCGGACGCCACAGTAACCACAACATGAACCGCATTAACCTGGCATCTATATGGATGCAACCGGATGGCAGGGACACAGCCTCGCTCTGCTTCTGCCTCTCTCATTCTCCTCCTTTCTCTCGGCCCCATTCCCACCTCCTTGGTTAATTCCTCTTTCTCCTTCTATTCACTTCTCTCCTCCCATCACCTCTCGGTCTGTCCCTCCCTCCCACCCTTTCTTTCTCTCCCCCATCCCCGCTCTCACTCTCTTTCTTACTCTTCCTCTGTCTCTTTCTTTCTCTCTCTCCTATCCCCTCCCCCTCTCTCTCCCTTTCTTCTCCTCTCCCTCTCTCCCATACCCACCACTTCGCTGTTTGCCCCCCCCCCTCTTCTCCTCTCTCTCCTCCCCAACCCCACCTCTTGTCTATTCGCCCCCATCTCTCTCCCTTCCTCTCCTCTCTCTCTCTCTCTCTCTCGCCTTCGTTCGTTCTCCATTTCGCGCTTGAACAAGTCAGAGAACAGCAGCAGCAGCCGACGCGCCTCCAAGCAATACACTCCCCCCCCCCCCCCGTAGGCTTGCTTCCACACCTTCCCTTCCTCCCTCTCTCAGTCCCTCCCTGTCTCCCTTCCTTTTTCATCTCAGTCCCTCCCTCCCTCCCTCTCTCCCTTCCTTTTCATCTCAGACCCTCCCTGTCTCCCTCCTTACCTCCTCTCCCTCACTCCCTCCCTTCCTTTTTTCCATCCTTCCTTCTTACCTCAGTCCCTCCCTCTCTCCCTTCTTTCCTCAGTCCCTCCCTCCCTCTCTTCCTTCCTTCTCACCTCAGTCCTTCCCTCTCTCCCTTCCTTTCTTTCTTAACTCAGCCCCTCTCTCCCTCCCTTCCCTCCCTCTCTCCCTTCTTGCCTCAATCCCTCCCTCCCTCCCTCCCTCCCTTCACACCCTTGCAAAACGCATCAACCATCGACCAACCTGTGGCTCCCTTGTCCTTCCTCGGGGAGCATGGGAGTGCGCCGCTCGTAAAAAAATAAACAAATAATAAAAAAAGAAGAAAACGAAAAAAAAAGAAACCGAAGAAAGCGTGTTATCGCAAACGACATAAAATCCGCGTTATCACCACCTAACCCCTCCCCCCCCACCCTTCCCTTCTCCCTTCTTCCCCCTCCTCCCATTCTCCCTCGTCCCCTTCCTCCCCGTCCCCCTCTCCCCTTCTCCCTTCCCCCTTCCTCCCCGTCCCCCTCCCCCTCTCCCTTCCTCCCCTCCCCGTCCCCCCCCCCGTTCTCCCTTTCCTCCCCCCCTCTTCCCCCATCCCAACCCTCCCTCATCGGCTCGCTCCCCGACTGATGTTGTTGTTCTAGTGCGTGTAGCGGTCGGGACGAAGCTGATATAAGGACGATCCCGACGGCGGTGGGGATCCTTGGCTCAACACCACGAGATGAAGAAAGAAGGAGGGAGAGGGGAGGGAAGGAAGGAGGGAGAGGAGGGGAGGGAGAGGGAAGGGAGGGAGGAGAGGGAGGGAGGGAGGGAGGGAGGGGAGGGAGGAGAGAGGAGGGAGAGAGGGAGAGAGGAGAGAGGAGAGAGGAGAGAGGGAGAGAGGAGAGAGAAGAGAGGGAGAGAGAGAGAGAGAGAGAGAGAGAGAGAGGAGAGAGAGAGAGAGAGAGAGAAGAGAGAGAGAGAGAGAGAGAGAGAGAGAGAGAGAGAGAGAGAGAGAAGACAACAGAAAAAAAAGAAAACAAAAGAAGCAAAAACATAAGAAGAGAAACGAAGAGAAAAAGAACGAAAAAAATCTAACAAAAAAAAAGAAACCCAATCAAACAAACAAGCCACCCTCTACCCCCTCCCCAAAATAAAAAAAAAAAAAAAAAAAAAAAAAAAAATCCTCCTCCCCAACCACACCTACAAGACCGCAACAAAAGCCAACGACCCCCATCTGCCCCCATCTGACACCCCACCCGTCCCCACCACCTGGCCCGCCTCCTTCCGCGCCTCGCAAGCAGCACCGTGCACAGCGAGGACATGCAACCAACCAGCGCTACGATTCGCGGCTCAATATGTCACAGAGCAGACACGCGCGGGGACGGCAAACAATACCCCCAAGTGAGTGGGTGGGGAGGAGAGGAGGGGACGAGGGAGGAAGATGGGGAAGAGAAGAGGGAAGGAGAGAGAAGAAGGAAGCTGGGGAGGAGAGGAGGAGGAGAAGAGGAAGAAGGAAGGTGGGGAGGAGAGGAGGAGGAGGAAGGTTGGGAGGAGAGGACGAGAAGAAGGAAGGTGGGGATCAGAGGAGGGGAAGGAGAGGAGGGGAGGAGGGGTGAGGAGAAGGAGGAAGGTTGGGAGGAGAGGAAGGGAAGGAGAGGAGAAGAAAGAAGGTGGGAAGGAGAGGACGAGGAGAAGAAGGAAGGTGGGGAGGAGAGGAGCGGAAGGAGAGGAGAAGAAAGAAGGTGGGGAGGAGAGAGGGAGATGGGGAGGATAGGAGAGGAGGGGAGAGGAAAAGAGGGAAGCCGGGGAGGAGAGGAGGAAAGATGGGGAGAGGACGAAAGGAGAGGGTAGGAAGTGAGGAGAGGAGGGAGAAGGAGTAAGAGATGCGGGGAAGAGAAAGAAAGAGACAACAGGGAAAATGAAAAAAGGGGAAGGGAGAATGGGAAAATAAAAAATGGAAAAAATAAAGAGGAAGGGAGGGCGAAAAGAGACAGAATGGGAAAAAAGGAGAAGAGACAGAGGGCAAAGAAAAGGGGAAAAGAGACAGAGGGCAAAGAAAAGGGGAAAAGAAAAAGGGAGAAGAGAAAGAGGGAAAAGACTAAGAGAGAAGAGAAAGAGGGAAAAGAATAAGATAGAAGAGAGAGGAGGGAAAAGAACGAAAGGGGGAGAAAGAGAGAGCAGCGGCGAACAGCGAGGAGAGAAAGCTGCGGGAGCGGTCAACGGGCGGCGATCTCCCTCGACCTTGACCCCTGCGAGCCTGGCACAGAGCCTGGCACCAAATGCTTCCTTCCTTCCTTCCTTGTTACTTGGCACCGTTCGCGCCTCCCCTCCACGCCGAACCCTCCAGCCTCTACAAGCCTCTACAACCCGCCTACAACAACTCGCTTTTGTAATACAACCCCGACGTCCCCGCTTCTACAACAGACTCTGCCATCCCAAACAATGACGATTCTTCCCTTCCTGTTTCTCTGTCAAGGTGACAAGCATATGACAAGCATCCAATGGACTCTACACTAACAGCCAGTTGCTTTAAATTGTGCGAGGCCCAATTAATATTCACATATACGAACATGCATGTACACAGAAGTAAATGCACATCTGTCTATCTTCCTGTTAGATATACATTTATCCATCGATCTGTTCAATAGATATGCATGTCTAGACTGACAGACGTATATCTATTTCTGTGTATATGTATGTCGAGGCTGACAGATATGCATGTATTTCTGTGTATAAGTCCGTATAATGAATATTCACCGGGTCGGACCTCGCGCAATTTTAACAAGCCGACCGTAACCCACCATTCCGGCTCCACTCGCCCGCTTCGCTGCAGAAATGACAAAACAGAAAACCGAAATGCAACCTCATGTCCGGACTCGCCTCGGACACGACGCTGCTACTACACGTCCCCCTCTCTCTCCACGCCGCCCTCAGCCCGCCCTCGTCCTCTCCTCCGCCCACTTCACTCGAGACGCCCGCCCTCTCACCCCTGCCGCGAAACCCGACCCCCAACGGCTTCAACTCCTTCATTTCCCTACTCCAAGCTTCGCGTACAGGATACCCTCTCCACGACCTCCGCGCGGCCTGTCTCGCGAGTGCATGCAACGCCCCCCTGAACCAAACACGACTCCTGCGCCTCCCGTCGGGCGCACGGACATCCTAGAACCCCCCCACTCGAACCCCCAGTCAGGAACCCTTCCCCGAGAACCTCGTCCATCCAGAACACCTCTTCCCAGCATCTCACGCACAAGGAACAACAGGCTCAACAGGCTCTTCCTCTCTCTACCTCCATCCGGAATCCCGAAGTCCCCAAGTCCCCAATAACACCGTCAGGACACCAATAAAAGCGCACTACAGGGCGGGGAGCCGTAGGACACCGTCGGCCCTCCGGTTAATCCGCACTTCGAGATCCCAGACGAGTCCGCGGGCAATTGAGCGCGGCGAACAACGGAGCCGAGGCGCTGGAGGAGCCATAAAGCGGCCGCAGCACAGGAGGTGCAAGGAGCGATGAGATGACGTCATCTGGAGGAGTGGATCCAAAAAATAAGTATAAAAAAGAAGAATAGAGGATGGAAAAAAGAAAGAATGGCGAAAGAAAGAAAAATAGCATAAAAAAAAGCAAAAGAACAACAAAGTCAAGAAAGCGAAAACTGAAGGCTCCGCTCCTCCTGATCCCTTCATACCCCCCCCCCCCTACAGCGATCAGGACCCCCTCCGAAAGAGGAGCCGAAGCAACAGAAAAGACCCCGGGGGACGCGGCCACGGAATATATATATGCCGACGAAGCCAAACGTACTCGTGTTTACTACCTGGGAGATCATTGTGTGTGTGTGTGTGTGTTGTGTGTGTGTGTGTGTGTTGTGTGTGTGTGTGTGTGTGTGTGTGTGTGTGTGTGTGTGTGTGTGTGTGTGTGTGTGTGTGTGTGTGTGTGTGTTGTGTGTGGTCTTGTGTGTGTGTGTGTGTGTGTGTGTGTGTCTCTGTGTGTGTGTGTTGTGTGCGTGTCTCTGTAGCGTGTGTGTGTGCGTGTAGTGTTACGTGTGGTTCTACCGTGAATGTGAACGAGAGTGAAATTCCTCGGTTGGATAAAACACAAACCGACCGATACAGATATCAGACAGGATATCCTGACCGAACCAAAACAACAACACTAGGAAACGAATATCGTAATTCTATCTGAGGATATCTGAAATAGAGAATCCTAAATGATAAAAAAATAATAATGAAAAGAAAATAATAATTCCATATGAGGATAAAGAACATAATTATTTTCTAAGAGGACATCAGTAATAGAACTCAATATAACTATACATGTGTCATTCGATGAAAAAGTATTTAGAGCGATTGGCAAGAATGAAAAGGAAAAGGAAAAAAGTAGAGAGAAAAGAAGACGATCACCGCTGTTCACATGCGGGACGGGAGCATGAGGAGGAGGAGGAGGAGGAGGATTGATGATGATGATAAGTAGGAAGAAGAAGAAGAAGAAGAAGAAGAAGAAGAAGAAGAAGAAGAAGAGAAGAAGAAGAAGAAGAAGAAGAAGAAGAAGAAGAAGAACAACAACAACAACAACAACAACAACAACAACAACAACAACGACGACGACGACGACGACGACGGCGAAGAAGCACAAGAGAGGGGACCCCAGGGGCCCGCTCGGCCCGCGGAGGGGAGCGCGCAGGGCCCGGGCGGGAGGCTGCAGGCATGCACGGAGCCCCAGCAGACCCGTGACACGTTCCAGGCAGGAGGTGCGCCAAGTGCCAATGCCCGGCGCGGGGCTGCCTCCCCTCCCTCCCTCCTCCCCTCCTTTGCCTGACCCTTTCCTCTCCTTCTCTTCTTCTTTCTCTTCTTCTTCTTCTTCTTCTTCTTCTTCTTCTTCTTCTTCTTCTATCCCCTCCCCCCCATGCCCCCTCACCTCTCCTTCTCTCCCCTCCCCCCTCCTCCACCCTCCCCCTCCCTCCTCCTCCCCCTCCCTCCCCCTCCCCCTTGCCTTCCTCTCCTCCCCCTCCCCCTCCCCTGCCTTTCCCCCTCCGCCCCGCCCTCCCCCTCCCCTTGCCTTCCGCCCGCCCGCCCTCCCCTGATAACATTAACCCCGACCAGTCCGCAGTATCGACCCCGACCGCCCCTTCATCGCCCCGGTGTCACAGCGGGTCACACTCGCCCCCCCCCACCACCTCACACCCAACCCAGTCCCTCCCCCTCCTCCTTCCCCCTCCTTCCCTCTCCACCTCTTCCTTTCCCCTCCTCCCCTCCTTCCTCCTCCTTCCTTCCTTCCTTCCTCCCTCCTTCCCTTCTCCTCCTCTCCTCCCTTCCTTCCTCCTCCTTCCCTCCCACTTCTTTTGTTTCCTGTTCAGTATTATTTGTCTATTTTTTTCATTTCCTTCTTTTTTTCCGCCGTTCTTCTAATTTCTCCTTCTCCTTCTCCTCCTCCTCCAAAGTCCTCTTCATCTTCTTCCACTGTTCATAATTTTCTTCGTTGCATCATCATTACAGCATAATCGCAGTCATAACACAATACTCTACGAACACACTGCAAAACATTAAGCAACGCACTCTCAACACATTACAATACATTATAAAACACATTCTGCAACGACCACAACATCTTAATCCCCGTAAGTCGTCTTCAATTAGAATTAAAACCACAATCACCGAACAAAAAATCCTCATAACTAGTGCCTTCTATCCATCCCTGTCACTATCCCCTTCACAATCCTTATCCTCGACGCCTTTCCTCCATCACCATCACCACCATCAACGCCCTCACACCTACCACTCTCACTCTCACCATTTCTAACTTACAATTCTCCTCCTCTTCTTCTCTCTCTCTCTCTTCTCTCTCTCTCTCTCTCTCTCTCTCTCTCTCTCTCTCTCTCTCTCTCTCTCTCTCTCTCACTCACTCACTCACTCACTCACTCACTCACTCACTCACTCATCACTCACTCACTCACTCACTCCACTCACTTCACTCACTCACTCACTCACTCACTCTCTCTCTCTCTCTCTCTCTCTCTCTCTCACTTCTCTCACTCTCTCACTCTCTCACTCTCTCACTCTCTCACTCTCTCACTCTCTCACTCTCTCACTCACTCACTCACTCACTCACTCACTCACTCACTCACTCACTCACTCACTCACTCACTCACTCACTCACTCACTCACTCACTCTCTCCCTAAAATATCCGCCTGCATTTCCCCCTCTTCCAAACAACACGAGAGAATACCTGTCCTAACCCCCCTCCCCCCTCCTCTCTCAGCCCCCTTTCCCCTCTCCCCCTCCCTCCTTCCACCGCCCCCCTAGGCCATCCCCGTGAAAAAAGGGGGGCGAGTCAGCCTATTACGTCCTTGAGCACGCCATCACGCAAACATTGGCGTGGAAGGGGGAGGGAGGGAGAAGGTGAGGGAGGAGGGAGAGATGAGGGAGGGAGAGGGTGAGGGAAGGAGGGAGAGGGTGAGGGAGGGAGGATTAGGGTGAGGGAAGGAGGGAGAGCGGTGAGGAGGGGGAGAGGGTGAGGGAGGAGGGAAGAGGGAGGAGAGGGTGATGGAGGAGGAAGACGGAGGGAGAGGATGAGGAGGGTGAGGGAGGGAGGAAGGAGAGGGAAGGAGGGAAGAGGGAGGGAAAAAAGAACGGTGCTCTCTGTCAGTAGTCTCTTCCTTTCTCGTTATCTGCTTCCCTTCCTTTTCCCTTTTATTTATACGTTTTTTTTATCTCCCACTCTATGCCCCTTCCCTCCCTCCCTCCCCCCATCTCTCTCTCCTCCCTCCTCCCTCTCTCTCTCTCTCTCTCTCTCTCTCTCTCTCTCTCTCTCTCTCTCTCCTTATTCAAACGTTCCTTCTCCTTCTCCTTCTTCTCTCTCTCCTTCCCTCTCTCTCTCTCTCCTCATCCAAACGTTCCTTCTCCTTCTCCTCTCCTTCACCCCCCCTCCCTCTCTCTCTCTCTCTCTCTCTCTCTCTCTCTCTCTCTCTCTCTCTCTCTCTCTCTCTCTCTCTCTCTCTCTCTCTCTCTCTCTCTCTCTCTCATCCAAACGTTCCTTCTCCTTCTCTCTCCTCCTTCCCTCTCTTCTTCTCTCTCTCCTTCCCTCTCCTTCTTCTCTCTCTCCTCCCTCTCCTCTCCTCTCTCCCTCTCTCTCTCATCCAAACGCTCGTGCGGGCGTAATCAATACGCAGTCTACAAGTTTCTCGTTTCTCGGATTCCTTAGAAAATCCGCGGCCATTCACCCTTTCTCGGATCGCCCCTCCCTCCTCCTCCTATTCTCCTTCTCCTCCTCTTCTCCTTCTCCTCCTTTTCCTTTTCCTCCTCCTCCTATTCTCTTTCTCCTCTCCTCCTCTTCCTCCTTCCTTCTCCTTCTTCTTCTTTTCCTCTTCCTCTTCTTCCTTCTATTCTTCTCCTCTTTCTCCTACTCTTCTCTTATTTCTCTTATTCTCCTCCTCTCCCTCAGCTTCCTCTCTCTCCCTCTCCTTCTTCCACGTCTCCGACGCAAAGGAAAACAAAGAACGGAAAGAGAAAGAAGACGAAATGGCGACGCATAGTGAGAGGTAGATAGATTCAACAAAAAGAAAACAAAACAAAAACAAACAACAAAAAACAAAAACAAAACAAAAAAGCAAAAACATCAACAAAACAAAAACAATAACAACTACAACAGTAGCAACAAAAGACAAAGGCTCGGCGAGATCTGTGAAGCAGTGAGCAAGTCATCACTGGATTCGTCAGGGAGAGAAAAGACAAAAAAAAAAAAAGTAAAAGGAACAAAGAAAAGAGCAGACGATGACGAAGAGAAAACAAAACGAAAGAAAAGGAAGGGAAAAAAAACAAAAGAAAACAAAAAAAACAAACGATTAAAAAACAAAGAAAAGAAAAGAATAAAACCAAATTATTAAAAACAAAACAAAACCAAAGAATACACAAAAAATATTTAAAGAAAACAAAATAAAACCAAAGAACAAAAACAAACGACTAAAAAAAAAGAAAACAAAACCAAAACCAAAAGAATAAACCCAAACAATATAAAAAAAAAAAAAAAAAACAGACAAAAAGCAAACTCAAAGAAAAAATCTTCGATACCAGCAATTAAAATCCGGCGCAACCAGACGGACGGCCGGGCACGACGCCATCCGCCGCCGCCAGCTGAGCCCTTGGACGTGGCGCTGGCCCGGCCGCTCTTATCCAGGCCTTCGTTAAGATAAGCCCGGGGGCACAAAGGCGGCGCCAGGGACTTGCGCTTATCACGTGCCTCGGGGTAATCCTTGCGCCAACCCTATCAAGACGCGTACCAACCCTCATAACGCTTATCAATCCGCATACCAATCATTATTCACATTCGTTAGTCCTCGTATCAATCGTCAAAGCACTCGTACCAAATTCTCATAAAACACACACATCATCATCATCATTATCATCATCATCCCAATCCTAAAGACAGCATAACAGCCCTCATAATACCCTCAAAACGACTCCCACAACACCCACAGCAACCTCGAACCAATCCCCATGACAATACCAATCCCCTTGACACCATACCATACCAACCCCCATGACACCATACCAACCCCCATGACACCATACCAACCCCATGACAACCAACCATACCATCCCATGACACCATACCAACCCCCCATGACACCATACCAATCCCCACGACAATACCAACCCCCATGACACCCCACCAACCCTCCAACCCCTTCCAAAAACGACCGCCTTTTTACCCCCAACACCGAGCCTCTCCACACCGACTATTCACCACCCGATCCCTCCGCCAAAGACCACCCACATATTTCATGCCAATCAAACACCGAATACAAGAAAGACTCATATCTCACGAGGATTATATAAAAAGCGGTGTTGACGGCGCCCGGATAAGATTTATTGGCGCTGCGGCGATATACAGTTCCGAGGCAGCTGGTGTTATCGAGGTGGCGGAGGTAATTGGGATGAATAATGATGCTGGGTGGGGGTGTTGATAGTGTTGATGGTGGTGGTGATGGGTGTTGGTGGTGTTGATAATGTTGATGGTGGTGGTGGTAGTGCTGATGGATGGTGGTGGTGATGTTGATAATGTTAATGATGGTGGTAGTAGGTGGTGGTGGTGATCCTGATGGTGGTGTTGATAATGTTAATAGGTGGTGTAGGTAATGTTGATGGGGGTGGTGAGGGTGGTGGTGTGGATTAGGAGGCCACCGACGAAACCGGTCAAAACGAGGCCAAACCATCAAAACAACAACAACAAAAACAGCCCAGTAACTGCTCGTAAACGCCGATAACGGCCCGTGACGTCACTCAACACGCGCGCATTCCATCTCCCCGACGCGCTCCTTCCCGCCAGTGGCAACACCAACCACTTAACACCATCGCCCCGTCAGCACCGTATTCACAACACCACCGACACCAAACGCCCCGCCAATGACATCAACAGCACCACTGTCCCATTAACACCATCACAGGTATCTCCGTCAACATCACACCATCACCAGCAGCATTGACCCAACAACACCATCGCGCCATCTGCACCGTCAATACCATCAGCGGCATCTCGGCAACACCATCAGCAGCACCACAACCCTGTCAGCACCATCGCTCCGTCAACACCATCAACAGCATCGCCAGCAGCATTGCCCCATCAACACCATCGCCCCATCAGCATCGTCAGAAACCATCACCTGCACCATCGCGCCCCTAACACATCACTCCCCTCAACACCGTCAACACCGTTACACCTCAATACACA
>NW_020871923.1:970526-980526 GCF_003789085.1 Penaeus vannamei
GCTCCATCCTTTTCCCATCCCCTCCTATCCCTTCCCCCTCCCCATCCCCCTCTTCTCCCTCCCTTTCCTCTTTCTTCCCCTTTCTCCCTCTTTCCTTCCCTCCCCTTCCCCCTCCACACATCGTAAGGTTGAGTGGACCCCGACCAAAAAGACCCTCACATACCTTCCCCACCCCCTCCCCTCCCCTCCCACCGTGCTCTTCATACTCACTTTTCATCTTCTATCTCTCTCTCTCTCTCTCTCTCTCTCTCACCCTGTTTCTCATCTTCTTCTCTCTCTCTCTCTCTCTCTCTCTCTCTCTCTCTCTTCTCTCTCTCTCTCTCTCTCCTCTCTTCTCCTCTCTCTCCTCTCTCTATCTCTCTTTCTCCTCTCTCTCTCTCTCTCTCTCTCTCATTTATCTCTCCCATCGTCTCTCTCTCTCTCTCTCTTCTCTCTCTCTCTCTCTCTCTCTCTCTCTCTCTCTTCTTCTCTCTCTCTCTCTCTCTCTCTCTCTCTCTCTCACCTTGTTTATTTATCTATTTATCTCTTCATTTATTTATTTATCTCTCGATCTCTCTCTCTTGTGCGGTCGGTGTCTTATGATTGAGACAATGGCTGTGATGTCGGGTTTTACGAGTGTTTTTTTTTTTCTTATTTACTTTACGGTTTAAGTGCCATGGGGTGTTGGATTACGGGACGGGTGGTGTGTAATATTCGATGTGCTTTATGGCGTTTTGTGTGAATACTACAACAACAACAACAACAACAGCAGCAACAACAACAACCAACAAAATAATACAACAAACTGCAGCACAACATCAAAATAACAGCAAGAACAACTCAACAACAACAGTACAGCAGAACAACATCAACAACAATAACAATAACAACAACAACAACAATAACAACAACAGAAACAGCGTCTTGCGAAATTCAGGGACTCAGGTAGAGCTCGAAGCCCGTGGGTTTGGCCTTCCACGTGGGCGTCTGCGGTGATGGGCGCGGGCGGTGGAGTGACCATTCTTTTTTTATTATTTATTTTTTATTTCTCTCTCGCTCTGTGAGGACTCTAGGAGAGGAATTTGTGCTCCGCTGCCTCAGTCGTTGTGTAGTGTTCAGGTGATGTTTTTTTGTTATGGAATCCACTCGGTCCTTTGGGAGAAATAAAGCTTTTCGAGTATCTAGTCCCTTCTTCCTCTCTTCCTCTCTCTCTGTCTTGTCTTCTGTCTGTCTGTCTGTCTTCCTTGTCTGTCTTTCTTTCTGTCTCTCTGTCTGTCTTCCTTTCTGTCTGTCTGTCTGTCTGTCTCTCTGTCTCTCTCTCTCTCTCTCTCTCTCTCTCTCTCTCTCTCTCCTCCCTCCGCACCGGTCGACCTTGCCGCTAGAGATCCCGACACGTCCTGTTGTGGTGCGCTAAGGAGTGCCATTCATACGTGCATACGCGTCATTAGATGTTTTTTGAATGTGTAAATTGTAGATATTCATATCGTTATTTGTTTATGTTGTGTTCCGAATATGACACGTTTGGAAAGTGGTATAGAGAGAGGGTGGTGGAGGTTTCCGTCCACGCCGCTACGTCCAAAATGGCGCTGCTGGTTGTCACAAAAACGCCGTTGACCCTGAGGTGCGAGTGGGCGCCTCCTTCCACGACCGCCTTTTGTTTGATTGTCTGAGAAACAACAGGTATGAGAGCGTCGATGAGTCTTGCGTTTGCTGTTGCTGATTATTAGCGTGATTTTGGTACGTGGGATTGGAATGGGTTTCGGGCGGGAAGGTGTAGAGAGAGAGTCGCCCACAAGAGCCTCGTGTGTAACTGTTCGTGGGCGCGGCCTCGTTGTCTCCGCCGCCCACGTCGACTTTTGGGAACTCCGGGGCAGGTAGAATCTCGAGGGACGCAGATGGCGCTGTGAGGACGTCGAAGGAAAGGAATTTCTGCTCTGCTTCCTCCCGTCGGTATGCAGTACGAGGTGACGCTTTGTCATGGAATTCACTCGGACCCTTTGAGAGAATAAGGCTTTTCGTGAGTATCAAGTCCCTCGGCGCATTTGTAGCTCCGCGTCCGGGTTCAGCCATGACGCAGCGCCGCCGCCCCGATGCTGGCGTGAGCTCATTGAGGGCAACTGGCTTGATTTATCCCCTTTACAAAGAGGCTAAACGAACGCGCGATCGGAGCACTCGGAGCCACGTGGAAAGGGGAGGGAAACGCCGCTTGCTCCAACCTCGATGACGGGAGATGACCACGTCGTCGTCGCCGGGGAAGAAAGCGACCGAAGGAGGAGAGGTCCCGGCTGGAGGGGCCGAGCGCCGTCCAGTCCAGAGCCAGTCTTCGTCCCCGGTGTCCCGGTTCACCTATGACTCACTCGAGCCGACCGGGACGGCAGCGGGGACGAGGGGAAGGGGGAGGGGGAAGAGGAGGGGGGGGGCATGGACAGGTGGGGCACGGCGATCGGAAAAGGAAATCAGATGAGCCGTATTATGGGGCATTCTTTGCTCTGTGCACGGAGAGCGAGGCGGTTAATTTCTTCTCCGGGATGGGGGGAGGGGAGAGGGTATGGAAAGGGGGGGAGTGGAAGAGGGAGGAAGGGAGGGTATGGAAGAGGGGAGGGGAGGGGAGAGGGGGAGTGGAAGAGGGAGGGAGGGTATGAGAGGGGGAGGAGGAAGGAGTGGAAGAGGGGGAGAGTTGGGTCGGGGAGAGGGGGAAGGAGTAGGGCAGGGAGAGTGTAGGAGGAAGAGAGGGGGAAGAAAGGAGGAAAAAAAGGGATGAAAGAGAAGAGGAGAGAGGAAAAAGGGGTGGAAAAGAGGGAAGGAGTGGGGCAGGGAAAGTGTAGGAAGAGAGAGAGGGGAAGAAGAAGGAAGGAAAGGAAGGGATGACGGAAATAGCGAGAGAGAAGAAGTAAAGGGGTGGGAAGAGGGAAGGGGAGAGGGAAAAGGAGGAAAGTGAAGGGAAGAGTAAAGAGGGGGTGGGGTGGAGGGTAAACCGCTAAAGAGAGAAAAAAACAGAAAGGGAAATGAGGAAGAAGGTGGAGGGGGACAGGGGAGAAAGGAAGAGAAGGAAAGAGAGCGAGAGAGAGAGAGAGAAAGAGAGAGAGAGAGAGAGAGAGAGAGAGAGAGAGAGAGAGAGAGAAAAGAGAAGAGAGAGAGAAAGAAAGAAAAGAAAGAAAAGAGAGAGGGAGAGAGAGAGAGAAGAGAGAGAGAGAGAGAGAGAGAGAGAAGAAAAGAAGAAAAAAGAGAAAGAGAGAGAGAGATAGAGATAGAGATATATAAGAGAGAGAAGAGAGAGCAGCACAAAGGGCGAGGGGCTGGGGGTACGACACACCCACATCTCCTGCAGGAAGTAAACGAGTTCTCCTCAGCCAACAGCATCGCCTCCCCGTCGGTGCCTCCCTCGTGCCCCGAACCCCCTTCTCGGCCTCCCTCTTGCGCCCTCTCTGTTAGTTTCTTCTCCCCCTTTGTTAGCTTCGTCTCCCTCTTCGTCTGTCTCTTCTCCGCGGGGCGCCGGGTGCAGTTTGTTTACCTGTGTCGAGGGGAGTTGAGAGGAGAGGTACAGAGGGAGAGGAGAAAGGAAGAGAAGAAAAAAAAAGAAAAGAAAAAGATAGAAAGAGAGAGAGAGAAAGAAAGAAAGAGAGAGAGAGAGAGAAAGAGAAAAAGAGAGAAAGACAGAGAGAAAGACAAAGAGTGAGAGAGAGAGAGAAGGAGAAAGAGAGAAAAATAGAGAGAGAGAAAGAAGCTGGCCCGGAGATTCGTCCCATACCTCGTTCCGACTATTGCCAGGGTACCGTTAACCTGAGGCGGCCCTCCGTGTGACTCGCTCGGGGTTGCATGCCGGCCACCATCCTTCGGAGTCTTGATGAGAATTGCAATGTTGCTCGGTTTTCTTGCCCTTTTTTATCTTCTTCTTCTTCGTCGTTGCTTTCCTTGGGAGTCGATCTGGTATTAGTATGCTCACTCAGGTCGGGGTTTCTGTCGTTGCGAGGTGGCGGTCGGACAGGTCGTTCGTCTTAGCGTGGCGTTTTTCTCTCTCTCTCTGTGTCTTTCTTTCTGTGTCCTCTCTCTCTCTGTCTTTCTGTCTCTGTGTTTTTCTTTCTTTCTCTCTCTCTCTCTCTCTCTCTCTCTCTCTCTCTCTCTCTTCTCTCTCTCTCTCTCTCTCTCTCTCTCTCTCTCTCTCTCTCTCTCTCTCTCTCCTCTCTCTCACTCTCTCACTCACTCACTCTTCCTCACACACATCACTCCTCCCCCTCTTACCCCACACAAACACACTTTCGCCAAGGATTCCATTTCCTCCTTCGATAAGGAGACACCCCCCCAAACACCCCCTCTCCCCCCCCCATTAAGGAGGAGGAGGAGGCGAAGGAGGAGGCGGAGGAGACGCACATCCTCCGGCCTTTCCCTAATCACCAATATCCTTCGAGATCCTGTTTGGTTAAGTTTGGATTCGGTGCGCGGGATTAAGGGGTGATTACGTGATTGGGGGTTGATTAGGGGGGGGGAGGGGTGATCAGCTGTTTCCGATGGAGGTCCTGGAATTTGGCTCGTGGAATTTGGCCTAATTGCGCAGGGGGGGGGGGAAGTGGGGGGTGATCGGGGTGGTGATTATGTTATTAATACGGCCTATGAGGTTTAATTGGGTTTATGAGGCTGTGAGAGTAGATGGACGCTAATTGTGTGATTGATATGAGGATGATGGGGTTTGTGAGGATATGAGGGTAGCTGGATCCATGAGGACTGATAGTTAATCGATTTATTTAAGGTGTATTGGCGAATGGGGTTATTAAGATGTATGAGGAAGTGGTATTGTTAAGATATGGGTCACTGGATTTCGCAAACGGCATGAGTAATTCGATTTATTAAGGTATGAGGATAACTGGATTTAGGAGGACTGGATTCGTAACGTTGTGGGGGGTATAAATGGACTCATTAAGATGCTATGAGTGACTGTATTTAAATAGGTCCTTGAGTTATTTCATTTATTAAAATAAATAAAAATGAATAAAATGAATAAAAAAGATTAGATAAAGAGTGTCTTAGAGTAACTGGATTGATAAAGACGTAAGAATAACTGTATTTAACAAGGTGTAAAAATTAATTAGTTAAAATTAATTAACTAACGGGATTCGCGAAGGTGACCGAAGAGTATTAAAACGGTCACTGGATTTAAATCATGGATGGGATTTCTGTGCTTAGAATCCCTCGACGTGTGGGATTTAGGGATTTGCGGGCGGGATTCCCAGCGTGGTGGGTGTGCAAGGGCGCGTTTGGCAAGGGTGTTATGCTGATGAGCTGCGGGCGGGTTCAGTTCGGTGGACGGGTTGGCACAATGGGTTCCGGTGCAGCGGCGGGTGTGTGTGGGCGCGGGGAGGGAGGGGAGGGAGGGAGGGAAGGGGAGGGGGAAGTGGAAGGAGGGAGGGGCGGGAGGGAGGGAAGGAGAGATGGGTCGAGGGGAGGGGACAGGGAGGGGAGGATAGCGAAGAGGGAGGAAGGGAGGGAGGGGTAAGGGGGAGGGCAGTGAGGGAGGGAGATGAGGGGAGGGAGGAGGGCAGAGGGAGCATGATCTCGAGGGGAGGGAGGGCGACAGGAGGGAGGAGAGGAGGGAGTGCGAGAGCGGGTGAAGGACCGGGCTTCACCTCCCGGAGCTGGTCCTGGGTCGCTGCCAGGCCGTCAACATGGTCGACTGGTCGCGCCCTCGCCCCCTCCCCCCTTCCACCCTTCCCCTCCACCTGACCGGAAGTGCAGGTGAGAGGGAATTTCATCGGCTTCTCCAAGAGGGTGTCCATGCTGGGGGGTGGGGGGGGGAGATATATATTACATCGATGTTGTTATGGAGATATACATTACATTTACGTTTCTATGTTATCTCATGTTCCTGTCATTACTTCGTCTTCTCGTCTCTCTCGTTCGTAGCAGAATGAGACGAGATGATTTATTAGTTTTCTTCTCTCTATTCCGAAATCAGACGAGATGATTTATTCGTTTTCTCTCTCTTATTTTTTCTTATTTTCTCCACGAAGACCTGAGGGCGTGAGGTCAGAGCGCGGTGCCAGATGAGGATGGTGACGCTGACGAACCTCCTCTGAGGGGGATTACGGCCTTCGCTGGGGGAAGGGAGGGGAGGGAGGGAGAGGGGAGGAGGAGAGGAGATGGAAGGGGAAGGGGGGGGGAAGGGGAGGGAGAAGGGAGGGGAAGGGGGAGGGAGAGGAGAGGGAAGGGAAGGGGAAGGGGAATAGTGGAGATGAGAGGACTAAAAGAGAGAAGGAGGAGAGGAGGGGATGGGGGGGGAGAGAGAGGGAAGGGGAAGAGAAGAGGAAGGAACGGAAAGGAGAATAGAAGAGAAGAGAAGGAAAAGGAAGAGAAGTGAAAGAAAATGGGAAGAGGAAGGAAGGGCAAGAAAAGGAGAAGGATAGCAAAACCAAGCCAAGCCAAGCCACGCAGAGGGCCGAGGAGCGAAGAGGCCGGCCTCGTGGTCCCAGCGCCCCTGCTACCGCCCCGCGCGCCGAGACTCCAGAACGACACAGACGAATTCCGAATAATCTGAAGCTTCCTTTGCCTGAGACTCGAATGACTCAGAGTCGCGTGGGGGACTCTTCGGGAGTCAGGTAGTGTCGTCCGTGCGCATGGCTGGCCTCGCTGAAAGGAGAGGGAGAGGGAGGGAAGGAGGGAGAGGCAGGGAGGGAGGAGGGGAGGGATGGGAAGGGGGAGGGAGAGGGAGAGAGGGAGGGAGGGAGGGAGAGAGATTGACAGAGAGAGAGAGAGAGAGAGAGAGACAGACAGACAGACAGACAGACAGACAGACAGAGACAGAGAGAGAGAGAGAGAGAGACAGAGACACAGAGACAGAGACAGAGAGAGATCTCGCTCCCTCTCTCTCTCTCTCTCAAGAGAAAAGATAAAGAAAGATTCATTTAATGTATTTGTG
Source organism: Penaeus vannamei (assembly GCF_003789085.1). Classification (NCBI taxonomy): domain Eukaryota; kingdom Metazoa; phylum Arthropoda; class Malacostraca; order Decapoda; family Penaeidae; genus Penaeus; species Penaeus vannamei. The sequence goes on from NW_020871923.1 coordinate 977,413, forward strand.
GCAAGCGACCAAAAAGAGATAAGAGAATGTTGCATGAATATTGCAAGAGTCTTTCCAGATTCGGCTTCGGGAGGGTAGGGGGTGTGGGGGTGAGGGGAGGGGGTGGGGAGTGAGGGGAGGGGGTGAAGGGGTGGGTAGGTAGAGGTGGGCGTGTGGTAGGGGTGTGTTGGGGATGCGGTGAGGGGTGGGGGGTGGGGAGGGTTGGGGTGAGGAAGGGGGGGTGTATGGGGTGTCTGAGAGGGGATGGTGGTTCCGGATCCGCTCTCGAACCGTGTTCCGTTTCGCCGTTCGTGGAAAAGGGTTGAAGGTCGTTCGTGTCGTCGTTCGTGTCACGTGACTACTGTGGCTCCGACGAGGGAACGACCGGTCGCCTCCGTGTCTCTGAATGTCTTTTTTCTTTTGTTCTTGTTCTTGTTCTTCTTGTTCTTTTCTTTCTCTCTTCTTTTTTTTCTAAGGTGATTAAAAATGATGAAAAATAAGGTAGCGGAAAAAAGGGAAAAAAGGCAATAAATTCATGTCGGTCCTTTTGCGTTTGTGGTCCTGAGAGTGAGAGAGAAAGAGGGAGAAAGAGAAAGAGAGCAGTGGTGGAGAGAGAGAGAAAGAGAAAGAGGGAAAAATAGAAAGAGGGCAGTGGTGGAGAGAGAGAGAAAGAGAAAGAGGGAAAAATAGAAAGAGGGCAATGGTGGAGAGAGAGAGAAAGAGAAATAGAACGAGAAAGAGAGCATCGTTGGGGTAGGGATGGATGGAAGGAAGGATGACTAGAGATAAATAAGGTAGAATGCAGTAGACTGATTCGGAAAGGGAAAGCAACTAGTAGAATCCATTGCAGCGGAGAAAGGTAGATTGCGGGGATGCGGTAGAGAGACGGAGGGAAGGAGAAGGGAAGGGAAAGGGGAGGAGGGGGAGAGATGACACATGTTCCCCCCCCCCCTCCTGCAGTGTCCGTGACCGCCGAGAGCAGCGATCGTGACGCAGCGCCATCTTGCGAGGATTAGTTGTCCACCGACTTCTCTTGAAGGCTTCGGGCGGTTGCAGGTGTCAGGGCCGCCGCCGTCAGGAGAAGGAGGAGCTGCGGGACGAAGCGGTTTTCTCTCTCCCTCTCTCTTTCTCTTTTCTCTTCCTCTCTGTCTCTGTCTCTGTTCTCACTCTCCCTCTCTCTCTCTCTCTATTTCTCTTTCCTCTTCTCTCTTCTCTTTCCTCTCTCTCTCTCTCTCTCTCTCTCTCTCTCTCTCTCTCTCTCTCTCTCTCTCTCTCTCTCTCTCTCTCTCTCCCTCCCTCCCTCCCTCCCTCCCTCCCTCTCCCTCTCCCTCTCTCTCTCTCTCTCTCTCTTTGGGTGTATTTTCGAGAAAAAAAACGTATTGGATTTTATAAGCATATTTACGTAGATGACGCAATTGAATGAATGTGCTTTTGCCTGGGAATTGTATGTTCTTTAATGATATAGTTTATGGTCAAAGTTAGAATTAAGTGTCAGTAAGGGAATTTTTTTTTTTTTTTTTTTTGGAAAAGGTTATGAAACTATTAGGGAAAAAGAGAAATGGTACGTTGATAGAAATACGAAAAAAAAAACGAAGTAGAGAATACCGTTTTGTTTTCTAAGATGAGGTGAATTTAGATCCAAAATCCCTCTCCCCCCCACAAAAAAAAAAGATAAAATAAAATGTAGCCTTATATTGAAGCTTCTCTGGCCCCCCCCCAAAAAAAAAAAAAAAAAAAAAAAAGATAAAATGAATAAATAAAGAATAAATAAAAGAAATGAAAATTTAAAAGAAATAATAAAAAACTAAAAAAATAAAAAATAAAACAATAATAATAATAACAATGATAACCATAATCATAATGATAATAATAATAACAATAATGATAATCATAACAATAAAACCCGCAAAAAACAACTGACTGAATCTTCTCCGGGTTATGCTGGCTCTGAGGGTTCGTGACATGATGACGATTTCACAAGTGACGCTGAAGGCTGCGGGTGACGGCGCTGCTGCGGTCGCGTTGACAAGGTCGCCTTCGCTGTACATTCCCAGTGCGGTGGGCGACCTTACCGACGAGTTGTGGTAAAAGGGGGGGCTATCGGCGCTGTATTTTTTTTTTTCGTCTATTTGGCCGGTATTGGGGATAGATGGGAGATGGATAGGTAGATGGTAGATAGATAGATAGGTGTATATGGTAGATAGATAGATAGGTGTAGATAAATAGATTGGTGTAAATAGATAGAAAATAGATAGGTAGATGATAGGAGATGGATAGGTAGATAGATGGAAGATGGATAGGTAGATAGTAGGAGATAGATAGATAGATAGGTGTAGATAGATAGAAAATAGGCAGGTGTAGATAGATAGAAAATAGATAGATAGTGTAGATAGAAAAGAGATATGAGATAGATAGAAAATAGATAGGTAGATAGGTGTAGATAGATAGATTGGTTGATGGTAGAAGATAGATAGATGAATGCGAGGGTCGATATAAATAGATAGGGAGATGGTAGATAGATAGATAAGGAGATAGAAATATAGTTAAATAAACAAATAGATAGATGAAAAGTTAGATAGAGAGAGACAAAGAAAAAACAAATGAATTAAGAAAAGGAAGGAAGAAAATGAAACGAAGGAAGGAAGGGAAGAAGAGAGGGAGAGGAAGAGAAAGGACACTCGACCAGTTTCTTTTAAGTAATGAAGGAAAGACAGATCACCCCCCCCCCCAAAAAAAAAAAAAAAAAAAAAAAAAAAAAAAAACGAGAATTGCCATCCGGAAACCCCACGGAATTCGAGAATGTTCCGGGGATTCCCCTCCTGGTAATTCTCGTTTTATTTGCTTTTTTTTCGTCCTCCCGTCGCGTAGAACCTCACTATTCCTGTCTCTCCTAACCTCATTTTGATTAATTTCACTCCATTTGGCGAACTTAATCCCCGACTAAGTGGAGGGATTCTAGAAAACTTTATTTAAAATCAATTCAACTTTATTTAACCTCAATTTAACTTAACTCCACGTGATTTTACCCATATGCCATTCTTTAATCCTCACCTAACCTCAGCTGGTCTTGCTTGACCTTGACCCTAGCTAACTATAAGGTGTATGTGACACGCACACGCACGCACGCACGTACGC
>NW_020871923.1:983026-1000526 GCF_003789085.1 Penaeus vannamei
TTTTTTTTTTTTTTATTTATTTTTTTTTTTTTTTGTCAATCGTACTCGTCTCCTCCTCCTTCCTCCTCCCTCTCTTCCTCCTTCCTCCTACCTCCTCCTCCTCCTCCTCCTCCTTCCTCTTCTTCCTCCTCCTTCCTCTTCTTCCTCCTCTTCCCCCTTTTTCCGTCGGCTTCGCTTCCAGACAGTCGTTTCTCCAAGCCAAAAGACAACATTTCGCTAAAAAGACAACATTCGGACACGTCGCTAATCATGGCGGGAGATGCGCCGGCGTCTGATTTTCTCTGTCGCGGGAATCAGCGGTTTGTTTGTGGGGGAAAGTAACGAGGAGGAGGGAGAAGGAGAAGGAGAGAGGAGAGGGAAGGGGAGAGGAAGAGGGAGAGGGAGGGGGAGGGGGAGGGGGAATGGGAGAGGAGAGGGAAGGGAGGAGAGTGAGGAGGGAGAGAGAAGGGGAGGGAGAGGGAGAGAGGGAGAGGGGAGAGGGAGAGGGGGAGGGGGAGGGAGGGAGGGAGGGAGTAGAAGAGGAGAAGGGAGAGGGAGGGGTAGAAAGGAAGAGGGGGGAGGGGAAAAGAAAGGAAGGAAGGAAGATAAGGAAGGATGAGGATTTGCGTGGGTGGGAAGAGAGGAAGAGGGATTACGAAGAAGGGAAGACAAGGAAAGTATTTTTTTACGGTGGGAGGAAGAGAGGAAATTGGAATTAAGAAAGAGGCAAGAAAAAAAATGAGGATTTACGAATGAGGGAAGAAGGGGGGAGGATATCGTATGATGGAGAGAGAAGGAGTATTTTTACGAAGGAAGGAAGAGAGGAAGGGGGGGAGGTAATTAACGAAGGAAGAAAAAGAAAAGAGAAACGGATTGGAGAAGAAAGGAAATATACAGAGGAAAGGAGAATTGGGGAACGAGAGAGAGTAGAAAAAACCACACGAGTAAGAAATAAAAGAAACAAAAAAAACAACAAAAAATGAAGAGAAAGAGAAGAAGAAGCGTTAAAAATCGTCTTTCTTTCTCTGCGTCTCCGAGGTTCCGGCGCTTCGAGCAAGACCTTGAGACGTCTCGAGTGATTCCTCGGCTCCGCGCGCCAACACTTTCGGCGTCTGTCTGTCACGGATCGGCGGGCGAGGCCAGATCCGACGGTGCGAGGAGATCGGACGGGAAATGTGGATTGCAAGGGAAGGGATAGAGGGAGAGTAGATGGATAGAAAAAAGATAGAATAAGATATTAAATAAATAAAGTATAGTAATATAATATATATATATATATATATATATAGAGAGAATCAGAGTGTTTGTGTGTGTGTGTGAGTGAGTGATGTGTGTTGTGTGTGTGTGCGTGCGTGCGCGCGCGTGCGTGTCTGTCTGCCTGCCTATCATGAAAAATGATACATTTTTTTCATTGTTCTGTTAATACATTATGATACCATGACACGAGCTATTCTTGCGCGCGGATGAAGACCAGATCCGCAAATTGGTCTCGATATTTCCTGTCATGCTGTGAGTAATGGAAAGACCTGTTTTGTGTCGGTTTGTCTGGTCTCTTTTGTGACTGCCTGTTGCTGCGTCGGCGAGCCAGGCCGCCCGACCCACCCCGGAAATCAAATGCAGGGAGGGAGAGGTCATTGCAACAGAGTCAACAAAGTAACAGTGTGAGAGGAACCCGCACACCCCGTCCCGTTTCACTCACTCACTCTCTCTCTCTCTCTCTTTTTCTTTTCTTTCTCTATCTCTGTCTCTCTCTCTCTCTCTCTCTCTCTCTCTCTCTCCTCTCTCATCTCTCTCTCTCTCTCTCTCTCCTCTCTCTCTCTCTCTCCCTCTCTCTAATATTTTCCATTCACCGTTTCCACGCCATCTTCTTTCGCACCCTCCCTCTCCTTTTCCATTCTCTCGTCTCTTCCTCTCCTTTTTCCTCGATTGTCCCCGTCTTTTACCTTCTTCATTCTTCACTCCCCATCCGTCTCCTCCATCTCTCCCTCTCCTGCTTTTCACTCCCTCTCCTCCGTCCTACCTTCTCCCTCTTTCCACCCCTTCCTCTCTCCTCTCCTTTCCCTTTATCCCCCTCCCCCCCCTGACCACGCCTCCGCGCACTCACGTGAATCCAAGGAGAAACAGCGGTCATCCGTCTGCTGCCGGAAATGCCAACGAAACTGACACTTTCGTCTTTACAGTATTATGCGTAAAAAAAGAAGTAATGAAAGTCATTCGAGCTCTTGGTCATTCGGCGACGTGGATTCGTAATTGCTTTGGGGGTCACTGTGACGCGCGGTTAAGGGAGGAGGACGTGGCTCACCTCTCGGAAGTCGTCCCTGCGTTCCGACGCGGTTTTGACATATGATGAATGCAGATTATGTGATATATGTAGACGTGTATATGTGAGGGTGTCCCTTTGAGTTGGACGCCGGTCGACTCGCTTGCTTGAGCTTGCGCCGTGGCTTGCAGTGTACGTGAGCTCCTCCTCGACCATCCTGCTGGGGCAGAGCGAGCCCAACACCTACGACGCCGCCTACTCGCCCGGCTACTACAACGCCTCCCTCCTCTCCACGGCCAGCACCTCCAGCAGCCTCTACTACGAGAGCGCCAAGATCAGGAGCATCTTCTACGAGGGCGACGAGAACGAGGCCCAGGAGATCAGCCTCTACGTGGAAGGTGGGTCGCCGCCCCCTCGCGCGCCTCGGCTCGGCTCGGGGCGTCGCGAAGGGGCGGGCGCGACGTTTGGGGATTGCTGTTGTTATGATTTTATTGGCATGTCATGAGGGAAGGCTTTCCGCGGGCGATTGGTCGTGGCGGCGCCTCGTGCCCTTCACGGACGAGCGGGGGTGAGGACGCCTTCGGTAATCCTTCGGTAATCCTCCCGTAAATCGAGCGGATGGTCCCGAGCGCGCGTGCATTGCGTGCGCGGCGGCCAGGCGGAAGTGGAGCGCTCGCCTCCCACCTTGGCCCCTGCGTGCGGGACCGCCAAGGCTGCCTCCCGCATGCGAGTGTGACGTGTGATGACTCGGGGCGCCGCTGCTGTGGTCTGTAATAGCTACAGTAGCGTCCGGGCTCGTGGGCTGGAATGGTTAGGTCTAATTGTACTCTGGCGAGGTGCACATGACCTACGTGCGGTTGTTTCGCGCCTGCAGCCTAGGTAAGTGGTTCAGAAAGCACTCCTCGGGGGCGCGAGGCACTCTTCGTAAGTAGGGTAAGATAATCTACATGTCTACAGGGAAACGGGTAAGTGGTCCTGTGCATGTTTTCGTAGATTGGCTTAGGAAACCGCATGATTTCCGTATCCTGTTCGCTTTTGCATGCATTTTTTGCTCTTTGTTGTAGACAATTATAACGTTTTTAATCCTAAGTTTACCATATATTTAAGGACACAAATCATCCAAAGAAACAAAAATACAAACAGTAGTAACAGGATCTCCATCGAGTGTCACGCGCGAAGGTGATTTACTCGCTCTAAAGTTTCGTCTCTGGTTTGGGGAAGAAAGTCCTGCTGCTTCCCGGTAGGACTCGCGGTCAGCTGGAGCCCGACCGCGCTTCCCGCCTCGTAATAGGACGTCGCCAGCGAGGATTAGCAAAGCGGCATGTGTTCCCAGCTCTTAATGACACTCTCGGGATACCACGGGGGGGGGGGGACGTTGCACCTCCGTGGCTGGTGAAAGATGATGGGGATTTTTTTTACGTTCGCTTGGTGGAGGATGACTCGTAGAGGAGAGCGACGCTCGGATCTGCCGGGTTTGCGACTCTCGGTTTCTGTGGTTGGGAGTGTGCGGTTGCGTGCTCGGCTCAGGTTCGTTGTGGGGTTGTTGTGTGTTGTTGATGTTGTTGTGTCGTGTGGTGTGTGTCAACTACTGTGTGATGTGCTGTGTGCTGTGTCCCTTTCACTGTGGTGCGAGAGAAAGAGAGGCGATAAGCGAAGAGAGAAGGAGACCAAGAAGAGAGAGAGAGCGATTAAGAGAGAGAAGAACGAGCGAAAGAGAGAAGAGAGATCGAAAAAGGAGATGAGAGCGAAAAGACGAGAGAAGAAGCGTGAGAGAGAGAGAGATGGACATGAGAGAAAAAGAAGGGGAGGAGAGAAGAAGACGAGAAAGAGAAGAAGGATAAGAGACGAAAGAGAGAGATGAGAAGACACAAAGAAGGAAGAGAGCAAGCGATCCGAGAGAGGAGAACGAGAGAGAGGAGAGCGATAGAGAAGCGAGATAGGACAGAAAGAGCGATGAGAGAGAGAGAGCACTGCGGAAAACAGAAGAGGAGAGACGCAGAAGAAAAAAGACGAGAGCGAGATGCCTAGATAGAGAGAGCGAGAGAAGAACTATAGAAGATGAGCAGAGAGAGATGAAAGATAGCATATTCGAGACAGAGAGAGAGCGAGAGAGAACGCCCGAAGAGAAGAGATGAGAAGCGAAGAGAGAAGAGCTATGGAGAGAGAGCGAAGAAACAGAACGATGTGACGAGAGATCGAGAGAAGAGTATGAGAGACACGAGAAGAGAGAGGAGAAGAGAGGGAGGAAACTACAGAGAAGAAGAGAAGAAATAGTCGAGAAGAGGAGACGAAGGTGCGAAAGAAAGGAGAAGAGTGCTAGAAGAGAGAAAAAAGTGCGAGAGAGGATAGAGGAGAGTGCGAGAGCAAGAGAGAGAGAGTTTGCTAAGAAGAGAAGGAGTGCGAGAGAGAGAGAGAGAGAGAGAAGAAGAGAGTGAGAGAGAGGAAGAGAGAGAGAGAGAAGAGAGAACAGAGATAGAGATGAATGGTTAATGTGTTTAGTATATGTGTTAGTATGTGTACATCATCTTCGGATCAATGCAATAGTTCATGAACATTGAACAGTGTACTTAAGAGTTCGATAAGCGCGTTTTTTCATGACACTTTTATGCTATTCCTGAGTGATCATTCATGCAGGCTAGAGAATATTTGCAATATATGCATGCCAATATTTCAATGGGATATGAGGTTATATTATGTAATATTAGATTTTCGTATTGCTCATAACGACACAAACGCCAAACAACCCAATTAAAGTCTAGAATAGTTTTAAGTCGACGGTTTACGAAAATAACACGTATAGTACAGCTTTAGAACTTATAATCCCTTGAAAATTCCCTAATAACTCGGACAAGAAGCATCTCTGTTTTTCTTAAGCTTCTTCCAAGTCTTTCACTCTTTCCCACTGTTTATCCTTCGGTCCACCTCTCCCTCTCTATCTCTTGTTTCCCTTGTCTCTTCATTCTCTTCTTCCTTTCTTCCTCTTTTACCTCTCTGGCTTTTTATCTCTCCTTCTTTCTTCCTCTCCCACTCTTTCTTCTGCTTCTCCCTCTCTTCCCCTCTTTCTCCTTTTCCCAGGCTCTCTTTATTTCGCCTTCTTCCCTTCCTCCTTCCTTATCCCCTTCTCCCCACCCCTCCCTCTCCTTTTCTACTTCACTTCTGCCCCTCCTTCCTCCTTCCGCCTCCCCCCCCTCTTCCGCATCACTGCCCTTACCTTATCTCTCCTTCCCTCCTCCCTCCCCCTACTTTCCTCCTCCTCCATCCCCCCTTCCTCTCTCTCCTTCCTTCCTTCCTCCCACCTCCCTCACCTCCCTCCTTCCCCCTCTCCCCCTCAGCAGTATGTTTACAGTACCCACACCACACACAAAGGTCCTTCACAGCATGCGTGGTAGGGCAGCTCCTGATGTGAGAGTGTGCAAGCATTGGCTGTGTGATGAGAGTGATGGCCGAAGGGGTGAACAAGGTCTTGTGAACGGTGAATGAACTTGGTATTTGTTTTTTTAATTACTTGATTGCGTTTACTTTGTGTGTGTGTGTAGGGGCTGGGGGGGGGTCTGTGATAGTGTGGTGATGAAATGATTAGATGCTGAGGTGATGTCTGGATGAATTATATACAATCGATACGACATATGGGTTTGAAAAGTAATGGTGATAGGGATGAGTGTCTATTTTTTTTTTTTAGGAAATGTTGTAATGGAGTGATGTTCAGAGGAAATGTAGATACGATATATTGAGTGATAGTAAAGGGGGAAATGGTGTTAAGAGTGTAATGACGCGATCACCAGTAGGCCAAACCAGATTTATTAGACTGAAGCAGATTTAGAGATCCGAAAGTTTGGAATCGCTACACCACTCGATCGAATAATGAAACCGCAAAGAAACAAGTATATTAACTCTTCGTATTTTCACAGGTGGAGATTCTGAGGATGAGGATAACGCAACAGGTCATTATGAAGCCATATACGAGGTCATTAACCCTGCAGAGGACGAACACCTCCAGCGGAGTGATGACCAGGACTTCGACGACTCCTTTGATTCAGATGATTCGGACGAGGCCTACTCTCGTTTGAGGCCTCAGGTAAGTTAATCTTTATTTATATTTATTTATATTTATTTTCCGGGTGTTGGCTGGGTCGTGAAAAGGAATATTTGCGGTTAGTTTTAGGTACAGCTTGAGTTTCTAAATGTTTTTGATTATTGAGTATTTTAAAGAGACCAGCCTAGAGATTTGATATTTGTAACATTAGTATATATATAAAAATTCAAGAAAATTGCTCTTTTAGTTAGCTTATAAGACTAACACACAAAATACATTATTCAGGCTACGGTGCTTCGCTCTTCATCGAAATTACACACCGAGTTATTGTTCATTGAGAGGCTTCGAAATCTGGTCATTGTTCCCACTGAAGCCACGATGGGCAGGTCGAGTTGGGTAGGAATGAGAGGAGTGGGAGGTGAGGGTGAGGGGAAGGGAGAGGGAGAGGGAAGGGGAGGGAGGGGAGGGGGGAGGAGGGAAGGTGAGGAGAGGGAGAAAGGGAGAGGAAGGTAAGGGAGAGGGTGAGGGTGGGAGAGGAGAGGAGGAGGGAAGTGAGGGAGTGAGGGAGAGGAGATGAAGTAGGGTGTTCGGTGGTAAAGTGGGTGGGGGTGGTGGTGTGTGCATGTGATGTGATTTAAAATTGATGGATATAATGTGAAATGAAGTGATGTGTGGAGTGGCGTGTCATGTAATGTGGAGTAGGTTGAGATGAGTTAGGTGATATGAGATGAGGTGAGGTGAAGTGAAGCGGGGAGTGGGAAACTAAAGTGGAGTAGAGTGAGTTGAAATGAGGTGGCGAGGTTAGATGAGGTAAGGTGGGATGAGAGTAGTTAGATGAGGTGAGGTGACATGAGGGGAGATGATGTGGTTTCAGTCCTCCTCACAGAGCATTAGTAATATGGGAGTGGCTTGTGAGGCCAGAGAACAAACACAAATATCATTCCTCAAAATATTCCACCTTATTTCTACAAAGCTTAGACATCAGTCACTTTAAGTATACTTTTTTAAAGGTCTGGGGAGATTGTAGTATGTCTTATGTTGAGATTGTTTGTTTTTGTAGAGTGTGAAGGGATGTAATTAAATGTGAAATTATTAAATATTTTGCTTGGGAGGAAGGGATATTATTGTAGGAAAGAATTCAATATTCCAGTTGATAATCAAGTGATGTTATTACATGAGATAGTTACTTATCTGGTTGATAATGAAGTAAATGTATACCTATATATAGATAGATAGATAGATAGATAGGTATAGATATATATAGATATGTATGTATTTTTTTTCCTTTTTAGCCTCTTCATATTGTACTGCCATTCCCTCTTGAGTGCATCATTGAAATAATATTTTTTTTCTCACAGTTCCTTGATGATGGATCTCAGACCTCAAGGGACCATCCTGAATCACTGAGCTCAGAAGTCTCAGCATCAGACAAACTTCAGCCACAGAACGGCCAGCAACAGCAGCAGCAACAGTATGGAATTACCAAGATTGCTGAAGCAGCCAACCTAGGCATGCGGAGACTGAGGCGGAACTGGTCACTAACGAAGAATGAAGTCAGAACAGGCTTGAATCGTATTAAAAAGAAGAGCACTTTCAGCGCCTCCGACATCAAAAGTACAGAAAGTAAGTTATTTTGACAGGCCTTTGGATGTTTGGTGATATGATGGAGAGTAGTGATTAGTATTTTCTGTTATAAAGGTTTTCGTGCTCATAATACCTTGATTTTTGCAGATCTAGCATGTGATATGAGCCCCACTAGTGCAGATAATAAGAGAAAGTGGTCCTTCAAGAGCCACTTCAGACGAAAATCCTCAGCAGGGTCGGTGACTTCAGTCACACGAGCAGGACCCCCGGCATCCAAGAAGGAATCGGCCACATTCTACCTTACCCTCACAATAGAAACAGAAAGACAGGATGCAGGGGAGATGTCTGATGCTTCCCAGCGCACCATCCGCTCAGATTCGGAAAGTGTGCTCTCTAATGCTAGTATGAAAGAATATAGGAAGTCTAGTACTCCTTCAATAGCATCTGTCACAACGCAGAGTTCTTGTGATACCAGTATGCAAACGAGACAACGACCGGTTTCTAGTATCTATAGTAAGAAGGGATCGACAGGTTCTTGTAGTGGTGGACCAGTAAGACCACGCACAGCACCTCCAGCTCCACCTCCAAAAGGTAAGAGCACATCAGTCTTATTATTTAGGAATTGTTTGTAACTTTTGTTTATTGCATCTTCATGATGTTGATGATATTTTATAAGTATAGAGTAAAGCATATAACAAACTTATGGCATTTCTTAAAATCTAGAAATACATAATATAGTTGTATGCTATTTATAAACCAGGCAACAGCTTCATAATAATTTTGCATTTCAGAGAAACATGTCGATTCAAGAAACACAGAAACTGAACCTGAAGAACTTAGCAAAGCTAATGTAGCAACCAAGCTGAATCAGCTGCTGTCTTCAGGACCCACAGCTCCTCCAGGGCGAAGAGTTCTTCGAACATCAGAATGCTCAAGCAGTGACACTTCCCCAGTCCCTGTTCTGATTCATCCAGATGACAGTGGATATGCTGGATTGAGGCCAAACAGTGTGAAATATGCCACAATTGACATGAGTACTCTGGTGTCTAACAGTGGTGGCGACTCCAGCGGGGACGAAAGAGCCTTAGGATTAGAGGTAGCAAACTCCATTATGCAAAATGTGCCCCAGGCCCGAACGTCTGTTGTGAGTGCTGTTTCCCATGGGTCAAGCGAGGGATACATTCGTCCTGCAGACATTGCCTCAGCTCCCCCTCCTCTGCCTGCGAGACGAACCCCAGCCAAATCTCAACTAAATGCCAAGTCGTCCTCGTCCTCCTCCAGGAGATCGCATCCTGTGCTTCTTCACATGCCCTCTAGTCTTGTGGATGGGGATAATAATAGCTACCTGGACTTCAGCTGTGATGCATTGAATCAAGACGAGCCATTGTATGTGAGTTCACACTTTGCTGATGAACCCCTCTACCAGTTTTACACTGCAACAGTGCTGGAGCGAGCAACACAGAATCAAGGAGACTGCTCTTCAGAAGATGATTATGAGGTAATAGCTTTTTAAGTTTTAAGGAAAATTCCCTAGAGATGTTACTCAGATAATCTAAGATACTTTTATTTGATGGATGACAATTGTAATGCTGCTTTTAGACACAGAATGGAAACTACTTTGCAGAATAACTAAGGTTAATTTTAGTTAGAATGAATAAGCAGATTTATTGAACTGAAACACATTGATTTAGGCTTAATCAAATTTTAGAATGTGGGGAGTTGTTATTTTAATCTGATAGAGTCAGCATAAAAGTATGTTTTAACTTTTTAAAATTAATATTTTTTCTTAATATTAATTTTCCTGCTAATAGGTAATCAACGATGGACATCATAATTCCCCACCGGGAAAGCTACAAACTCGTCCTTCTGCAATGGAGCTTGTGACTCCAGCTGATGGACGACGTACCCTGTGGTGTGAGCTGCCTGAAGTCATAGAGAGTGGTATTTTAAGTAAGTCAAACTTGTAATAATTCTTGTTTTTTTTTGTTTTTTTTTATGGTATAGGTTATTTTAGGTTGTTTAGGTGTGCTATTTGGTTTCGTAATTTTTTTTCTACTAGTCTTGCTTCCTTGTTTATATTTATTTTGATACTGTTTCATCAAAGCCATCCATACAATGTTGACTTGATTTTCATAGTGTTGATGCATAGTTCATGTAATTATCATGTTCTTGGCAACTCTATGCAACCGACCTCTCCCCTTTACATTTTCTAGACACTTATTTACAACTTCCTATTTCTCTTGGAAAAACATGTTATGTCAACTAATAGTCATTCTTGGCACTTGTATGAAATTGACATCATTCATTCAGGAATGGCTTGTAGTTCATTCCCTCTGTTATACACTTCAGGTCAAATCAACAGTCAGCAGAAAAAGATGCAGGAGGCCATGTTCGAGATGATTACCTCCGAGGCCTCCTATTTGAAGAGTCTCAACGTCTTGGTCACGCATTTCGTACAGTGCCCAGAGTTCGCTGTTGACGAAGGGGAAGATGCGGTGCTTACCAGAAGGGAGAGACACATTCTCTTTTCTGATATTTTACCAGGTGAGTGTTAGTCTTTTTTTTTAGTGTGCATTTTGTTTATCACTATTCTGTTAATAGCCTTGTGACAAAGAGTACAGTAATCAGAACTAAGTACAATATATTGTAAAGATAAGCCCTTATTTGGGAGTGATGTTATATGTATAGAGAAAATTGTTATTTTTGATGTAATTATTATTTTTGGAAGAGTGTTTTGATATACAGTTACTGAAAATTGTGTCTTGCAATAAAGTATTTTTGCACTGACCTTGAAGATAGGAAATTGGAAGATATTTTGATATTTATTGTTTTAGTATTTTGCTTCAGAATGCACTATTTAATGTGAAAGAGGAGATTATAACACCATATTGCTTTCTTTCTTATGCCTTCAAAGATTCAATTGAGAGTAATTTCTTTTCTCCCCCTTTTTCCAGTGAAGAGATGTTCTGAAATGCTCCTTGCTGACTTGGAGAAACGATGGCAGGAGTCCGTCAGAATCTCAAAACTTTCCGACATAATACTGAAACATGCTCATAACCACTCACAAGCCTATGTCAAATACTGTTCTAATCAAATCTACCAAGATAGAATTCTAAAAGAACTGAAGTGAGTATATGTGATTACGATATGGTTATGCCATATTGGAAGTAGATTTTGTTGTAATGGCATGTGATTCGAAATAGTGCTTACAGTCCCCTTTTTATGATGATAATGACAATGGTAGTAATGAAGATGAAATAAAATAAAAAAAATAGAAATAATGCTAATATCAGTAATGTTAATGGGTATATTCACTATTGCAATTATAATTATTATCATGACTATAACAGAAGTAATAGTAATGATTTTGATTATATGATAACAATAATATAAATTGTTTATTTTGCAGAGAAAATAATCCGAGGTTCTTAGAGGTGCTGAATCGCTTAGAGAGTTCTCCAGTGTGCCAATCCCTTGCCATGCACTCCTTCCTCATGCTCCCCATGCAGAGGATCACAAGATTGCCCTTGCTCGTGGATGCCATATTTCATAGGCTGGAATACGGCACTCCAGAATGGAACGAGTGTAAACTAGCCTTAGCTACTCTAACAAAGGTCAGTTCCGAGGTGGTCTATTTTCATTGGTTGTGGTAAATTATTGTTGGTAGATTGGGTGGGTGAGGGAGATGAGATGTTTTCTGGAGGAGGATTAGGAAATGCATTATGAAAATGGTTTTGTCCTCTACTGTGTGTTTATTTTAACTACCACTGATGAAAGAGTGCAACTGTAATTGATTTAGTACGCCCCTGTCTTCATGATTTGAAATTTCCTCAACAGATTGTAGCAGAATGCAATGAGGGAGCCAGGAAGATGGAGCGTATGGAAGAAATGCTCATCATTTCCCGTCAGTTGGACTTCCGAGAGGTGAAAGCCATTCCCCTCATCTCGGCATCCCGTTGGCTTGTGAAGAAAGGGGAAATGACGAGACTCACCTGGAGGGAGAACGACGTCAAACTCACCTTTGGCAGGAGAATATCCAAACACACCTTGTATTTCTTCCTTTTCACAGACCTGCTAGTAGTTACAAAGAAAAAGAGGTAAACATATGCTTTGCTTTAGACTTATGTATGTAATTTGTCTTCCCAATATCACCCAAAATGTCTTTTTCTCCTGACTATCGTATAGGGATACTTGACAGGTACCATCATTATTTACTTTTACTGCTAAGATCATATGGTATTTTTCCAGAGTTATAAGTAAAAACATACCAATAGGAATAACTTACATTTTGATTGTTTCCCAACAGTGATGACCAGTACATGGTGCTGGACTACTGCTCGAGGAACATGGTACAAGTTTTGGAACTAGACGCTGCAGACAAGTTCCCAGGACGCATTTTGGACGGCCACAAGAACCTTCTTATCCTGACCATGTTGCAGAACCATGAGAACAAGACTGTTGAAATGGTTATTATTATTACTATATATATATTTTTTCTTTGATGTAATATTGACTTTTTGTGAGTAGAATACTGTATTGTTATTTTATGGAAATAGAATCCCCCAGCCTGAAATGTAATTTTATTATGATTATTATTATCTTTTTAATATTAGGTTGTATCCTGTCCTATGGAGTCTGATAGAACGCGCTGGGTGGAAGCAGTGACGCCTAGGAGCTCGGACAATCCTGACGAGAGGATATACGAGGAGTGGGACTGCCCTCAGGTAAGCTCTTGGATAAGCATAGGAAAAGAGAGTGGATATGTAGTATGAATGAACAGAGTAATGACAATGATGGTGGGTTAAAGGTGTTTTAAATGCTATTTGATTTTCCTAAAATTAGAATGATGCAAAATGTTTATTTGATAAACAGTTCATGTTCTGGTTTCTTTTTATTGTCATTCTTAGTGGTTATATACTATGTAGATTCATATTGATTTATCACTAAGAATCTACTCTAAGAATCAAGTTACTGTTTATGCTATGTAGATTGTTTTTGATTTATCAGTAAGAATCTACAATATGAATCAAGTTAGATTGTTACTAATTTATCAGTAAGAATCAAGTTACTTAAATTTGTCATTTTCTCCCTTGTAGGTGCAAGCAATTCACCCATATGTTGCCAAACAACCAGATGAACTTTCTCTCGAAGTATCTGATGTTGTTAATGTTCTAAAGAAGATGGCAGATGGTGAGTAATGGATAGGAATGTATTAATCTAAACCTTTTTTGTGTTGATGATATTGATGTGAGACAAGTTAGAAGACTGGCATTGGTTATTCTACTACTTTCAAAAAGATGCGACTTTTTTTCAGTAGCCCAACAGAGATGACTTTCAAATTTTGTACTTGAGACGGTAATAGTTATTTCTAGAATTGGTTGACTTCTAAGAGAGTAACTCCAGAGAAGAGTAGAAATGGATTATGTAATGCATTAGATATATTAACCAGCATGATTGTGCAAATTAACCTATTAATGCATGTACATGTTGTTATATAGATGAGTGTCAAATCTCAAAATAAACGTGATTAATAATAAATGATCTGATGCATGGAATGCCCTGATTGCGCTTTGCCACGGAAAGCCTGCAAGGGGCTATTGTGCATGAACTTTGCTTAGGCTTTTTCACGTTAGAAGGAAAATGGCAAAAGCTTTTTCTTTGTGGATGTGCAAGAGTCTGTAGAAGAACGTAGGAGGTCAGCCTTAACTGATTAGTTATTTTTCATTTAGTTCAAGGTTTTTACATACATCCGGCATTAGGTAGCAGTCATCCAAGAACAGTGGAGGCCTAGCAGACAAGAGTGCAAACTGATGCCCACCGAGTTGAACAGGTTGAGTTAGTGACCGTGGATTACTGTGTTGGCACTGGTACTGGGAATGAATTTTTGTGTAAAAATAGGAGTTGATCTTCGAAATACTGTCTTCATCAAATCTTTTTTTTTTTTTTTAAGTGTTTTTCCTCCCAAAGTTGTCAGTGTCATCTATGAATGAAAGACAACCCTTCTCTAGTGTGTCATAACTAAGATTTAATGCAGGCAATTTTTGTTCTCTTGTAATTCTATTATTTACTGTTTGGTTGCTATATTTACCTGTATATATTAAATTTTTTTTAAAACCATTCGTCAGTTGCACAGTAGATTATCAAATTATCTCTTCAGAAATTTATCAAGAGACTTGAAATGGTCAGTGCAAAATTAAGATAAAGAATGTGTTTAGTGGTCATTATTGATGTTAGTTTTTGAGTTGGAGAACATTCAGAATTGAACGAGGGAGACATTTTAATGATGCCAGCTTCATTAACTATTGTGAATGACCAGATAAAATGAAACGCTGCTGTTGAAGAAATGTAATCAAACATTTTTTTCACACCATTTGTGTTGTGGGAGTGTTTATTTCATTTGTTTGTACACAATGCTGTTTTCTTCATGATCAACTGTATCTGCACAGAGTGCTTCTTCACACGTAGTTTGGTATACTGTACTGTAATGTGCATGCTTTTAATGTGCAATGTTATTTAATTGCTGTATAGGAATTAGTAGATCCAGCTTAGGGAATGTTTGAAGTGTGGTCCCAATTAGGTCTTTGCAATAGAACTGCTGAATGGCTGATAGAATTGCCTTGCAATGCATATATATTTTGGAAATTGCCATCATTTTTTCCCATTTCTTCCTTTTTCTGTTTTTTCATCTTCATCCTCTTGTGTGGTAATCTGTTTTAACAATGGAGCAGTTCTGAAAATGTGTTGAAAAGGGAGTGTACCGAGTAGTTTACACTCACGGAGAAAGGGAATAGAGAGACTAGCATAGACATGGTAAGGAACTGATATTAGATATACTTCAGTCTGTGATCATTTCACTTACCTTATTGTGTTCTTGTGTGTTTTTCAGTGTAAGATTGTCTTCGTATTCTGTTGTATGTTTCTGAATGCTTATATTTTCTTCTACATGCTCAAGATTTTAGTTTAGAATAGTGTAAGTAGATAAAAGCTTAAGCTTGCAAGTGCTTGATGCTTTTTTCATGTATGTTAAGACATATGCATGCACATAAGCAAATCATTGCAAATATTGAGGTAGATGAATACAGTTTTAAGCTTGAATTTGCACAAACATACACTTGCATGATACAAAACCCAAATGATATCAGTGACATGTAATTAGTAATAATGATTATGATTATTCTAATGCTAACAATACCCAAAATATGTGATGCACATTTTGCATTATGACTAATTGCATGATTTAATTACTAATAAAAAATGACAGTATCTGACAAGGGTAATTCAATAGGGCATGCCATTATGATATTAAAAGTGATGGTATTACCATTTTTCTTGTAAATAGGTACAGTATAAAACAATTGGCCTTTTATTTGACAAACAGACTGTGAAAGTGATTGATACGTTTGACAAATATTGAAGATAAAGTACAACTTTTTGTATTATGTATTTAATGATATGTTGCTTAAACAAGAATTACATCACAGATTTTCATTCTGTAATAAATGACTCAGAGAATATCATGAAAATATATGTTTTTACTTCAAGATTTTATTTCTTGACATGTCCATAGATTTGAACCATAGATATAGATGTAGTTGATCTAACTAATGCCTCCTTTTCAACACTAGGCTGGTATCAGGGAGAGAGAATCCGAGACCAGGAGCGAGGATGGTTCCCCGGGAGCTTCACCGTGGAGATCTCGTCGACCCACGTCAGGGCTCGCAACCTCCGCCAGCGCTACCGCCTCCTGGCCATCTCCGGCTCTCTTCTGGATGAGCTGAAAAGGGAGAAGGAACGCTACGAGAAGGAGGAGAAGAAGAAGGACCGCAGAAGAACGCTTACTATGAAGGAGGTGATATCGTCTCAGGCACTCAGTTAGGAGAAAGGATAGAAGTGGACAGTATTTCACATCCTTCCAAGTGGTAACCTTTTTTTTATGTGCGTGTTATGTTGAGTATGTTGCAAACTGAAAAGAAAAAAAAGGAAAGCACATTCAGAAGACACTGATGTACTTATGGATTTTCAGTGAAAGAAGCAATAAACTTTTGTCATATAAATGCTGGCTTTATGATTACAATAGTGCAGAAACATGTACAGAAACTCCTTTTTGTTAAGCTTTTCCATTATCACATTCTCCAGTGGTGGCAACAAGACAGAATTGCGATGGAGTAACGCCTGTGAGCATTAGTAGTCAGTGATGGGAAATACCTTTGTGGAGAAGCTTAGGTAACTGAGAAATGAAATTTGTTTTCCTTATATGATGCCTCCAACAGTATGGATTTGATTTTTTGATCTTCAATTTGTGTAATGGTGAAAGGGGGTCAGTATTACACACAAATACAGCATATTATAAACAGACCCACACAAACATGTATACATACATACAGTATATATATACATATATACTCGCATATGAATGTGTGTAAGCATATATTGTTGTGATCTCTCTCTTGTTACAACTTTTAGAAGTCTATTGAGTTTAGGTGCCAGGACTAACAAGGATTTTCAGTTTCAGCGGGATGAAAGGAGCAATTGTGATGTAAAGTGTATGCAGTGATTGTTACTCAACTAACATAGTAGTTTGTTATCCCAACATTGGAATGTGTAATAAATATTGTGTATGGAACCATAATCAAAGGTAAATTCAGATATTTATAATTACAGTGTTTGAAATACTTAACCAAATATAAAGGGCAATCGTTTTTTTTTTCTTTGTTATATAGTTCTTAAAAAAAGGTATTTAAGATTTCTTTTGTATTTGAGGTACAGCAATGTGAATAAGATTATTGAATATATTGTTCATTTAGATCCAGTATTTGAACCTGTATATAAGAATCTGGTAACATTCCAGATGTAAGTTTATTGTGTATATAATGAGAATTTGATAAAATACAATTTTAAAGATTATGAATTTCTTTACTTCCTTATTTGTCCTTGAGAAGAACTATGAAGACAGAATGTTCTCCACAAAAGCATGATGATTACAAATGATAAGTAAGAAATATTAAATTATTCTTAGATAATTTTATGTGATGTTTTATCGAACTTTATCAATATTTGTTGATGTTATATACTGGAAGAATATTATTAACAGCTTGTGAATTAATACAAAATATGTTATGTATATTATTCAAGGTTTTGTGAAGATAAGCTGCTTCTCTCGCTCTGTTGCAAATTTATTCTCTCTTATATTTCACATCTCTTAGCATTATCACTGTTTTTACATTAATTATAATTATTTCCTTGTTTTAGCACCAACCAATGGAAAATATGTAATATCTTTTTACAAGGATTATTCCTATTATCTTCTAAGCTTATTTGTGAAAATATGCTGTAGTGCGAAAAATCTGCTTCAATATGAGACTTCAGTATGAGTGTGAGTGAGTGAGTGTAAGTAAGTAAGTAAGTAAGTAAAGTTAATTAAGTAAAAGTGAGTGAGAGAGTGATGAGTGAGTGAAGTGAGTGAGTGAGTGTGAGTGAGTGAGGAGTGTGCAAGTAAGTAGAGTAAGTAAGTAAGTAAGTAAGTAAGTAAGTAAGTAAGTAAGTAAGTAAGTAAGTAAGTAAGTAAGTAAGTAAGTAAGTAAGTAAGTAAGTAAGTAAGTAAGTAAGTAAGTAAGTAATAAGTAAGAGTAAGAAGTAAGTAAGTG
>NW_020871923.1:1005526-1008026 GCF_003789085.1 Penaeus vannamei
GAACCAACTAGAACAATAGAACTATTTTAATTATTAAATTAAGGAACTGAATTATTCAATAAAGATGCCACTTGTGATATTCAATACTACATAGGCCTACTATTTGTCATTTGATCAAGTTATGTTTCTTCACTTCTGCAAAGTCTTTTTCTTTTTTTCTTTTTTATTCTGATATCACTATTTAACTTCCTCATTCTAGAGGTCATGATATCATTTGGTAAATCAACTCTCTCTCTTTATAATCTCTTTATATCAACTCTCACTCTTCATAATCTCCCTTATTTTATTTCGTTTTCTATTTTTTCTTTCTAGCTGTTTAATTTCCAGTTGCTATTCTTCACTACTTAGTTTAAATCTTTTACCCACACCTTAGCACTTAAAAATTCTTTTGACAATTGTCCTTCAACAAGACAGCATAGAATTTTGTCTTGACTATGAAACCTGTCACTTTATTTTGCCATATAAGACCTGTCATTAGATTTCTCAACTGTATGTGTATCTGAAATTCATTTATAATAACGTAAATTTGGGAATTGGGGAATGACATTGGTACACACGAGGAAGCTCCTTACATCTGTTTATTGATATTAGATTACCTATGACCATCCCGTTTCAGTTATATTAACCTAAATACTTTTTGTTTGTAAATAAATACTTCTTATGCCATAAGACTCACAAAGGAAATATTCGCCATGGTCACTCGCATCACAGTAATAACCCAAACACAACACCACACACACACACACACAAACACACACACACACATACACACACACAGACACGCACACAAACACACACACACACACAAAACACAAAACACACACACACAAACACACACACACACACAAATACACACAGACACAGACACACAGACACCACACGCAAACACGCACACACACACACACCAATAAACAATGTTAATAACGCAATAATAACAAACACAACGACACTCTTTTGAATGGTGTGGTTGAAAGAAATAACACTGGGCCAAGTTCACAAGCTAAATATAAACACACTGCATTCCCACTAACATCATATCATACTGATGCAAGTTTTGTACAACCCGAAAAGAATCAAATATTAATACAATGTTTATACTCATCGAAATGGGAAAATGTTGTCGTTTTAAATTTTATACTTTTATTTCTGATCCATACATTGTTATTTCATACGACGTAGCGAATACGACGACGTAACAAACAGACAATAAAGCGAATAGACGACATAACAGATAAACGACGGACACCAAATTACAAATTGAGAAAACCGAGAGAACAGCGAATGGCAACAGCGACTTCCGAAGGCCAGTAGCTAACTGCATTAAATTAATGACTGTAACGTCAAAATAAACAACAGACAAATTAAAAAGTCAGGAAATGAAATCCGAGGAAGAGAAAGAGCCAGAGAGAGGTGTCAGTCAAGCATAAGGACACAGTTTAGTCTCCCGTTATGTAAATCTTTTGAAAGCCTTGTTAAACCTGAATTGCCGTGTCGTGTGTATTGTGTATGTGGAGAGGGGGAGGGTGTTACGTGTGTGTGTGTTGTGTGGTACGTGGGTGGTGTTGTGGTACGTGTGTGTGTTGTGTGTGTAGGTGGGTGGGTTCGTGTGTGTGTGTGTAGGGGTGTACGTGTGTGTGTGTGTGTTGTGTGTGTGGTTGGTTGTGTGTGTACATGTGTGTGTGTATGGGTGTGTTGTGGTGTGTGTGGTGTGTGTACGTGTGTGTGTGTGTGTGTGTGTTGTGTGTGTGAATGAAAGGCATACGCATAGGTAAGTCCTTCGTTATAAAAGATGCGTCACTCTGTTGAACAAAAAAATACAGAGCTTAACCTGTTGCTTAAGATCTTTGGATGATCCTACTTTGTATAATCTTAAGTACGTGTAACAGGAGCAAGGAATAAAGACATAGAAACTGTTATTTATCTTACTTAACACTCGGATTCAAAGGTAAGTAGATAAATCCGATGGCATCCTTAAGAGGTACTGATTATCCTCATTATACAAGTGCGGGAATTTTTCTAATGAGACGCAACTTGTGATGAGGAAAGAGAAGTAACTTCCACGATGAAAATGAAGTAAATAATTTATGGAAACACGTGGTAAAAACCCAAAAGTTCCAACTGATCCATTTTTTTTTACCACTTCTGATGAGGAGGTCCTGTTGAGTTCGAAACGTCATGTAAATGTTTCTATAGTGATATTGCTTCAGTCTGACAGTACGAACACGTTACTGTGTATTCACCCCACTGTCTTCAGGTCCTTAACAACCGAATGGGAAATGGAATAATGTTAATACAAGACTGATAAACAACTTTCAGGGAGCCAGCTTATCCAACGGGAAACCATTAAAGTTCCTTGGTGTTTATGCTTACAACTTGCTTAACCAAGTTGTAAGCATAAACAGCGCAGAAGGATAACATGCTGAAGGCTTCTTTGCTGCATGGCTTCTTCAGGGCAGGATAACGGCGTGATCTAAGACCTATTTCACGTAATTAAACCTCT
>NW_020871924.1:7500-12632 GCF_003789085.1 Penaeus vannamei
GTTCACATGTGCGTATTCGATGTCTGTGTGCGCCTGTACGTTCACATGTGCGTATTCGATGTCTGTGTGCGGTACGTTCACATGTGCGTTCACGTTCATGTGCGTATTCGTGGTGTGGCCTGTACTCACATGTGCTATTCTATGCTGTGTGCGCTGTACGTTCACATGTGTCTATGTCTGTGTGCGCCTGTACGTTCACATGATTCGATGTCTGTGTGCGTCTGTACGTTCACATGTGCGTATTCTGTGTCTGTGTGCGCCCTGTACGTTCACATGTGCGTATTCTATGTACGTGTGCGGTCTGTGTGCGCCTGTACGTTCACATGTGCGTATTCTGTGTGTGTGTGTGTGCGACCTCTTTTGCCCTGTACAAACCTTTATTTTCTCTATTTTCTACCTTTCCCTTCCTACGTCCTAATATTGGCTCTCTCCCCCTCCCTCTCTTCCTCTCCCAACACCTATCCTCCTCCTCCCTTTTTCTACCCCCCCCCCTTTCCAATTCCTTTCTCCCCCCTTTTCCCTCCATCCCCCATTCCTTTCTTTACCCCCCTATTCCAACTCCTTCCCCCACCCCCCTTCCCTCCCTCCCCTCCCCCACTTCCGACCTCAAGTCCCCTTCCCCTTTTCCTTCCCCCCCTCCCCCCTCCCCTCCTCCTCCCCTCTCTTCCATCCCCTACCCCCCTACCCCTCTCCCCTCCCACTCTTCACACTCCTGACTCCCTCTCCCCTCTTGACACCCCTCCTCCTCCCCCTTCCCCTCTTCACACCCCTCCTCCTCCCCTCCCCCCTCTTGACACCCCCCCTCCCCCTCCATCTCTTCACACTCCTTCCCCCAACCTCTCCCCTCTTCCAAATCCTACCCCCTCCCCCTCCCCCCCACTCTTTTTTGTCCAATCTTGCTGACCTTACTCCACAAAGCGCAAGGTCACAGCTGCCCTCCGATGACCTTGCTATCCAAGGTCATACATTGGGGCACTTTTTTTGAGGGGGGGGGGGTCGAAGGGGGGGAGGGGGAGGGGGGGAGAGTCTATTTGTATATTCTTTATTTTATTTCTTTCCTTCTTTGTGTTCCGTTTTTTTTCTCTTTTTTATTTTTATTTTCTTCTTCTTTCAAGCAAGAAAAGAATAACAGGAACAAGAAAAAGAAGTAGAAAAAATACGAAAAAGTAAAATAATAAAAAAAAAACGAAAAAGCAAAAGAATAAAAAAACAAACAAACAAGAAACAACAACAACAACAAAAAACACACACAAAAAAACACACACACAAACACAACGAAGCCCCCGCCGAAGCCGAAGCCAGCATCCCAGGGTTCCGAACGCGAGCGCCGTGTTCGGAGAGTCTGATTGATCCCGTCTTTGTGAATTTCTTCGACACTTTTTCAATCTGCGAATCTCGACTCAAATCCCCGCATCTCATCTGTCGGAAAGGGGGGGGCGGGGGGGTCACGTCGGATGTATTTCCGGTCTGTCGTTTGTTTGTTTGACGGTTTTGTGTCGGTTTCGTTTGTTTTGATGATGGTTTGTGTCTGTTTGTTTTGTTTGTTTGTTTGTTTGTTTGTTTGTTCTTTCGTTCTGTTTCGTTTGTTTTTTGTGTTCTGTTTGTCTTTTGTCGATTTGTCTTTGTTCGTCTCTCGGTTTGTCTGTCTGTCTGTGTGGTTTGTTTGTTGTGTTTGTTTGTTTGTTGTCTGTCTGTCGATTTGTCTGTTTGTTTGTATGTTTAAAGTTGTTTGTTGTTTGACGTTTTGGTTTGTTTTGTTTGTTTGTTTGTCTGTCTATCTGTCTGTCTTTTGGTTTTACTTTTGTCTGTCTATCAGTTTGTCAGTTTATATGTCTATCCGTCTGTCTGTTCATCTGCTAGTTTGTCTGTATTGTCTTCTCTTGTTCTGTCTGTCTGCTTGCCCATTTGTTTGTTCGTTTGTGTGTGTCTAATCTGTTTGTCTTTGTCTGTTTTTTTCTGTGTTGTTCGCTCCCTGTTCGTCTGTCTGCCTGTCTGTAATCTTGTCTATCTGCCTATGCCTTGTCCGCCTCTCTCCTTTCTCATTCTTTTTTCTTTCTGTCATTCTCTTTCTCTTTTTCTCATTCTTCTTTCTCTCTCTCCCCTTTCATTCCTTTCTCTCTCTCCTCTCTCTCTCTCTCTCTCTCGGCGCTCTCTCTCTCTCTCTCTCTCTCTTCGTCTCTCTCTCTCTCTCCTCTCGTCTCTCTTCTCTCTCCT
Source organism: Penaeus vannamei (assembly GCF_003789085.1). NCBI lineage: Eukaryota > Metazoa > Arthropoda > Malacostraca > Decapoda > Penaeidae > Penaeus > Penaeus vannamei. The sequence goes on from NW_020871924.1 coordinate 9,715, forward strand.
TTTTCATTCTTTTTTCTCATTCTCTTTCTCTCTCCTTTTTCATTCTTTTTCTCATTCTGTCATTTTCTTTCTCCTTCTTTTCCTTTTTTTCTCATTCTCTTTCTCTCTCTTTTTTCCTTCTTTTTCTCATTCTCTCTCTCTCTCCTTTTCATTTTTTTTCTCATTCTCTCTCTCTCTCTCTCCTTTTCTCATTCTTTTTCTCTTTCTCTCATTCTCTTTCTCCTTCTTTTTCTCTTTCTCTCTCTCTCCTCCTTTTTCATTCTTTTTCTCATTCTCTCTCTCATTAGTATCTTAATGACGAGTCCTATTTTTCCCTTCTTCGCTCTTCTCCGTTTAATTACGTCTCCTTTTTATTTCATTTTATTTCATTCTTTCATTTTTCTCTGTCTCTATTTATCCATCTCTCTCCCTCGTTCAAATATAAGTCTGTCAGCAATATTGATCAGTCTAATAATTTCATATAATTAATACCAAACTTTATCAACCGAATATCAATCTGTATATACCTAATACCAATATTAATCAATCTAACACCAATCTTGATCAACCCAATACCAACCTTGATCAATCTAATATCAGTCTTTATATACCTAATACCAATCTTTATATCATCTAATACCAATCTTGATCAACCAATACGCAACCCTTGATCAATCTAATATCAGTCTTTGTATACCTAATACCAAACTTTATCGGTCGAATACCAATCTTGATCAACCTAATAGGCCTACCAATCTTGATCAATCCAATGCCAACATTTTTATAACTAATGCCAATCTTGACCAATTTAATACCAATCTTAACCTAATACCAATCTTGATCAACCCAATACCAATATTGATCAACCTAATATCAATCTTTCTGTACCTAATATCAAACTTAATCAACTTAATCAACTTAATACCAATCTTTTTATACTTAATACCAATCTTGACCAACCTAATCCCAATCTTTTTATACTTAATAACCAATCTTGGCCAAGCTAATCCCAATCTTTTTATACTTAATACCAATCTTGGCCAACCTGACACCAATCTTTTTATACTTAATACCAATCTTGACCAACCTGACACCAATCTTTTTATACTTAATACCAATCTTGGCCAACCTACCCCAATCTTTTATATACCTTAATACCCAATCTTGACCAAACCTAATCCCATCTCTTTATACTTAAATACCAATCTTTGGCCAAGCTAACACCCAATCTTTTATACTTAATACCAATCTTGACCAACCTGCACAATCAATACTTAATACCATCTTGACAACCTGACCCAATCTTTTTATACTGAATACCATCTTGGACACCTAATCCCATCTCTTATTACTTAATAACCAATCTTGGCCAAGCTAACACCAATCTTTTATTATATAATACCAATCTTGGACGCACCTAATCCCAATCTTTTTATACTTAATACCAATCCTGATCAACCTAACACCAATCTTTTATACTTAATACCAATCTTGACCAACCTAATCCCAATCTTTTTATACTTAATACCAATCCTGATCAACCTAACACCAATCTTTTGAATATACTGTAATTTACCAATCTTGACCAACCTGACGACACAATCTTTTATATACTTAATACCAATCTTTGACCAACCTAACATCCCAATCTTTTTATACTTAATACCCAATCTTGACAACCTCTGAACCCAATCTTTTTATAACTTAATACCAATCTTGACCAAAATCCCAATCTTTTATACTTAATACCAATCTTGACCAACTGACACCAATCTTTTTATACTTAATACCAATCTTGACCAACCTAATCCCAATCTTTTTATACTTAATACCAATCTTGACCAAACCTGACACCAATCTTTTTATACTTAATACCAATCTTGACCAACCTAATCCCAATCTTTTATACTTAATACCAATCTTGACCAACCTGACACCACATCTTTTATATCTTAATACCTTGATTGACTCATTTTTATACTTAATACAATCTTGACCAACTAATCCCAATCTTTTTATGCTTAATACCAATCTTGACCAACCTAATCCCAATCTTTTTATACTTAATACCAATCTTGACCAACCTAATCCCAATCTTTTTATACTTTAATACCAATCTTGACCAACCTAATCCCAATCTTTTTATACTTAATACCAATCTTGGCAACCTAACACCAATCTTTTTATACTTAATACCAATCTTGGCCAACCTAATCCCAATCTTTTTATGCTTAATACCAATCTTGACCAACCTAATCCCAATCTTTTTATACTTAATACCAATCTTGGCCAACCTAATCCCAATCTTCTTTATACCAATCTCTGACCAACCTAAATCCCCAATCTTTTTATACTTAATACCAATCTTGACCAACTAAACCTCTTTTTACTTACCAATCTTGACCAACTAACACCAATTTTTTATACTTAATACCAATCTTGGACCACCTAATCCCAATCTTTTTATACTTGATACCAATCTTGACCAACCTAATCCCAATCTTTTTATACTTAATACCAATCTTGGCCAACCTAATCCCAATCTTTTTATGCTTAATACCAATCTTGACCAACCTAATCCCAATCTTTTTATACTTAATACCAATCTTGACCAACCTAACACCAATCTTTTTATACTTAATACAATCTGACCAACCTAAATCTTTTATACTTATACAATCTGACCAACCTTCCCAATCTTTTTATAACTTGATACCCAATCTTGAACCAACCTAACCCCATCTTTTTTATACACTAATACAATCTTGGCCAACCTAAGCCCATCTCCAACATCCAACCTAATCCCATCTTTTTATACTTAATACCAATCTTGACCAACCTAATCCCAATCTTTTTATACTTAATACCAATCTTGACCAACCTAACACCAATCTTTTTATACTTAATACCAATCTTGCGACCAAAGCTAATCCCAAGTC
>NW_020871924.1:53245-55341 GCF_003789085.1 Penaeus vannamei
TTGTGGACAGCCCTTGCGATCGGCGGCGGGGAAGGAGCCTGCGCTATCCCACTTGCAGTTTCTTCTCCCCATTATACTCTTCTCTCTATTTTGTTTACATCTTTATTCCCGATTCCTCCTTCTCAATTATCATTATCACCGCTATCCTCTACGTCATCATTTTTTTTTCTTTTTTTTCTCTCTCACAGTAGATTTCACTTATAATCAAATTACGCTTTATCTGTCTATCTGCTTGTCTATTCAAGTGTGCATCTATCTATCTATATTTATATACATTGTCGATCTATTCATTTATCAGTTTATATGTCTGTTTATTTATCATTCATTTTCTGTCTATGTCTATATATCTATCTTTCTGTTCAACTCTCTCTTTCTCTCTATCTATGTGTGTGTGTGTGTATGTGTGTGTGTCTTTGTGTGTGTGTGTGTGTGTGTGTGTGTGTGTGTGTGTGTGTGTGTGTGTGTGTGTGTGTGTGTGTGTGTGTGTGTGTGTGTGTGTGTGTGTGTTGTGTGTGTGTGTTTGTGTGTGTGTGTGTATGTGTGTGTGTCTTTGTGTGTGTGTGTGTGTGTGAGTGTGTGTGTGTGTGTGTCTTTGTGTGTATGTGTGTGTGTGTGTGTGTCGATCCCTCAGCCCTTTCCAAGGCTTTCTTCAACAAGCGAAAGGAAAAACACCGCCACGCCCGGGGTGGGGTGGGGGGGCTAGGACGATAGGCACACGGGCTCGAGGGGGAGAGGTAGTGGGTGGTAGAGGGGAGGGGAGGGGGAGAGGATGTATGGGAGAAAAGGGAGAGGAGGTGGGAGGTACGCGGTGGGAGAGGGGAGAGGACCTGGCATTGGATGAAATGGAAAGCGAGGGGACAGAAGAGAGAGGCGAGAAAGGGCATGATACTGTGCAGAATTTACGCAGAAAAGATTGTGAATAAAAAGGTGGAGGGAGCAAGAAAGCACAGGAATATGCCAAATATTCGCCTATTCGTGTATTTTCTTATTCCTCCCTGCGTCATTTCAATCAATCTAAAGGGGAAGGGAGGAAGCAGATTGTGAATAATTGCGGTCTACTAATTATGTAATTACGAATATATGAATGTCCAAATATACATACAGATATCTACATAACTATATATAAAGAGGGAAGGAGGAAGTACTTGTATGTGGTCCTCCAATCGTGTGTTTACGATCGCCTTCCGCATTGTGAGGCGCCTTTGTTTTCAAGTCGGGGCTTTCACTGCGACATCCGAGAGTGAGTGTGAATATAAGAGTGTATTTGGTGAGTGAAAGAGTGAGGATGTTAGTACATGCGTAGGTGAGTGAGCGAGTGTATGAGTAAGCGATTAAATACGTGAGTGTGGGGACGTACTAGTGAATGAGTGAGGGAACTGAATGAATAAGTTAACATATTATGTACATAATTATGGTAAATGCTTGTATAAGAAGAATGAGAGAATGAATAATTAAATGAAAAGAGGAACTAAGAAAATATATGAACTAGTAACAAAACCAAGAAAGCCTGTAAAAGTAAGTAAATGAGTAAAAATAAACAAATCAGCAACGATTCAACCAACCAATAAGTGGAACAGGCGAATAAGTGAGTGAAAGAGCATGTTAATTAATACCTGAACAACTGAGTCGGTGACTGAAGCAAATAATTACACTAATACGCAGGCAAGTGAGCAAGTGAGTCAATGAGTAACAGGGTGAATGAGTAAGAAAACTGAGCCGTCATGTGAGTGTATAAGAGAGAGTCAGAGAGTGAAAAGAGAAGCACATTGACCTCTGTTGCATAATCATGTGGTGAATGAGAAGATGCTGGGGTGAAACTTTCGTCTAGGATGCGTCTGCTCTCTCTCTCTCTCTCTCTCTCTCTCTCTCTCTCTCTCTCTCTCTCTCTCTCTCTCTCTCTCTCTCTCTTTCTTCTCTCTCTCTCTCTCTCTCGTCTCTCTCTCTCTCTCTCTCTCTCTCTCTCTCTCTCTCTCATCTCTCTCTCTCTCTTCTCTCCCTCCTCTCTTCTCTCGTCTCTCTCATCTGCTCTCTCTGCTCTCTTCTCTCTCTCTGTTTGCTTCGTTCTCTCTCTCCTTTTTCATTCTCTCTGCTCTTTT
>NW_020871925.1:0-5000 GCF_003789085.1 Penaeus vannamei
GAGTGAGGGAGGGGGAGTGGACTTGGGGAGGAGTTGAAGGGGGGATGGAGTTTGGTGGGCGGGGGTAAAAGGGGGGCGAAAAAATTTTGCATATTTTTCTCTTCGATTTTTCCCGTTGGTTTCATTATCCGTTCCTTTTCGAATTAACTCTGCTAACCATGGTCCCCCTCCTTTTTTCTTCTCTTATAATCTCTCGCCTCTCCTTTCTTTCTTCTGTCTCTTTTAGTCTCCTCCTCTCTCTCTCTCTTTCCCACTTCTCTTTTTTTTTTCCTTTCTTCCCCTCCTCATCTCTTTTTTCCTTCCACTCTCTCTCCTAGCCTCAACTATCATAATATCTAAACATGAAAAGAAAAAACCATTTTCTAGAAAAATTTTACCAAAGATGGGTTTTAAAATTTTCATGGGTACTCGAATCTAAGAGGGTGATCAAGATATAGAAAGAAGACTTTATATAAACTCACTGCGTACCAACGTTGAACTAGATAATTATATGAAGGAATGCATATCATCCGCGAAAAGCATAAAGACGAAAGAGAGAAAAGTAAAGAAAAAGATATATATATAAATATACTATATATAATATATAATATATATATATATATATATATATATATATAATATATATATTATATATATATATAATATATAATTATATTTATATGTAGCACACACACACACACACAATAACGCACACACACACACACCACACACACACACACACACACACACACAACACACACATATTATATATATATATATATATATATATATATATATATATATATATATATAATATATATATATATATATATATATATATGCGTGTGTGTGTATATGTATGTATATGCTCCCCCAGTGGGCTCTCCTCCGCTGTCTCACTCTATTCAACCTTTTCTGCAACATATTACACTCTTAATCACTTCGTAGAGAATTACGGTCGGCGAAACGAGATCAGAATATAGCCTGCTTTTATCCCACTAACAACTGGTAGATGAGGGGGGGGGCAAGGGAGAGAGAAGGGAAGAGAAGAGGGAGGGAGAGGAGAGGAGGGAGAGTGGGGGTAGCCGGAGAGAGGGAGAGGAGGGTTGGGGGAAGAGGAGCAGAGGGAGGGAGATAGGAGGGGGGAAGGGGGGAAGAGGCAGGCGGAGGGGGACAGGGAGAGAGGAAGAGAAAAAGGAGGGAGAGGGGGAGGGGAAGAGTAAGGGAGGGTCACGAGGTGGGGGAAGAGATAATTGGAGGGTGAGGTAGGGGAAAGAGAGATGGAGGAAGGGAGAGTTGTTGGTTAGAGGAGAGAGGGGGTGAGTTGGGTAGAAGAAAAGGGAGGGTTTTGGTATGGGGAGAAAGGGGTGAGGTGTGGAGGATGAAGAAAAGAGGAGGAAGGAAATGAAGGGTAAAGAGAGAGGGATTGGCCGATAAAAAAATGGTGAGAGATGTGGGCGTAGAGACATACGGAGGGTGGGAGAGGTGGGGGTTAGAGTGGAGAGGGACAGGGTAGAGAGACTAAAGGAAGGAGGTAGGAAGAAAGGAATGGAGATGGGAATAATGAAGGAAGGAGAGAAGAGGAAGAGAACAAGGAGCGGAAGGAAAGAGAGATAGGGAGGAAGAGGAGATATGATAAAGGGAAAGGAGAAATAGCAGATTAGAGGGGAATGAAAACAGCCCATTTCTTACTACCGCCCTTCACCACCCCCTCGCCTTAACCCTATCTCCCTCTCGCCCTATCCCCCCCCCCCTCAGAAATTCCTTATACGCCTGAGGTCAATGCATTTAAAAGGCATAAGGACATGTAAATACCAACTAGACGGGACTTTGGGAGAGAGAGAGAGAGAGTAGAGAAAGAGAGAGGAGATGGAGACGGAGAGAGAAAGACGCTCTCTCCACCACCCCTGACCCGGCTCCCTCCTTCTCCTCCTCCTCCTATCCAGGCTGCACGGCAGTTATGTGTCTTTTATTGAACAATAATTCCTTTCTTACAAAAGCCCCGTGACGCCAATGCTGTACGGGTCATAGGGCGTGGTAGACATACGAAGAGGGGGAGGGGGAGGGGGAGAGTACGCGAGAGTAGGGGGGAAGGGGAGAGTGGGGGAGGGAGGGAGAGTTGGAGGGGAGTAGGGGTAAGGGGGAGAATGAGGATGGGGGAGATAAAGAGGGATAAAATTTGGTATGAGATTACCCAACAGCTGGTCGGCGACGAAATCTCGTTTTCTATAGGAAACAAAACCGTGTAGGATAGACTCAAATATTCCTTAAACAAACACACAAATGAATGAAACAAATAAACACATCAACAATATTCACAACGAAAACCCACATCGACATAATATAGATATACCCTCATAAATTCTTCTTCAAAAACCCATATAAAAAAACCTTTTTTTCTCGAAAAAACAATTTAGAGATTAATCCATCATTTTAATTAAGAATGTCCATGTTCTAGCAAATAAAAGTCCCATACAAGCTAATCAGATCCTCTAAACAGCATCATAATACCCAACATGAAGACCACATAACTCCTTCTACCTTGTTAAGTATGTAGATTTATTTATCTACTCTATTATCTAAATTATGCATTGCTATCTACTTATCACTGTGCACCAATTTGCCAGAGTGGTTGTTGAACTAAACAGTCTACTAGTTGATTTAAATGTTCATGCAAATTAATGAACAGATCGAGTGAATCAAACTCTACTTTATATTTCAATTTGGTCTATATATTCTTTTCAAAAGGAAATATGATGCTTCTTATCTATTTTTTTTTTTTTTTAAGCGTGAGGGAAGGAGGAGGGCGGAAGGGGAGGAGGGAGTGTGGAGAGAGGAAGGGGGAAAGGGGAGGAGGATACAAAAACTGCATTCTATAGAAACTTAACTTTTTATGCACTGAATAACGAAGAAAGGGTCTGAGAGAATGAAAGAAGTTAGAAAGACAAAAAAAACTATTTTTTTTTTTGACACCATCATTTCCATTGTTATGATTAATATGATTGCTATTGTTTTCATTATCATCATTGTTATTTCATTATTATGGTTATTATTATTATCAGTATTTTCATTATTATTATTGTCATTATTACTATTATCATTATCATTTTTATCATTATTATTTACCTATATTATTATCATTATTTCTATTATGCATTACTATTACTATTATACGAAATTATTGTTATTGTCATTCCTATTGCTAACATTACATTCTTTGTTATTACAAAGATGTTGATAGTTATAACCATCATGAAAGTGATAATTGATTAAGTAATGGTAACAAACCAACAGTCAGCTCTAATGATAATGATCATAACAACAATAAGAACAACAACAGTCAAAAATACAACCATTAATAAATTCCTCCTTTTTTCTTCACATTGTGTTTAAAGGGAAGCAGGGCGTTTGGCAGACAACCAAAGGCACTGAGAGTGAGAGAGAGAGAGAGAGAGAGAGAGAGAAGAGAGAGAGAGAGAGAGAGAGAGAGAGAGAGAGAGAGAGAGAGAGAGAGAGAGAGAACTTTTTTTTTTTTTTACTCTGAAACGTTTATTGAGACAAAAGTACATCTCAAAAGGATGCAGGTAACGTTAGGTTAGAGAAGATGAGAGAGAGAAGAGAGAGAGAGAGAGAGAGAGAGAGAGAGAGAGAGAGAGAGAGAGAGAAAGACAGAGAGAGAGAGAGAGAAAGAGGAGAGAAGAGAGAGAGAGAGAGAGAGAGAACCAGAGAGAGAGACGAGAGAGAGAGAGAGCGAGAAGGATAGAGTAGGAGAGAGAGAGAGAGAGAAGAGGAGAGAGAGAGATTAGAGAGAGTGAGGAGAATGAGAAGACAGACAGAGACAGGTATTTCTGTGATCAGCTGGTGGCAGCGAACAATAAAGTGTATCATGAAACTGTGGGAGATGAGATAGACAGGGATGGGGAAAAGGGTGTGTATTTCTTTATAGAGATTTTAGGTCAACGGTGTGTGATATATATATATATATACATATATATTATTATATATATATATATATATATATATATATATATATATATATATATATATATATATAATGTATGACATAATATATATGTACATCATATATACATACATACTTACATAGAGAGATAGATAGATAGATAAAGAGAGAGACAGACAGACAGAGAGAGAAATCAATAAATAGATAGAGGTACATTTACACACACATATATGTATATGTATACATGTATATACATGTATGCATGTATATTTATGTGTTCATGAATAGATAGATAAATGTTAAGAGAGAGAGAACAGAGAAATATATGCGCGTTTCCGTGACTGCCTGCGTGCATGGAGGTATGATTGGCAATCATTCGCAAACTTATTTATAATACCATAAAGGTCGCGATAAAATCAATATTTCTTCTCAGCACGCACCGCTATCGCCTCGATCTTGCTTGCAAACATAGGAGAGCTGATGCTATCACTTAGCGTAAATGTTTTTTTTTTGCTTCTTTTCTTTCTTTCGTTTTTTTTTTTTTTTTTTTTTTTTTTTTTGTAAGTGTGTGTGAAAGTCGAGGCTTGGAGGAGGTCTGTGTATGTATGTGTATGTGTATGTGTTTGTGGATGTGTTTGTGTGCGTCTGGCTGTGTGTTTTTGTGTGTGCGTATTTGACATTAGAGCGGACGTGTGAATTCTGTGTCGGTAAAATCTTGGTATTGATTTGGGTCATTTTGATATCCACATTACTATTCTCAAATACAGAAAATGAAACGAAAGATTTTCATAACAAGACTAAAATAATAGATAATAATATCAACAATGATAAAACTAATAAAAGCAGAAAATATGATAAAAAATGTAAAAGCACAGATAATTGTTCGTTTCTCCTTAAATCAATATTAATATCTAGCACGCATATATATATATATATATATATATATATATATATATATATATATATATATATATATATATATATGTGTGTGTGTGTGTGTGTGGTGTGTGTGTGTGTGTGTGTGTGTGTGTGTGTGTGTGTGGTGTATAGTTATATTAGT
>NW_020871925.1:27500-30000 GCF_003789085.1 Penaeus vannamei
TCCTCCTCCCCTCCTCTCCTCCTCCCCTCCCTTCCTCCCTCCTCCTCCCTTCCTCCTCCTCCTCCTCCTCCTCCTCCCCTTCCTCCTCTCCTCCCTCCCCTCCCTCCCTCCTCCTCCCTCCTTCCTCCTCCTCCTCCTCTCCTCCTCTCCTCCTTTCCTCTCCTCCTTCCTCCTCCTCTTCCTCGACACACGTCCAGATTGTTTAGGACGTCTTGGATTCTAATTTTCCTCCTCCCCCTTTTGTGTGCCTTTTAAAGCCCCATTCATCTCCCAGTCGTCTTTTTTTGCGCCTGTTTTTGTTCGTTGTTCTTTTGTCCGTCATTACTGCTTTTGTTGCCGTCCTCTCCTCTCTCTCTCTTCTCTCTTTTTTTTATTATTATAGCTGGTCCTCCTCTCTCTCTCTCTCTCTCTCTCTCTCCTCTCTCTCTCCTCTCTACTCTCTCTCCTCTCTCTCTCTTCTCTCTCTCTCTCTCTCTCTCTCGCTCTCCCTTCCTTTCTTCTTCCCGCCTGTCCCTTCCCCTTGCCTCATTCCTGTCCGTTCCTTTCCTTAGGTCGTATTTTCTTTCTTTTTTTGCGAGTCTGTTCGTTTGTTGTCTGCTCTCAACTCTAAGTCTCTCTCTTTCTGTCAAAAGTTCTCTCTCTCGCTTCTCTTTCTCTCCTCTCCCCCCTCCCTCTACTCTCTCTCTCTCTCTCTCTCTCTCCCTCTCTCTCTCTCTCCTCTCTCTCTCTCTTCTCTCTCTCGCTCTTCTCTTCTCTCTCTCTCTCTCCTCTCCTCCCCCCCCTCCCTCCCCTCCCTCCCCTTCCTCCCTCCCTCTCTCCCTCTCTCCCTCTCTCTCTCCTCTCTCTCTCTCTCTCTCTCTCGTTCTCTCTCTCTCTCTCTCTCTCTCTCTCTCTCTCTCTCTCTCTCTCTCTCTCTCTCTCCCCTCTCTCTCCTCCTCTCTCCTCTCTCTCCCTCTCCTCTCCTCCCTCTCTCTCTTCTCCCTTCTCTCCCTCTCTCACCCCCGCCCTCCCTCCCTCAAACTTCCATCTGGACACGTGTTTCATTTCTCTTTTATTTTACTTTTGTGTCCTTTTGATGTGATTGAAATATATTCATGAAGCGTGTTTGCAGGATTTTTTTGATATATACCGTGTATTGTCTGTTCATATCCGCTCTTGTAGTTTATCTATATATATATATATTTGAGTTTTATGTTTTCGTTTTTTATCACACACTACATACTTACTAATTTCTGATTTTACGATTTTTTTTTCTTTTGTTATTTTTCTCCATGTCTTTTTTTTTTTTTTTTATTTCCTCTTTATTATCATTTTTACTCCCTCCTCTTCTCCTTCGCTCCTTTCCCCTCCTTTTCTCCTTTATTCCCTTCCTCTTCTTCCTCCTCCTCCTGCCCCTCCTATTCATGCTCCTTTTCCTCCTCCTCCTCCTTTCATCATCCTGTCATGCTCCTTTTCCTTCTCCTTCCCCTCCGTCCCTCCTCCTCTTCCTCCTGCCCCTCCTCCCCTTCTGTACATGCTCCTTTTCCTCCTCCTCCTCTTGTTCCTCCTCCTGCCCATGCCCTTCCTCCCTTCACATTCCCTTACATGTCATTGGGCCCAAAGACACAGCCCTCTCCATCACCCACTTGTTATTGCTTGTTCTTCCATGCACCCTCTTCCTCTTTCCCTTCCTCATATTCCCTCCTCCTCTTCCCTGATCCTTTTTTCTCTTCTTCCCTAGCCATCATTTCCTGCAAAACACATGTCATTTATCCATTCTCTGTATTTCACTTCCCTCCTTCCCTACTCTCCTCCCCCCTCCCCCCTACACCTCTCATACTTCCCTTTTTTTTCCTTGCCTTCTCCTTGAAAAAACCTGTGTTTTTGCCCGTCTTAGCCCCCCTACCCCTTGCCCCTTTGCCCCCCCCCCTCCCCCTGCCTCTTGCTTGGTCTTTGGCGTTTTCCTGGAAAATGTTTTGTTTTGTTTTTTTTTTTGTTTTTTTTTTGGGGGGAGGGTGTCGTATTTGTTCGTATTTTCCTTGTTTTTTTTATGTTGTTTTTGTTGTTTGGATTGGGCAGTGTTGTAGTTTTATTTTATTTTATTAGCATTTTTATTTTTATCCCCGTCAGCATTTTATGGTGATTATCATTAACATAATTGTGTCTGTTGCTCCTGTCTGAATCTCTCTCTCTCTCTCTCTCTCTCTCTCTCTCTCTCTCTCTCTCTCTCTCTCTTCTCTCTCTCTCTCTCTCTCTCTCTCTCTCTCTCTCTCTCTCTCTCTCTCTCTCTCCTCCCTTTCTACCCCACCCCTTCTCTATGCTTCCTTCATGCTCCCTTCAATTCTTCCTTCTTTCCCTCCATCTTTACCTCCTTCCTTCTCTCCTTCCTCATATCCTCCTTTACTTCTTTTCTTCCTTCTTTCTTTCCTCCCTTTGTATTCCCCTTCGCCCCCTTCAACCCCCTCCTGTATTTATTTATTTTTCCTTCTCCTTTATTTATATATTTTTTTCCATCCTTTGT
>NW_020871925.1:35000-42017 GCF_003789085.1 Penaeus vannamei
TATAATATATATATATGTATATGTATATATATTTAAATATATTATATAATATATATATATGTATATATATATATAAATATATATAATAATATATATTATAGTATATACTATAATATATTATATATATATAATATAATATATATAATATATATAATATTGTATATATATATATATGTGTGTGTGTGTGTGTGTGTGTGTGTGTGTGTGTGTGTTTGTTTGCGCGCGTGCACATGTTTGTGTGCATGCGTGAAGTGTATGCGGACGTGTATGTGTGTATATGTATGTGTGTGTAAGAACGAGAGAGAGGAGGGGGGGGAGGGGTATTCCAGCGATTGCTTCCCGCGGAGGATTTATGGGGAGGAGATTACCCTGACCCCTACGTGTCTCCGGGTCAAAGGGCACGGTAGAGGAAGGGAGGGGGAGGGGAGAAGGGGGAAGGGGAGGGAAAGTGTGTGGTGGGGAGGAGAAGAAATGAAGGAGGGAGAATGGGAGGGAAAGAAGTGACAGAGGAGGGGAGAGAAGAGTCAGGTGTGGAGAATGGTGGTAGGAAGGAGAAAAAAAAAATTAAGCGAAAGAGGGAATTGATGGAGAAGATGGAAAATTACATCCCGGTTCTGAAATTACACCGCTATTTACTTTATCCATTTTGTTTATTTAAAGGATAAAAAAAAAACAGCGCTAGTGGAATTAATTTCCCAGAAATGGCGCTTAAGAGGCGTAACAGCAACAAGAAAAATATTTTTAGTGCTTATCATTATTAAAGGCTGTATAAAGGAGGAGAGAAGGGGATTAGGGAAGGAGGGGGGGAGGGGAAAGATCGGGGGAGTATGGTAAGTGGTGGGGGGGGGGGAAGGGGGAGAAATTCTCGTTATTATTGGTATCGGTATTGCCAGCAGTTTGAGGAAGCGTCGAAGGAAAATGGAAAGAATGAGAAGAAAAAACAGGACAAGTTAATAAGAGGAGTGCGTAGGGTGAGGAGAGAGGAGAGAAGGCCGAGGGAAAGTTGGGGCGCCGAGGAGGGTCAGGGAGGAGGAGAGGGAAGGGCAAGGGGCGGGTCAGAAGGTGGGGTGGAGAGGCACAGGAGAATGGTGGGGTGGGGGGAGGTGGGCAAGGACAAAGGGAAGGGTGGGAGGGGGGGAAAGGGTAAGGGAAGCAAGGGGAAGGGAAGTTGGGAGAGGCAAGGGCATAGGGAAGGGGAGATGGGGAGGGGTGAAGGGGAAGTAGGGGAAGGGGAAGTTGGGGAGGCAAGGGCATAGGGAAGGGGGAGATGGGGAGGGGTGAAGGGAAGTGAGGGGAAGGGGAACTTCGAGAGGTTAGGGGCGTGGGGAGAAGGGGGAAGTAAGGGGACGCCTTTGCAAGCAGGAAGACGAGGGCAAGAGTAAGTGCCTTCGATGATGTCTTCTTCTTCATCTCACCTCTTCCGGCTTGGTCTTCCTCCCCCCCCCCCATCCCATCTCTCTTTTCTCCCTCCTTTTTGCCCCTCTTTTTCTCCCCTCTTTATTGCCTTGTCTTACCTCTGGTTATTTTAGCCTTACGTTTTTTTTCACGTTTGATCCATGTCTCTGTTATTTTTTTTTTCTCTCTCTCTTTCTCTGTCCCATTTTAGTCTCCCGGGTCGTGGCACTGTAAAGCAGTAGGGTCAGGGGAGGTGCCTGGAAAGAGAGAGGACATAAGGAAGGAAAGAGACAGAGGACAGAGACAGAGAAGGAGGAGGAAGAGAGAGAGAGAAGAGGAGGAGGAAGAGAAGAAGAAGAAGGAAGAAAGAAGAAGAAAGAGAAAAGAAAGAGACAGGGAAACGAGACTTGGAAACGAGGAGGAGAGAAGGGAGTAAAAGTACAGATATAGAGGGAGTGTTTATAATTTTTAAAATAAAGATGGAAGGATAAGTCGAAAGAGATACTTCCGAACGGAGCCAAGACGCGAAATAAAGAACGCCACAGAACTTGAACAAGCGGCATATCCGGCCTGAATGGGAGTTTATATTTATTCACTTGTTTATGGCCTTTTGCGGGGGAGTGGTGGTGAGGGAGGGAGGGTGGAGAGGGGGAGGGAGGGGTGAAGAGGGGGAGAGGGAGGGGTGAAGAGGGGAGGGGGAAGTGGTGGTGAAGAGAGGAGGGAGTGGTGAAGAGGGAGAGGGGAGGGAGTGGTGAAGAGAGAGGGGAGGAGTGGTGAAGAGGGGAGAGGGGAGGAGTGGTGGAAGAGGGAGAGGGGAGGGGAGTGTGTGAAGAGGGAGAGGGGAGGGAGTGGTGAAAGAGGGAGAGGGGGGAGGAGGTGGTGGTGATGAGGGAGAGGGTGGTGGAGGGGGAGGGGGGTGCAGTTTGAGGTCGTAAATATCGAGTTGGGAGAGGTCATATCCGGTAGTCGTTTTGGCGCTGGCGGTAAAGATTTTACGATATGCTGAGTTGTTGGCGTTTTGGCGGCGTCTGCGAGATGGGCGTCGGGGGTGGGCGGGGGGCTTTTTTTTTTTTTTTTTTTTCGAAGGATGCGGGACGAAGGGGAGAGGGACGGGGTTGGGGGGGGGTGTATGGCGGGGACTGGCCTTTAGCGGGGGTTCATTGCTTCTTCGTTTTTTTTTTCTTTTTTATTTCTTTCTTTCTTTTTTCTTTTTCTTTCTTGTTCTTCCTTTTTCCTGCGTGTTCTGTTTTACATCACAATCTCTCCTCCTCCTCCTCCTTATTCCTCTTTTCTCCCCTCCTTCTCCTTTTATTCCTCTTCCCCCCTCCTGCTCCTCCTCCTCCTATTCCTCTCCTCCTCTCTTATTCCTCCCTCCTCCTCCTATTCCTCCTCCTCCTTCCCCTTTCTCTTCCTCATTATCCTCTGCTTCCTTCCCGTCTCCCCACCCCTCACCCCCAGCCCCACCCCTCTCCCCCTTAACGGTTCCTCTTGTGTCAACGGGTTTTCTGCGGTCGTTGTCACAGAGGCGAGTTGTTACAGCTTGTAGGCCTATAGCTCCTGCAAAAAGTTTTGGCGATGGGGTAGGGGACAAGGAGGGCAGGGACATGGGGGAGGGGGGTGGGGGGGTTAGAGGGAAAGGGTTGAGGCTAATGGGTAAGGTGTGATAGTGGTGGGGGTATGGGAGGGAGGGGAGGAGTTATGGGGTTGCAGTTGGGTAGGAGCTAATGGGTAAGGGGATAGTGGGGGGTATGGGGGAGGGGAGGAGGGTTATGGGGGAGGCGTCGGGGTAGAAGCGAATGGGTAAAGGTTGATAGTGGAGGGGTATGGGGAGGAAGTTAATGCGGTAGGGCGGATGGCGGTAGGGGGAGGGCTAATGGGTAGAGTGAAAAAGAGGGGGGGTGGATCTGGTAGAGGATTATGGGTAAGGAAGAGGAGGGCTGAGGATGGGAAAAAAAGTGGGTGTAAAGGGGTAGAAGCTATATGGGGGTAGGGCTTAGGGAGAGAGGGTAAGAAAACTAATGGATAGAACGGTGGGGAGGGGAGAGAGATAGAGAGGCTAATGAATCGTTCGAATTAAGGAGGTATTAGGGGAGAGATTAATGGGATGGGAATAAGGGGTACGGATGGGTAGGTGGGCCGTTAAGGGAAGAAGGCAGGAGCTAATGGGGCAGGGCAATAAATGTGAATGGGTAGAAGGGGCAGGGGCTATTGGAACAGGATGATGGGTAGGTCAGAAGTGGGAAGGGGTAGGGGGCAGTGCAGTAATGTAATGCGGTAAGGAGGCAGGTGCTAATGGGCGGCGGCAGAAAAGGGAATGGGTTGGGGGCAGGGGCTAATGGGCGGCAGTTAAATGGGAATGGGTTGGGGCAGGAGCTAATTGCAGGCGAAATGGCAATGAGTAAAGAGGCAGGGGCAAATGCGGCAGGGTTAGAAATGGGGAAGGGTAAGGGGCAGGGGCTAATGGGCAGAAATGGGAATGGGTAAGGGGTGGGTAAGGATGGGGCAATAGGCAGGGAATAGGCCGTGCGGGGCGCGGGCGAATTCGGCGAGTGGCACCGGCCTTTAATGCGGGCAGATGGCTTGTAGGGTGCCCTTTATTGGCCCCCCTTTATGGCACTCGGAGCACAAGTTTGTCTCTCACGGGTTTTCTGCGCGTCATTATAGTTTTTATTTCTTTCTTCTTGAGGCGGTTATTTTTATTGTTATTTGGGTTTTTTTTTTTTTTTCTTTTTTGTATTTGTTTTGGGAAGAGGGTAGGGTGAGAGGGGGATTGCCTTTTTTTTTAGTTTCAACTTATGGTGTTTTCTATATCATTTTTTTTTCTATTTCTCTTTGCCTTTTCTCTTTTCTCTCCTCCTCTTTTCCTCTCTTCCTCTCCTCCTTTCTCTCTCGGTCTCTTTCTCACCTTCCCGCTAGTTGCCTTTCATTTCCGCCCTCCCTCTCTCTCTATTGTATTTATTTACATATGCTATATCTGTCTGTCTCCCTCCCTCCCACTTTCTCTCTCTCTTTCTCTCTCTCTCTCTCTCTCTCTCTCTCTCTCTCTCTCTCTCTCTCTCTCTCTCTCTCTCTCTCTCTCTCTCTCTCTCTCTCTCTCTCATCCTTCCCTTCGTCTCCCTTCTCTTCGTCCCATCCTCTTCCTTCGTCTCCTTCTTCTCGTCCCATCTCTCCCTTCGTCTCCCTTCTCTCGTCTCATCCTCTTATCTCATCCCTCCATCCTCTGCGCCCCCCCCCCCCATAATCCTACGGAATCCTCGGAATCCTCAAGGACAAGGATCGAGGATGAGGTTCAACCTTGGACCTCGCAGCGGGTAATCAGCGCTCTCCCTTGAGGCGTTCTCGAGTGTCTCCCTCGTCGACCTTCAAGGGAGAGGGAGGAGAGTGGTGGAGGAGATGGAGGGAGGAGGGAGAGAGGGAGGAGGGAAGAGGAGGGAGGAGGAAGATGGAGGAGGAGGGAGGAGGAGGAAGGGGAAGAGAGGGAGGAGGAGAGGAGGAGGAGGGGGAGGAGAGGGAGGAGGAGGAGGAGGAGGAGGAGGAAGGAGGGAAGAGGAAAGGAGGAGGAGGAAGGAAGAAAGAGGAGGAGGAGAGACTGGGGGAAGGAGGAGGAGGAGGAGGAGAGGAGGGGGGAGGAAAGAGGAAAGAGGAGGAAGGAAGAAAGAGGAGGAGGGGGAGACGTTGAAGGAAGAAGGGGGAGAAGTGACGATTTTTTTTTTTATATAATAAAACCGACAAAGAGCATGTTCGTTACTACCCTCCACTCCCGCCTCCACCCCCCCCCCAAAAAAAAAAAAAAAAAAAAAAAAAAAAACTCCAATTGTCATGCCGGGCTTTGAAGTGGGTTTGGCCCTTTAATTTTTTATTTATTTACACTCATTCTGCGGCCTCTCGCGACTGCTAAACGAGCGATGACAGGTGCGGAGGGCGGCCGATGACAGGTGCTCGTGGGCGGGATTGGCCGTGCCTGAGTGCCAGACGCGGCGACGAGTGTGGCGCGGTCCGGTGGGGGTGCGAGGGGGGAGGGGTGGGCGGGCGGTGGGGCTGGGCAGGGGGTTGTTGGGATGTTTTTCGTGGTTGATTTGAATTTTTTTTTCTTTCTTCTTTTCTTTTTCTTTTTTTCTTTTGGTTTGTTTTTTTTTTTCTTTTTTCTTTTTTCTTCTTTTCCCTTTTTTCTTTTCTTTTCCTGGTCTCCTCGTTTTTACGTCCGTTTTTGTCTTTGACGTATATTTTCTCTCTCTTTTTCCCCTTTATTTTCTTTCGTGGATGGTTTGCTTTTTTTGGTGTCTGTTTACATCAAGTTCTTATTCTTATTTACGTTCCGACATATTCGTTCTCTCTTCGTCCTTTCTCTTGTCTGTTTCCTTTTTTTTCCCTCTTTCTTGATTTGGGCACGGGCTGGTACGTTCTTATTTTCAGATCCTATTTTTGTCTGTCTCCTCTCTCTCCTCTCCTCTCTCTCTCTCTCCGTCTATCTCTTCTCTCCTCTCCTCTCTCTGCTGTTTCTTCTCTCTCCTCTCTCTCTCTCTCTCTCTCTCTCTCTCTCTCTCATTCCTCTCTCTCATTCTCTTCTCTCATTCTCTCTCTCCTTCTTCTCTCCCCCTCCATCCCTCCCTTCCCTAATTCCCTCCCTCCCTCCCCTCCTTCCCCCTTCCTCTCACCCAATCCCCCTGTCACATATTCTGTTCTCTTCGCCTTCCATTCGTTATTTTTATCTTCTCCCTCTCTTTTCCCACAAATCTTTTTTCGCGACTCGAGTGGGTGTCGCCTTCACTTCTATTAGGGCAGTTAATATTTTGCCGTCCTTGTGCTCTTGTGGTTCCGTAAAGAGGTGGAGTTAAAGATGGAGTAAAGATGGTGAAAGGAAGGAGGAGGAAGAAATTGCGGTTTAATGGATGGAGGAAGGATGGAGTAAGAATGGAGGTGAGATGGGGTAAATGATGGAAGAGAGATGGGGTGTTAAAAATAGAGGATGGAGGAGGGATGGAGTAAAGATGGAGAAGGATGGAGTAATGATGTAATTGAGGATGGAAGTAGTAAAGGGAGGAGGGATGGAGGAAAGGTGGCGTAAGGATGGAGAAGAGATGGACTAAGGATGGGGTAGTGGTGTAGGAGGAATGCAATAAAGGTGGAGCAGCGATGGTGCAGAGATAGGGTGAGGATGGAGCGAGGATGCAAATATTGGAGGAATGGAGCAGAGATGGAAAAAAAGCGTCTAGCACCTTCTTATCCTTCAAGAGTCCTCGTAAAAGGATGGCAAAAAGGGGCGGGGACAACAAGCGGGGACTTGTACAGCTGTAGGAGTGACTGGCGCCCCGCGGGAGGAGGAGGGGGGCGCGGGGGACGGGGAGTGGTGGAGGTGGAAGGGAAAGCGGAAGAAAGATTGAAGAAGGAGGAGATGATGATGATGAAGAAGAGGAGAAGTGGAAGGTGGGATGGAAGAGGGAGGAGAGGAAAAAGTAGAAGGGGCAAGAAGATGAGAAAGGGGTGGTAGAGGTTGAAAGAGGAAGTAGAAAAAAAATATAAACGAGAAGGAAGAGGAAGCCGTTAGAGAAGATGGAACGGTGGAGGAGGGGAATACAATAATTATGATAGTAGATGATAATATTGAAATCTGTTAATGGATTG
>NW_020871925.1:47405-49905 GCF_003789085.1 Penaeus vannamei
CCTACTTTTGGAGAATAGTTTAGCCTAAATCAAATTTTAATTTTGTTAAATTTACCTTAAACAAAGTCCAAGCTCAAACTAAAACTTTTTCTAACCATGTGCTCTTAATATGCCAGTGTTTAGAATTTTGCTGTTCAGAATATGTCATTAATTATCAGTCTAGTAATCCTGCCAATATTATGTGATTTCTGATGATATATTATTATTTAGAGGTAGGCAAGAACTTAACAGTTAATTTTGGTGATAAATACACAACGACCTAACCTAGGCCATGTTACCAGAGGTAGGCTGGTTGTTATTATTTCTCTTTATATACTTTAATGATTTAGCGAAAACTGTATTTAGTGTTTCAATCAGCGCTTAATTTTTACAAGCAGATCTTATTTTTGAGTTATTGATACGATTTATATATATCAAAGCATGAAATTTATGACTAGAGTTTAAACCCCATAACAAAATAAATTACCATTATTTGATCATTTCATCCTTGGCAACATTTTATCAAAATATTAAGTGAAGTGTAAACTAATATAATTGAGTGTAAAATACAATGCCTGGCAAGAGATTAAAACTTTGCTGTTGCCTTTACATAACCAAGATGATAGCTAAAATGCGGAGAATTGTATGCATTTCATTTATATACTACATATGCGTTTTGTGATGTGTGTTGTGTGTGTGTGTGTGTAATCATACTGTGTGTGATGGGTGTGTGGCTGTGTTTGTGTGTTGTGATTGTGTGGGTGTGTGTGTGTGCGTGTGATACACTATAATAATATATATACTATATATATATATAATATATATATATATATATTGTATGTAATGTCGAGTTATACATATAATATGTGGTGTATATTATGTATATTTACATATATATATATATATATACTATTATAATAATATATATATGTGTGTGTGTTGTGTGTGTGTGTGTTGTGTGTACCGTACATGTGTGTGTAGTGATACCCATATCGTGTGTAGAGTGTGTGTCAGTATATACATATATTTATATATATTATTACTAATATACTATATTATATATATATATATATATACATATAATAAAATTATTAATATAATGTATATGACATTAATATATATATAATATATATATATATATATAATAAAATATATATATTATGTATTATTATATGTTGCATATATATATATATATTATATATATATATATATATATATATATAATATATATATATATATACACACAGTATACACGAATATATGTCTAGTACAGATGCACACACACACATATACAAAATACATGCGCTCAGGCACAGTGATTGTATTCCTTCTCGCTCTTGACATACCCCCCCCCCCCCCTCCACACCACACACACACACAAACCACGCCGTGAAACACCTCAAACAAAAAAGTTAAATTCAACATTTCTCTCAGTAAACCACCCCTTTCCCCAGCCAAACGCATTTCCCCCAAAGAATCAAAGGACATGCATAAATCTAGAGTGTTGTAGAAGCTCTTCTCTCTTCTCTCTAGCATTATGAATACTGTTCTCCATCATATGATGTTGTCTGCCCTGAGGATTTCGCATTAGCGTGTCAGAGGCATGTCCTTTTCAGCACCTGAGACGTTCTTTGTGAGCAGGACATGTCACTATTTGTATTTCTGTCCTTCTGTGTCCTTTGTGTCTGCATGTCTCCGTGTCTCTGAGGATTTATTTATTTCTCTACTATCTCTTCCTTTATCTGCCTTTGTCTTTTGTGTGTCTGTTGGTCTCTGTCTCGCTCTCTTTCTCTTTCTCTCTTTCTCTTTCTCTGTCTCTCTCTCTCTCTCTCTCTCTCTCTCTCTCTCTCTCTCTCTCTCTCTCTCTCTCTCTCTCTCTCTCTCTCCCTCCTCTTCCCCTCTCTCCTTTCCTCCATCTCTCTCTCTCTCTCCCTTCACACCTTTCCCCCTCCTCTCACCTCCTCCACATCTGCATCTCCATCCCTGTAGCTCGCCATGTCCTTTGTTTGTTCGTGTCCCTCTGTCCCGCCGCCTTTGTACCTCGCCCCCCCCTCCCCTCCCCCGCCCCACGGTTCACTTGCATCTTCCAAAATCCGGCTCAGGGAGTTTATGTAAGACGGTGTCCTTAGACGCTGCCAGCTCGCGTTGTGGCTCGGAGCGAGGACGGTCGGTTTATGCTGGCGTGTGGATGCAGGACTCTCCAGGGGTTCTGGGTCTTGGCTTGAATTACGTGTGTGTGTGAGAGGACAGGGAGAGAAGAGAGAGAGAGAGAGAGAGAGAGGAGGAGAGAGAGAGAGAGAGAGAGAGAGAGAGAGAGAGAGAGAGAGAGAGAGAGAGAGAGAGAGAGAGAGATAGAGGCAGAGAGGGGGGCAGATGTCAATCAGTTCTCTCTCTCATCTCCTCTGTTTTCTCCCTCCCTTTTTTCCTCTGTTAGTCTTCTTTTTCTTACTCATTCTCACACCCTCTGCTCTCTGCTCTACCTCCCTCCCTCCTCTCTCTCTCTCTCTTCTCTATCTGTTTA
>NW_020871925.1:72059-74559 GCF_003789085.1 Penaeus vannamei
GGTCTATCTAAAAATTAAATTTTTATATAAAAGACGTATGGGGAAAAAAAAAATATATTATATATTGAATAAATTGTAATATGACAATAATAATAATAGTAATAATAAATTAATGAAAAATAGCACCAATAATGATATGAATAATAATAATAATAAAATATAAATAATATATAATAATATAATAATAATATAATAATAATAAATAATAAAATATAATAAGTAAAATAATTGATAATAATAATAATAATAGATATAAATAATAATAATGATGATGGATGATAACAATGATAATAAACAATAATATAAGGGAGCGATAGGGTAATATTCTATCAATATGCATATTTTCATACGGTAATTACTTTCAATTCGTCTTTTTGTTACCCTGTAAATTAGAAAAGTTAATTACGCTTATTTACGACATAATGGTGTTTAGCCCATGTTTGGAAATTTGTTTCATTATTGTTTTTTTTGTTGTTGTTTGTGTTGTTGTTGTTTTTTTTTTTTTTTTTTTGGGGGAAAGAATGGGAGAGTGACTGAGGAGAGAAAGGAGAGAGAGAAAGAGAGGGATGAGAAGAGAGAGGGAGGAGAGAGGAGCGGAGAGAGAGGAGAGGAGAGGAGAGAGAAGAGAGAGAGAAGAGAGAGAGAGAGAGAGAGAGAGAGATGAGAGAGAGAGAGAGAGAGGAGAGAGAGAGAGAAAGATTAGAGAGAGAGATAGAGAGAGAGAGAGAGAGGGACAGGACAGAGACAGGAGACAGAGAGAAAGGAGCAGAGAGTGGGAGAGAAATAGATAGATTAGAATAGATTGAAGAGAGAGAGAGGAGGAGGAAGAGAAAGCGAAAAAGAAAAAAGAAATAGAAAAAAGAAAAAAGGAAAGAGAAAGGGGAGAGAGAGATCTAATATACATCTAAGGCCCACATAAAAATAAGACATAGAAATCGAGTTAAAAAAAAAAAAAAAACCAAAAAAAAAAAAAAAAACCATGTCCACAAACACAAATCACAAACCGCCTGAAAAAAACAAACAGTAACAACCACCCTATACAAACCAACCAAAAGAAAACATCAACCCACAACGCGCCCCACACACACATCCCGCACTCCACCGACAACCCCCCTGCACATTCACACACACAGCAGTGGTTCTTTTTGTCGCCACGGCGGCTCGCCAGCCTAGTAACGACGGTCAGCGACCAATCACAAACACGGCCGAAAACAAAAAACACTAGGTGCAGGGGCACGAAGAAAGCAAAACAAAAAGGAACCATCCCAGCGTGCACAAAGCCCGCAACCCAACCATAGCCACAGAGAGCGAACAAGGTAACATGCCCCCCCCAACGACACCAGCATCCGCACAACAACCCCCCCCCCGCCACACACTAAGCACATCACACAGCGTTTTCCCCCACCCGCCCCCTGTAAAACAGCTCACAAACACCCGAAAAACCCAAACAAAGCAAAACAGTACAAAACACCAATTAAAAACAAAAACCCAAAAAGAAAAACACCCCCACCACAACCCCCACCCCCCCACACACACCACATCCACCACAACCCCCCCCCCACACACA
Organism: Penaeus vannamei; assembly: GCF_003789085.1. Lineage (NCBI taxonomy): Eukaryota > Metazoa > Arthropoda > Malacostraca > Decapoda > Penaeidae > Penaeus > Penaeus vannamei. Next base: position 73,627 of record NW_020871925.1, read on the forward strand.
ACAAGCACACAGCACTCCCTGGCAAACACGCGGGGGCCTGTAAACACCAAATTCACAAAACCGAAAACCAAACAAACCAAACAAGTACAACACCCAAAAAACAAAACCAAAAAAGAAAACAACCGCACCACAAACGCCCCCCAACCCCCCCCCCTACCCACACCACACACAGCGCCCCTTCCGACCGCCGCCTGTAAAACACAAATCAACAAACACCCGGGAAACCAAACAAACAAACATAAACAAAAACACTGGGGAAAAAACCAAAAAAAGAAAAACACCGCCACGCACAAACCCCCCAACCCACACAACACGCCACCCCCAGCACCGCCCACCACACCCCCCACACACACACCCACCACCCTCGCCACGCCCGCTGTAAACACTCACATGCATATGGGCGCCGTATCCCGGAGTGCCCATGAAGATCCAATCCGTCTTGGAGGATTCGGCGGCCTGAGGGAGGAAGTAGGGCCTCTCGTAGTGGTCCCGGAGGATGTTCGCGGCGGAGGAGTCGCAGTTACTCCTGCAGGAAGAAAGGAAGATGGATGGTTAAGGGGTGTTGATGGGGGGGAGGGAGGAGGGGGGGGGTGGTGGATGGTTAGGGGGTTAAGAGTGTTGAGGGGGGAGGGAGGGGGTGGGGAGAGTTGGCTTTGGGGGTCCATTTTTTTTTTTTTTTTTTTTTTTGGGGGGGTGTTTGCTTGTCTTTGTTTGTTTGTTTGTTTTCTCTGTTTGTTTGTCTCTCTTTTTCTTGTCTGTCTCTCTGTCTTGTCTGTTTGCCTGTCGTTGTTTGTCTGTCTCTCTGTTTTTATGTCTCTCTGTTTCTGTCTGTCTCTCTGTCTCTATATCTGTCTCTCTCTGTCTCTGTATCTCTCTCTCTCTCTCTCTCTCTCTCTCTCTCTCTTCTCTCTTCTCTCTCTCACTCTGCTCTCT
>NW_020871925.1:82059-85028 GCF_003789085.1 Penaeus vannamei
AATAACACATAAACAGACACACAAATAACACATAAAACAGACACACAAAACACACACACATAACACAGACACACATATATCACACGCCCATACCGCCCAAAAGCACGTACACCCCACACACACACCCACCGAAGAGACACACCTCACACTTACCATCCGATGTACCACGGTTCCCCACGCATGTTCACTCGATCCGCCGTCATGTTGAACACGTGACGAAGGTTCCTGAACTCTGTCTGGTACGGGAAGAACTGGCAGTCGCGCTCAAAGTTCTCGAGAACGGGGGAATCGTCGGCGTAGATCGACTTGAAGAACTCGAAGGAGAACACGTGCGGCGCCGACCAGTTCCTCTGTCCGTCCGTTATGACCACAGGGCGGCCGGTATAGGCGTACCTGAGAACAGAATTTGTCTCTCTATTATTCGGGTTAATATTTGTGATAATAAGAATCATGGTTAAAACGATGATGATAATGAGAATGAGAATGACAATGATAATAATGATGATAACAATAATGAGAATGATAATAGTGATGATAACAATAATAATAATAATATTTGTGATAATAACAATGGTTAAAACAATGATAATAATGATAATGATAATAATAATGTTAATAATAATAATGATGATGACAATCATAACAAAATGATAATAATAATAATTTCTGCTTGTTCAGCTTCCCTTTAGCATTATCCTTCTTAAATCGTTTTACTCCCTATGTGTATTCGTCGGCCATTTTATCTGATTATACTTATTCCCTGTTTACTACTTCTACTACTATGGTTTCTGTTACTACTTCAGTACTACTGCTGCTTAGTATCATCAATATTTTTACTGTTATCATTTTTATAAATGAAATGATGATTATCATTATTATCATTATCAGTATTACTGTTGTTGCAGTATTGCTGATATTAATACTTATGATAGTAATAACAATAATGATAATGGTAAAAAAGATGATAGTGTTCATTATCATCATTAATATCATCATTGATATTATATTAGTTTTGTCATTATTATCATTGTAATAATTGTTATTTTCATAGTAATCATCAATATATTCACTATTCTTAATATCATTAGCATCATTGTGAGAATTATGATTATTATCAACCTTTTCACCATTATGAGTATTATCATTATCCTTATTGTCGATATAGTTATCATCATTATTATTATCACTATTATCATTATCATTATCATTATTATTACCATCATTATTATTATAATTATTATTATTATCATTGTTATTATCATTATCAATACTATTATGATTATTACCATAATTATCATCATTAATATTACTGTTACTATTACCATTATCAGTATTATCTATTTCATTATTGTTATCAGCATATTCATTAATGGCATTATTGTTGTCGGTGATAATAATCATAATGATAACATAAAATAATTATAATAATGATAACAGATAAAATAATGATAATAATGATAATGATGATAATAACAATAACAATAATGTTAATCATAGTAATATATAGTATTAAGGATAACAACAATTATAATGACAATGATAGTAATAGTAACGAAATAATAATAGTAATAGCAATAACAGTGATAATGATAAGAGAGATAATGATAATAAAAATACTGTTGCTACTACTACTACAGCGAATAATTATAATAACAATAATGGTTAAAACAGTGATGATAACAATAATAATGAGAATGATAGTGAAATAATAGTAATAGTAATAACAACAACAACAACAATAATGATAATAATAATGATTAATAATAATAATGATAATAATAATAATATAATAATAATGATAATAATAATAAAAATAATATATAACAATGATATTGTAATAATAGCAATGATGATTGATGATAATAATGATAATAATATTAACAATAGTAGTAGCAGTAGTAGTAGAACCAGTAGTAGTTGTAATAATAATAGCATTAGAAGTAATACTAACAACAGTAATAATAATAGTAGTAGTAGCAGTAGCAGCAGCAGCAGTAGTAGAAGTAATGATATCAATGATGATGATAAAGCAGAAATTACAGTGATAATGATAATGATGATATTAACCCAAATAATCATTCTAAAATCCTTATTGTAATAATGACATCTTGACGATGATAAAAAAACGATAGTGATAGTTGTGATAATGATTATAATTAGCAACAATGATGATAATACTAATGATAATGATGGTGCTGATGATAATAAGTAATAAATGATAATGAATACGATAAATTTAATAATAACAATAATAAATAATAACAATGAAAACGATAATAATAATGATAACAATCATAATAACAAAAACAATTAAGATGGTTATATCAATAAAAAATAATAACGATAAAACAAATAAGAATATGGTTATATCAATAGAAAATAATAACGATAATCCAAATAAGAATAGCAATAATATAAATGCAATTTAGTTTCGGCCTCAGATACACCACAGAACAGCCAAGGCACACAAAAGGGCTCAGCGTGGCATCTGGTTCTGGTAGATACGTGGTATGATGGAAATGGTAAAAGAGCTTAAGGTGGCTGTGGCAGGAAATCATATAACATTCTTCAACAGTAGCTGCACAGGGGGGGGGTGGTGCGGGGGGGGGGGGGGGGGGTGCGTGTTGTTGTGGGGGGGGGTGCGTGTGGTGTGTGTGTGTGTGTGTGTGTGTGCGTGTGTGTGTGGGGGGGGGAGTGGGCAGTACCGTGTGTGTGTGGGGGGTTGCGTAGCTGCGTGTGCCGTGTGTGTGTGTGTGTGTGTGTGTGTGCGTGTGTGGGGGGGGGGTGGCGTGCGTGTGTGTGTGTGTGTGCGGTGTTGTGTGTGTACGTGTGTGTGCGTGGTGTGTTTGTGTGTGGGGGGGGTGCGTGTGTGTTGCGTGTGTGTGTGTGTGTTTGTGTGTGTGTGTGTGTGTGTGTGTGTGTGTGTTAGGGGTCGTGGAGAAGGGGAGAGTTACAGCGAGTGAGTGTAG
>NW_020871925.1:85128-92628 GCF_003789085.1 Penaeus vannamei
TTAATCATTATATGTAGGCCTATTTTTGAATCATATATGTAGGCCTATTTTTGAATCATATATATGTAGTCCTATTTTTTACACCATACAATATATATATTATTTCTAAACATATGTACCAGAGTCTACCATATTTTCGGCAGCTGTATTCACTTCCTAAACAAAACAACCCTAAAAAAATAACTTTTAACAAGAAAAACTTTATGAAATTGCTGCCGTGTCGTGGAAATCCTACACTCTTACTCTTCAACAATTGTCAAAAATGATTCTGTTCTCTTGACTCTTGCAAGCTCCTGAGAGACTTGCAATCGGAACGGCACCTCTTGTCTACTGCTTCAAACACAAGTACATACACGAGTCTGTGTATATACCAAAGGGTGCAGAATTATATTTATGTTTATATTTATATATGTGTGTGTGTGTGTGTGTGTGTGTGTGTGTGTGTGTGTGTTGTGTAGTGTGTGTGGTGTATGTGTGTGTGGTGTGTGTGTTGTGTGTAGATAAATATATGTGTGTGTGTGTGTATAGATAAATATGTGTGTGTGTGTGTGTGTGTGTGTGTGTTGTGTGTGTGTGTGTGTGTGTGTGTGTGTGTGTGCGCGCCGCGCGCGAGCCCTTGTCTATCCTTCCGCGCGACCGCAGACATATATGCCTGATTGCGCACATTCATATTCCTAGCCCCCCCCTCCCCCCCTCAAGAAAAATTCTTGCTTCTCGCGCGTATTAGAGACGAAGGAAGTTAATCAAGTTTATCAAGAATAATGGCTCTGCTTGCCAACTCGAGTCCCCCCGGCGGCATCGCCTTTGAACTCGGCCGCTTCTTAAGAAAGTCGTCGAATTCCTCGGCTGTTCCTTCTGGGTAATTGGGTGCCCGGCTCCTCGTGCAGAAGGACTTTCATTAGCGCTCGGCTTCGTTGCTGCATTTCGTCTGCGGGTGCGGCTGGTCGGTGACTGCTGGGGGGGGGGGGTCTGGTTTGTTTGCGGGGGGGGGGGCGGCTAGTCGGTAACTGCTGGGGAGGCTTCGTTGCGGGGGGGGGGGTCTGGTTTGGTTTGCGGGGTGGGGGGGGGGGTTGTCTGCTTTGGTGTATGTGGCGGTCTGTGTGGTGTTAAGTGTATGTGGGTGTTTTTTTTTGGGGGGGGAGTGTCTGGTTTGGTGTTATGTGGGTCTGTGGGTGTTGAGTGTAATGTGTGTTTGGGGGGGGGGGGAGTGCTTGTTTGGTGTATGTGGGTCTGTGGGTGTTGAGTGGTATGTGGGTGTTTGGGGAGTGTCTGGTTGGTGGTATGTGGTCTGTGGTGTTACGTGTATGTGGGTGTTTGGGGGGGGGGAGTGTCTGGTTTGGGTGTATGTGGGTCTGTGGGTGTTAAGTGTATGTGGGTGTTTGGGGGGGGGGGGAGTGTCTGGTTTGGTGTATGTTGGTCTGTGGGTGTTAGTGTATGTGGGTGTTTGGGGGGGGGAGTGTCTGGTTTGGTGTATGTGGGTCTGTGGGTGTTAAGTGTATGTGGGTGTTTGGGGGGGGGAGTGTCTGGTTTGGTGTATGTGGGTCTGTGGGTGTTAAGTGTATGTGGGTGTTTGGGGGGGGGGAGTGTCTGGTTTGGTGTATGTGGGTCTGTGGGGTTGAGTGTATGTGGGTGTTTGGGGGGGGGGGGGTGTCTGGTTTGGTGTATGTGGTCTGTGGGTGTTAAGTGTATGTGGGTGTTTGGGGGGGGGAGTGTCTGGTTTGGTGTATGTGGGTCTGTGGGTGTTAAGTGTATGTGGGTGTTTGGGGGGGGGGGGGTGTCTGGTTTGGTGTATGTGGGTCTGTGGGTGTTAAGTGTATGTGGGTGTTGGGGGGGGGAGTGTCTGGTTTGTGTATGTGGGTCTGTGGGTGTTTAATGTATGTGGGTGTTTGTGGGGGGGGGGGTGAGTGTCTGGTTTGGTGTATGTGGGTCTGTGGGTGTTAAGTGTATGTGGGTGTTTTGGGGGGGGGGGGAGTGTCTGGTTTGGTGTATGTGGGTCTGTGGGTGTTAAGTGTATGTGGGTGTTTGGGGGGGGGAGTCTGGTTTGGTGTATGTGGGTCTGTGGGTGTTAAGTGTTGTGGGTGTGTTTGGGGGGGGGGAGTGTTCTGGTTTGGTGTATGTGGGTTTTGTGGGGTGTTAAGTGTATGTGGTGGGTTTTGGGGGGGAGTGTCTGGTTTTGGTGTATGGTGGGTCTGTGGGCGTTAAGTGTATGTGGGTGTTTGTGTGTAGGTTTGTGTGTGGGTTGTGTGGGGTATTGATGTGTTCGTTTGTTTGTTTGTTCGCGTGTGTGTTTTTTTTCTTTATTTCTTTGGTCTATCTATTCTTATTTATCTTAATTATCCATTATGTCCTCGTTTGTGCGTATCACGTGTTTCGTTTGCAGTCTGTTTTTGTTTTTTGTTTCTTTGACTTTGAGCAATTTATGTCAATTACGGTTTGTTTTTCAGTTTTTAATTGTATATACATATGTGTGATAGTGTGTGGATGAGTGTGTGGTGTGCTGTATGTGTGTGTGTGTGTGTTGTGTGTGTGTGTTGTGTGTGTGTGTGTGTGTGTGTGTGTGTGTGTGTATGTGTGTTATATGTATGTATGCATGTATGTGCTAATGTATATGTATGTGTATGTATGTGTGTGTATGTGTATGTATGTTATGTATGTATAAGTATGTGTGTGTGTCTGAGTGTGCATAAACATAACTTTCACACCAACAAGAAATACCTCGCATTACAATAGTTACCAGTACAGTACAACAACAACAACTTCCCACACGCCCACCATATCCAACATGCGCCACGTGCACCGAATAAAATACAAAAACGCCCAATAAAAAACACACGGCAAAGCGGCACAGCGGACTAGGTGCAAACTCAGTTACTGGCTCCCTTGTACAGCAGAATTACAGATCACTTATTGTTCACTTGTTTTCCCCTGTCGAGCAATAATTGTTGTGTACATGCAAGTGGAGTATGGACGTATGTGTGGATGGCGAGAGAGGAAGAATATATATTATATATGTATATATATATATATATATATATATATATATATATATATATATATATATAATATTTTTTTTTTTTTTTTGGGGGGGGGGTGATAAAAACAGGATCATGGTCGTCATCATCATTATCATTACCATCATTACCATCATCATCATCCTCACTACCATCATCATTATCACGACCATCATTATATAATAATAATGATGATGATAATAATGATGATGATGATTGATGATGATGATGATGATGATGATGATGATGATGATGATGATGATGATGACATAATGATGATGATGATGATGATAATAATAACAATAATGATAATAATAGCTATGATAATGACAACAATAGTAAAAAAAAATCTAATAACAAAGAACTGAAACACGGACATCAACCTATCATCAATATTCATCAACAAAGGAGTTATCTGTGTTCCTTTTCCATCAGGGCGAAGAACACCCTTTGTCGAGCAGGAATTCGCTTGTTTGAGGTAATTTCCGTCATTACAGGCGACTGATGGTCCCTAACCCGAGCTCAGCTGTGATGGATGGAGCACCTTGTCATGTGAGTCATTAGTCTTCTGTTAAAAAATGGAAAAAAAAATGAAACTTTTTTTTTTTCATAACTGCAGGCCGTGGAAACTTTTTGGCTCCGTGTTGTCGTCCTGTGCTGGGTTGGGTTGGTTTTGTGTCGTGTTTGGGGGTGTGTGTAGTGTGTGTGTGTGTGTGTGTGTGTGTGTGTGTGTGTGTGTGTGTGTGTAGTTTGTATGTATGTACAATAAAGACCCTATCACATACGCATACACATAAAACAGACACACGACAGACACATAAAATCACACAATAAAACAGACATAAATAACACATAAAAACAGACACAAAAATAACACATAAAACAGACACACAAAATAACACATAAAACAGACACTCAATAACACATAAAACAGACACACAAATAACACATAAAACAGACACACAAATAACACATAAAACAGACACTCAAATAACAACAAACAGACACACAAATAACAATACACAATTAACACATAAAACAGACACACAAAATAACACATAAACAACACTCAAATAACACATAAAACAGACACCAAATAAACAGACATCAAATAACAAAAACAGACACACAATAACACATTATAAAACAGGACACACAAATACACATAAAACAGACACACACACATAACACATAAAACAGACACAAAAATAACACATAAAACAGAACACATAACACAACGACACACAAATAACACATAAACAAGCACACAAATAACACATAAAACAGACACAAATAACACATCAAATAACACATAAAACAGACACACAAAATAACACACACACACATAACACAGACACACACATATTCACACGCCCATACCGCCCATACCGCCCAAAAGCACGTACACCACACACAACCCACCCGAGAGACACACCTCACACTTACCATCCGATGTACCACGGTTCCCCACGCATGTTCACTCGATCCGCCGTCATGTTGAACACGTGACGAAGGTTCCTGAACTCTGTCTGGTACGGGAAGAACTGGCAGTCGCGCTCAAAGTTCTCGAGAACGGGGGAATCGTCGGCGTAGATCGACTTGAAGAACTCGAAGGAGAACACGTGTGGCGCCGACCAGTTCCTCTGTCCGTCTGTTATGACGACAGGGCGGCCGGTATAGGCGTACCTGAGAACAGAATTTTTCTTTCTAATTATTCGGTTAATATTTGTGATAATAACAATCGTGGTTAAAACGGTGAAAATAATGAGAATGATAATGACAATGATAATAATGAGAATGATAATGACAATGATAATAATGATGATAACAATAATGAGAATGATAATAGTGATGATAACAATAATAATAATAATATTTGTGATAATAACAATCATGGTTAAAACGATGATGATAATGAGAATGATAATGACAATGATAATAATGATGATAACAATAATATGATAATAATGATGATAAATAATGAGAATGATAATAGTGATGATAACAATAATAATAATAATATTTGTGATAATAACAATCATGGTTAATAACGATGATAATAATGAGAATGATAATGACAATGATTATAATGATATAACCAGTAATGAGAATGATAATAGTGATGATACAATAATAATAATAATATTTGTGATAATAACAATCATTTTAAAACGATGTAATAATGTGAGAATGATAATGACAATGATATATAATGATAACAATAATGAGAATGATAAATAGTGATGATAACAAATAATAATAGTATAATATTTTGAATAATAATAATAAAAATGATAATAATGATAATATAATAATGAATGATGAACAATCATAACAAAATCAATAATAATAATTTTCTGCTTGTTCAGCTTTTAGCATTATCTTTTCTTAAATCGTTTTACTCCCTATGTGTATTCGTCGGCCATTTTTATCTGATTATACTTATTCCCTGTTTACTACTTCTACTTCTATATGGTTTTGTTACTACTTCAGTACTACTGCTGCTTAGTATCATCAGTATTTTACTGTTATCATTTTTATAAAATGAAATGATGATTATCATTATTATTATCAGTATTACTGTTGTTGCAGTATTGCTGATATTAATACTTATATAGTAATAAATAATGATAATGGTAAAAAAAGATGATAGTGTTCATTATCATCATTGATATCATATTAGTTTTGTCATTATTATCATTGTAATAATTGTTATTTTCTTAGTAATCATCAATATATTCACTATTCTTAATATCATTAGCATCATTGTGAGAATCATGATTATTATCAACCTTTTCACCATTATGAGTATTATCATTATCCTTATTGTCGATATAGTTATCATCATTATTATTATCACTATTATGATTATTATTACCATTATTATTACCATCATTATTATTATGATAATTATTATTATCATTGTTATATCATTATCAATACTATTATGATTATTACCATCATTATCATCATTAATATTACTGTTACTATTACCATTATCAGTTATATCTATTTCATTATTGTTATCAGCATATTCATTAATGGCATTATTGTTGTCCGGTGATAATAATCATAATGATAACAGATGAAAATAACTAAAATAATGATAAACAGATAAAATGTATTAATGATAATGATGATAATAACATAACAATAATGTTAATCACAGTAATTATAGTATTAAGGATAACAACAATTATAGTGACAATGATAGTAATAGTAACGAATAATGATAGTAATAGCAATAAACAGTGATAATGATAAGAGAGATAATAATGATAAAATACTGTTTGCCACTACTACTACAGCGAATATTATAATAAAATAATGGTTAAAACAGTGATGATAACAATAATAATGAGAAGAATAATGAAATAATAGTAATCAGTAATAACAACAGCAACGGCAATAATAATGATAATAATAATTGATGATAATGATAATAATAATAATAATAATAATAATAATATAATAATAATAAAAATAGTATATGATAGTAATAATGATAATAATAATAATAATAATAACAATGATATTGTTAATGATAGCAATGATGATGATAATAATTGATAATAATATTAACAATAGTAGTAGCATAGTAGTAGTACCAGTAGTAGTGTAATAATAATAGCATTAGAAGTAAATACTAATAACAGTAATAATAATAGTAGTAGCAGTAGAAGCAGCAGCAAGTAGAAGTAATAATAACAATGATGATGATAAAACAGAAATTACAGTGATAATGATAATGATGAATATAACCCAAATAATCATTCTAAAATCCTTATTGTAATAATAACATCAATGATAATAATAACAGCAACGATAGTGATAGTTGTAATAATGATTATAGTATCAACAATGATGATAAATACTAATGATAATATGATGATGATAATTAATAATGATAATAATAATAAATAATAATATAATAATAATAATAATAATAATAATAATAATAATAATAATATAATAATATAATAATTAATGATAATAATAATGATAATAATAATAATAATAATGATAGATAATAGCAAAAACAATTAAGACGGTTATATCAATAAAATAATAACGATAATCCAAATAAGAATAGCAATAACAGAAATGCAATTTAGTTTCGGCCTCAGATACACCACAGAACAGCCAAGGCACACAAAAGGGCTCAGCGTGGCATCTGGTTCTGGTAGATACGTGGTATGATGGAAATGGTAAAAGAGCTTAAGGTGGCTGTGGCAGGAAATCAATATACATTCTTCAGTAGCTGCACAGGGGGGGGGAGGGTGCGTGTGTGTGTGTGCGTGTGGCGTGTGTGTGTGCGTGTGTGTGTGTGTGTGGTGTGTGTTGCGTGTGCGTGTGCGTGTGTGTGTGTGTGTGTGTGTTGTGGTGTGTGTGCGTGCGTGTGTGTGTGTGTGTGCGTGTGTGTGTGTTTGTGTGTGTGCGTGTGTTTGTGTGTGGGGGGGGGTGCGTGTGGTGTGTGTGTGTGTGTGTG
>NW_020871925.1:97628-100128 GCF_003789085.1 Penaeus vannamei
AGCAATGATAATTAGAACAGTAATGATAAATAAGAATAGTAAAAATGATAATAACTGTGATAATAATAATAATGATGATAATAAAGACAATAATGATGATGATGATAATAATGGTAATGATAATAATAGTAATAATGATAGTAATAATAATGATAATAATAATAAGTATTATTATTATTATTATTATTATAATGAAAATGCTAATACTGGATAGCAATAATAGGAAGAATAGTAACAAATGCTGATAATAATCCATGCATAAAAAGATAACAAGGAGGACAAACAGAACGCAACAACACAATAGATAACGATAGATAAAGCACAGTTCGTCTATCCCGGCTCACCTCTCCTCGAACAGCTGAGACGTGACAGAGTGGACACGTTCGACATGAGTCACTTGTCTGCACATGTCACACTGCACAGGCGGTCGAAACATATCCTGGAGACTGGCCGGCATGTCGATGGTACACTGGAGGGAGAGAAAGAGAGGGTTAGAGAGAAATGTAAGGGAGAAAGAGAGGGTGAGAGAGAATGTTTGGGAGAGAAAGGGAGGGTGAGAGAGAAATGTAAGAATGGGAGAAAGAGAGGGTGTGAGAGAATGTTTGGGAGAGAAAGAGAGGGTTAGAGAGAATGTTTGGGAGAGAGCGAGGGTAAGAGAGAAATGTAAGGGAGAGAAAGAGAGGGTTAGAGAGAAATGTAAGGGAGAAAGAGAGGGTGAGAGAATGTAAGGGAGAAAGAGAGGGTGAGAGAGAATGTGTGAGAGAGAAAGAGAGGGTGAGAGAGAATGTTTGGGAGAAAGGGAGGGTTAGAGAGAATGTTTGGGAGAAAGAGAGGGTGAGAGAAAATGTTTGGGGAAAGAAGAGAGAAGAGATGTTTGGAGAAAGAGAGTTTGAGAGAGAATGTTAGGGGAGATGAGAGGGTGGAGAGAATTTGAGAGAAAGTGAGAGAGAGAATTGGAGAAAGAGAGGGTGAGAGAATTGTTGAGAAGAGAGGGGTGAGAGAGAAGATGTTAAGGAGAAGAGAAGGGTTGAGAGATGTTTGGAAAAGGAAGGGTGAGAGAGAAAAATGTGGGAGAGAGAGGGGTTGTAGAATGTGTGTGTGTGAGAGAGAATAGAGAGAGAGGAGTTGAGATGCTGAGAGAGAGAGAGAGAGAGAGAGAGAGAGAGAGAGAGAGAGAGAGAGAGAGAGAGAGAGAGAGAGAGAGAGAGAGAGAGGAGTTTGAAATGCTGAGAAAGACAGAGAGAATGAGAGAGTGTAAGGTAGTTGGAAGTTTGTTGAAGGAGTAGGAGACACAAGAAAAAATAAAGACAAAGATGAGAGAAGGGGAGGAGAAACAAAGTGTGAAAAGTTGAAATAAAGGAGACCGAGAGATGAAATATTAATACCTAGAAACGCACGCTATACTTCCTTGAATGTAAATATCATATAATGGTGTGCAAATGCAGTAATAATTCTGTGCGAAATTCATTCCGTATTCTAATTCTAAATGTTGCGAAACAAAGTAAAATACACATTTTGGTAACGTTCAAAATGAGAGCGAACCTGGCTTTATTAATACGTATATAAGTGTATATATGTGTGTGTGTGCTTTTATACATGCATATGAATAAATGAATTAAACATGTATATATATAATATATATATATATATATATATATATATATATATATATATATATATATACATATATATATATATATATATATATATATATGCATATATATATATATATATATATATATATATATATATATATATATATGTGTGTGTGTGTGTGTGTGTGTGTGTGTGTGTGTGTGTGTGTGTGTGTGTGTGTGGTGTGTGTGTGTGTGTGTGTGTGTGTGTGTGTGTGTGTGTGTGTGTGTATACATATATACATATATATATATATATATATATATATATATATATATATATAATATATATATATATATATATATATATATATATGTGTGTGTGTGTGTGTGTGTGTGTGTGTGTGTGTGTGTGTGTGTATGTGTGTGTGTGTGAATGGAGATATAGATAGATAGATAGACAGATATATATATATATATATATAATATATATATATATATATATATATATTAGAGAGGAGAGAGAGAGAGAGAGAGAGAGAGAGAGAGAGAGAGAGAGAGAGAGAGAGAGAGAGAGAGAGAGAGAGAGAGAGAGAGAAGAGACAGACAGACAGACAGACAAACAGACAGAGACAGAGACAGTGAGAGAGGTGATGCCTAAATACCTCTTATCATCATAACACCTAAACAAGAGCACCGTTGCGTACAGCTCCCTCTCTCGCATTACGAACCAAACCCGGAAACCGCCATGAAGACGAGACATTATTCCATCTGCCTTTTTCCATCAGCAGCCATTTGTGGGGAGAACGACAGTCCCCTTGACAGCTGTGACGTATTACGAGCGTCCAGCGTGCCAGTCACTCCGTCCTCCTTCTTGATGGCTGAAGTTAACACACTTCTCCCTAACTAAGAGAAGTTGTCTGATA
>NW_020871925.1:105128-107628 GCF_003789085.1 Penaeus vannamei
TTTCTATTTTCTTTCTGTCTTTGATTTTCTCTCTGTCTGTCTCTCTCTGTCTCGTCTCTCTCTGTCTCTCCTCTATTTCTCTGTTCTCTCTCTCTCATCTTCTCTGCTCTCTCTCTCTCTCTCTCTCTCTCTCTCTCTCTCTCTCTCTCTCCCTCTCCTCTCTCCTCTCTCTCTCTCTCTCTCTCTCTCTCTCTTCTCTCTCTCTTCTCTCTCTCTTCTCCTTTCTCTCTCTCTCTCTCTCTCTCTCTCTCTCGTCTCTCTCTCCTCTCTCTCTCTCTCCCTCTCTCTTTTCTCTCTCTTTCATTAATTATTCAAAATAGATATACATAGGTGAGAGAGAGAAGAGAAGAGAGAGAGAGAGAGAAGAGAGAGAGAGAGAGAGAGAGAGAGAGAGAGAGAGAGAGAGAGAGAGAGAGAGGAGAGAGAGAGAGCAGAGAAAAGAGAGAAAGAAAGAGAAAAGAGAGAGAGAGAGAGAGAGAGAGCATTGCAAATTCTGTCATCTTTTATCATTCAAAACCAAGGTAAAGTATTGTCAACATGACATTGTTTTCTTTTCATCTTCCTGTCTCTTTCTGTCTTTCACTGCTGTCTGTCCACTTTATGGATTATTTGCCTGTTCTCTCTGTTTATCTCTTCTAATCCGTCTGTCTGTCTGCCTGCTCTCTGCCGCCTATTTGTCTGACTGATTTTCTGAATGTCTCATTTGTCTGTCTGTCTGTCCTTGCCTGTCTATCCGTCTGTTCTGTCTATCTGTCTGTGCTTAACTGTCTGCCGCCATTTCGTCTGTCTGTCTGCCTAAACCTGTCTATCTTTGACTATCTACCGCCCTTATTTTTTTTTCCTATCTATCCGTCGCCTATTATCTATTCCACCGTCTGCCTGTCTGCTGTCTCTAATCTCTTGTCTGTCTGTCTAACTGCTGTTCTCTCTCTGCCTTTCTTTGCAACCTTCGTAATGCATAGAGGGTTCGTCCTAATGCATGCAGAACTTCAAGGAGGCGAGATTAGAGCCTAACGAACATGAACCTCCTTTCAATGTGTTGTGTATTTGCGTCTGTTCAGGTCACTACACAATGAACACAAGAAATTTTTTTTTTTCTTTTTTTTGTTTTTTTTATTTTTTTCTTGCCTTTTGTTCTCTCCACCTGAGTGTACTTATTAATATTATATATCTATACTAACTACTTCTTACCCTATTTATTATACTATATATATATTTATATATATTATTCTTAATTACTAAATTATATTACTAATTAACGGCTGATTCATGTGATATATAATGCTAATTTAACATACATCACACACAACACATCCAACAAATCTGATTAAGACTACACCACATCTACAAATATATAGTATAATATATAGATATATATATGAATATATTAAATACCGTAGATTATACTATATATAGTATATATATAATATAAGTAATATAATAATATATACAATAGAAGTATACATAGACAGGACATAGATATATGCTATAGTGATTAGAGGTATATATAATATAATCTAATAATATATATTATATATATATATATAATTATATTAAATATGCATGCATTATATTATTATATGTAGTAGTAGTAGGGTTAGTATCATGAGTATATAATATACTAGATTATATAATATATGATATGATGCATGTATATTGTATATATGATATATTGTAGGGTTATATAAGGGTTGGACTGTAGATTAAAGTATTAGTGTATATATATAGTTATAGTATTATATGCGTGTGTTGTGGTGTGTGTGTGTGCGTGGTGTGTTGTGCTAAGTACGGGGTATAATATAGACATGCATATAATATATATAATTATATATATATATATATATATAATTATATAACAGTATAATATATATATATATACTAATAGTATATATCATATATATATATAACGCCTCAGCTACCCGTGCACCGATATAGGCGCTAGTCCAGCACCGAATACTATATCCCATAGACACTGATATGGCATTCCCATATTAACCTAACATGCAACGGCTCGCCAGTCCAGTAGTCTGGGCTAATAATCATCACTAGAATACTAACCCGCGCCTGCATTACGTGTCACGGCCATACAACATAACATAGTCCGATTTGACGTACGTACAGCTAATTACGTCCCAAGCCAGGCGATGCGTCATGCATGTTACTCGATCAGGCTCGCTATATATCAGCCTAATATGGTGGTACCATGTACGGCGGTTCGATCACCGCTCTTACTCGCTGCTATGACTCGCCGCTTACCCACTCCGCCACCTCTCCGCATGATACCTCGGCCTACCTCTTAGTTATATCCTTAATAGATATGGTGTGTAGGTGTGTGTGGTGGTGTGGTTGTGTTGGTGGTGTTCGCTGGGCTGTATGTGTGTGTGTGTGTTGGGTGTGGTGTGTGTGGATGCTGGAAGGTGTGTGTGACGTGGTTGTGGTGGTGGCATGTGTGATATGTGATTGGTTTGTGTGTGTGTGCTGTGTGTGGGTGTGTGTGTAA
>NW_020871925.1:115128-124026 GCF_003789085.1 Penaeus vannamei
GCATGAGAGATAAAAAAGAGAGAATTTTCCCCTGAATCCAAGTTATTTCAACTGTTAATCAAATCATCCGTATTTCAAGCCCCTCTGCATTGCCTCTCCCTTCCCGGCATCAGTCAATATCATTCCAATCTCGTTCTACCTATTTTTCTTTCTTTCTTTTATTGAATATACTTTTTCTCTATTTTTTTTCCAGTGTGGATTTCGAAAAAGGGAGAAAAATTACGTGATTAATATTGCTTTTGTCGTAGCTCTCTCTCTCTCTCTCACCTCTCTCTCGCTCTCTCTCGCGCTCTCTCTCCCTCTCCTCGCTCTCTCGCTCTCTCTCTTCGCTCTCTCTCTCTCTCTCTCTCTCTCTCTCTCTCTCTCTCTCTCTCTCTCTCTCTCTCTCTCTCTCTCTCTCTCTCTCTCTCTCTCTCTCTCTCTCTCTCTCTCTCTCCCTCCCCCCCTCTCTCTCTCTCTCTCTCTCGTTCGCAAAGAAAATAGTTGCGCTTTAGAATTTTCAAAAGATAAATACATAAATAGATTAACCGATAAATAACTGAATAAGTACATAAACAAACAATCAAATAAATATATAGACATACGAATGAATAAATAAATTAAAAAATATAAACAGATAAATAGATTAATATGCAGTGCGGAATGAACATAGATAATAAACATAATCTAATTCGCACAACACCTAATTCGCACAACACCTGATTCACACAACTCCTAATTCGCACAACTGATTCACACAACTCCTCGCACAACATCTGATTCGCACAACATCTAAAAACATCTCGCCCAACATCTAATTCGCACAAACCTAATCGCACAACACCTAATTGCAACAATCAGTAATCGCACAAAAAATATCCTCACAACAATCTAATTCGCACAACACACTTAATTCGCCACATCTCGCACAACACCTATTCGCACAACACTTAATTCGCCCTCGCACAACACCAATTCGCACAACCCTTAATTCGGCACAACACCTAATCGCACAAACACCTAATTCGCACAACATCTAATCCGCACAACACAACACCACATTAATTCGCACAACACCCCAATTCGCACAAACACCAATTCGCCAACAACATCTAATCCGCACAATTCGCAAACACCCAATTCGCACACATAATCCGCAAACACACATTCGCATCAACATCTAATCCGCACAACACCTAATTCGCACACATTCCAAACCCAATTCGCACAAACACCTAATTCGCACAACACTTCGCACAACACCTAATTTCGCGACAACATCTAACAACAATTCCATTCGCACAACATCTAATCCGCACAACACCTAACATTTCGCACAAACATCTAATCCGCACAACCCTAACCGCACAACATAATCGCACAACCAATCGCACAACACTAATCGCACAACATTCGCACACCCAATTCGCACAACACCCAATTCGCACGAACATCTAATCCGCACAACACCCAATTCGCAACAACACCCTAATCGCTAAAATCAACATCTAATCCGCACAACACCTAATTCGCACAACATCTAATCGCCACAACACCTAATCACAACACCCAATCGCACAACACCCGCACGCACAACATCTAATATCGCACAACACCTAATTCGCACAAACATTAATCCGCACAACACCCATTCCCGCACAACATCTAATCCGCACCAATTAATTCAACAACATCTAATCCGCGCACACCTAATCCGCACAACACCTAATTCGCACACAACATTCTAATCCGCACAACCCAATCGCACACAACACCCAATTCGCACACATCTAATCCGCACAACACCGCACAACACCCAATTCGCACATCTAATCACGCAACAACACTCTAATTCGCACAACACCTTTCACACAACACCTAATTCGCACAACATCTTATTCGCACAACACCGATTCACAACACCGCTAATCCGCACAACATCTAATTCGGCCACAACAACCAAATTCACCAACATCTAAAACAACATCTAATTCGCACACAACCACTGATTCACACAACACCTAATTCGCACAACATCTAATTCGCACAAACACCTGATTCACACAAACCTAATTCGCACAACATCTAATTCGCACAACACCTGATTCACACAACACCTAATTCGCACAACACTAATTCCACAACACCTCACAACTCCTAATTCGCACAACAAGCCTGATTCACACAACTCCTAATTCGCACAACACCTAATTCGCACAACATCATTAATCCGCACAACACCTAATTTCGCACAACATCTATCCGCACAACACCCAATTCGCCACACATCTAATCCGCACAACACCTTATTCACACAACATCTAATCCGGCCGCACACACCTAATTCGCACAACACCTAATTCGCACACAAACCCGCAACAACCTAATTCGCACAACACCCAATCCGCAACATCTAATCCGCACAACACCCAATTCGCACACACCCAATTCGCACATCTAATCGCACACACCCTAACAACACCTAATTCCACACAAACCTAATTCGCACAACATCTAATTCGCACAACACCTGATTCACACAACTCCTAATTCGCAACATCTATTCGCACAACAACCCTGATCCACACAACTCCTAATCGCACACATCATTCACCAACACCCTGATTCACACAATCCTAATTCGCACAACACCTGATTCACACAACCACCTAATTCGCACAACATCTAATTCGCACAACACCTGATTCACACAAACGTCGCACAACCTTAATTCGCACAAACCACCTGATTTCCACACAACACCAATTCGCACAACACCTAATTCGCACAACACCTGATTCACACAACACCTAATTCGCAAACATCTAATTCGCACAACACCTGATTCACACAACACCTAATTCGCACAACATCTAATTCGCACAAACACTGATTCACACAAACACCTAATTCGCACAACATCTAATTCGCACAACACCTGATTTCACACAAACACACTAATTCGCACACATCTAATTCGCACAAACCCTGATTCACACAACACCTAATTCGCACAACATCTAATTCGCACAACACCTGATTCACACAACACCTAATTTCGCACAACATCTAATTCGCAACAACACCTGATTCACACAACACCAATCTCGCACAACATCTAATTCGCACAAAACAACCTGATTTCACACAACTCCTAATTCGCCAACAACTAATTCGCACAACACCTGATTCCCACAACTCTAATCGCCAACATCTATATTCGCCACAACACCTGATTCACACAACTCCTAATTCGCAACAACACCTGACATTTCACACAACTTAATTCGCACAACACTGATTCGAACAACACCTGACACAAACACCCTAATTCGCACAACATCTAATTCGCACAACACCTGATTCACACAACACCTAATTCGCACAACATCTAATTCGCAACAAACACCTGATTCACACACACCTAATTCGCACAACATCTAATCGCACACAAACCTGATCACACAACTCCTAATCGCACAACATCTAATTCGCACAACACCTGATTCACACAACACCTAATTCGCACAACATCTAATTCGACAACACCTGATTCGCACAACTAATTCGCACAACATCTAATTCGCACAACACCTAATTCGCACAACTAATTCGCACAAGGTATTTCCTATTGTTATGAGTCTGACTAATGTGTGTCATTATTTTGCGCGAAGGTGTGTGTGGTGTTTGTGTGTGTGCTGCTGCTATATTTTGTGCGAATGTGTCTGTGTGTGTTGGTGTGTGCTGTTTAATTTTGTGTGTATGTTTGTTTGCGTTTTGTGTGTGTTTATGTATGAATGTATGTGGTTGTTTGTGTGTGTGTATGTGTGTGTGTGTGGTGCATGAGTGCGTGTGTGTGTGTTGTGTGTGTGTGTGATGTGTGCATGCGTGCGTGCGTGTGTGTGCGTGGTGTGTGTGTGTGTGTGTGGTGTGTGGTGTGTGTGTGTGTGTGTGTGTGTGTGTGTGTTGTGTGTGTGTGTGTGTGTGTGTGTGTGTGTGTGTGATGCGTGCTCAGTGAGTCGTGCGCGTGTGCGTGTTGTGTTGCATGCGTGCGTGCTGTGCGTGTGTGCGTGCGTGCCGTGCGTGCGTGTGCGTGCGTGCGTGTGCGTGTGTGTGTAGTGTGCTGTGTCTGCTTTGATGTAATAATGGATTCTTGGGTATAATCACAGCGTATCTCCAAGTGTGTTTCTGGCGAGAAACCAATATGCATTGTAGACACATTAGGGAAGGGGGATGAGGAGAGGCGTAATGAAGGGAGGGAGGAAAAGAGGACGAGAGGAAGACGTGGAGAGAGTTATGGATGAAAGGAGGAAGAAAGATGAAGGGGAAACACGAAAGAAAGGAGAGAGTGAGAGGCAGACAAGCACGCAGACAGACTGACGGACAGAAAGACAGAGAGAGAGAGAGAGAGAGAGAAGAGAGAGAGAGAGAGAGAGAGAGAGAGAGAGAGAGAAGAGAGAGAAGAGAGAGAGAGAGAGAAAGAGAGAGAAAGAGAGAGAGAGAGAGGGAGACAAAGGCTAATAGACAGACTGAGAAACAGCCAAAGACAGGGGGAATAAAAGAAAGAGAGAGAGATGCATAATTAGATCTTAAAAAAGGAGAGAAAGAAAGTAAAAAAAGAAATATGAAACAAAACGAACACACACAAAAAAGAAGAAAAACGGACGAAGCAAACAAAAAAAAACATGAAACTGACAGCAGAAAAAGAAACGCGACGCAGAGAAAAGAGGGACGAAACAAATAAGAGAGAGAGAAAAAAAATAGAAATGATAAATAAATAAACCTCCTTTTCCCCCATGACGCAGCGCTGAGTTGACATTAATTGCAAGTCTTGTCCTTTAACGCGAAAAAAAAAGAAAATGAAAGCAAGATTTGAAATAACAATTTGAAAAGCCGTCTTGTTATAAGCCATTTATTAAAACTTTTTTTTTTTTTCTTTTTCTATCGAATGGCATCACAATTTAATTAATATCACGGTATTCTCGGTATTAGCATAGTTGAATTATTATTGATAAAATATTGCAATAACCTCGTGATATACTTATATAAAGAATAAGATTATCAATATGTCAAGTAAAAATACAGGGAATATAAAAAAATTCAAAGAGAGAGAGAGAGAAAGAAATTATATTTTTTTTTCTTTCTTTTCTAATCAATTTTGAATCAAGAGATGAGAGAAACATTACATTTTGTAAAAGCTTCAAGCACATTTCCCGCTCAAGGATAAAACCATTAGTGTTCTTTTAATAATTAACTTGTGATCATAAAATATAAAATCTGTTCTAATTTGCCAGTCATTCTTTTTGTTTCTATATTTATTGACATAAGGACGCACACACACTCAGACATACGCAGACGCGAGAGCATACGAACACACACACACACACACACACACACACCACACACAACACACACACACACACACACACACACACACACACACACACACACACACACATCACACAGCACACACACACAGACACAGTACATGTATATATAGTATATATATAATATATATATATATATATATATATATATATATATATATATATATATATATATATATATATATATACATGCATGATATATACTTTTCTTTTTTCTATTTTAAGCATGAAATGCTGACCCTCTTTGAATCCAGGTCGCAAAACGTCAACAAACAGAAATTAGCTGAATTTTTTCCTTTTCTTCTGAGAGAGAGGAGAGAGAGAGAGAGAGAGAGAGAGAGAGAGAAGAGAGAGAGAGAGAGAGAGAGAGAGAGAGAGAGAGAGAGAGAGAGAAAGAGAGAAGAGACAGAGACAGAGAGAAGAGAGATGAGAGAGAGAGACAGGACAGAGAGAGAGAGAGAGAAGAGAGAGAGAGAGAGAGAGACAGACAGAGACAGAGTAAAAGAAGAGAGAGAGAGAGAGGAAGAGAGAGAGAGAGAGAGAGAGAGAGATGAGAGAGAGAGTAGAGAGAGAGAGAGACAGAACAGAGGACAGACAGAGACAGAGAGGAGAAAGAGAGAGAAGAGAGAGAGAGACAGACAGACAGACAGAGAGATCCAATAGGCCTAATATATACAAATAGACATAAAGATACAACCAAAACTTCGTGCATCAGAAGGATTGCAGCCATCTTGCAGAATGCTTGAAGAGGCATCTGCATGTTGTGTCTCTCTGATGTAATGTTATTCTGGCGCGTACGTGAATTATATACATCACGGAGAAAAAAGGAGAAAATGTTTGTGAATTCATTTTATATAAATACCCATTCACACATTATCACGCCTTACTCTCACACACAGCAACACGACACACACACGCACACACACACACATCACACGCACACACGTTTCCTCACTCTCTCTCTCTCTCTCCTCTCTCTCTCTCTCTGCTCTCTCTCTCTCTCGCTCTCACAACAAACACCAACACATAACACACATTACACAATTTTGTTCGTTTATGAATTTCTATATACACAACATACGCGCATGCACACACAATGCATGCACACAAATACACACAGGCACACACACACACACACTCACACAGGCGACCTACTCATAGGTCAACATACAGGTACATGTACACGTAATCGCTCGTACAAATACATGTGTGTATACTGTTTGTTGACATATGATTGCGCTGTATGCACACCACACCTTTCTTTGTCTTTCTGTGTGTGGGTGAGTGTTACGTGTGTGTGTGTGTTGTGTTGTGTGTGGTGTTGAATGGTATGTGTTGTCTGTGTGTGTATGTATTTTTTTACATATATTAGCGCTTGTACGTGTGTG
The DNA here is from genome assembly GCF_003789085.1 of Penaeus vannamei. NCBI lineage: Eukaryota > Metazoa > Arthropoda > Malacostraca > Decapoda > Penaeidae > Penaeus > Penaeus vannamei. The sequence continues at coordinate 121,883 of NW_020871925.1, forward strand.
TGTGTTGTGTACGTATGTGTATGCGCGTCGTGTGTGTGTGTTGTGAGTGTGTGTGTCCTGGCGTCTGCCTGGCCGTGGGAGGAGCGCCCTGGCACCGATCCAGGGCCAGCATGGGAAGGTCCAGCATCCGCCGGTACACTCCTTACCCCCCACCCCCCTCCCCCCTTCCTCCTCACTCCTCCTCACTCTCCTTTCACTGACCCATCCCCCCTCCTCCGCCTTCCTCTTCCCTCCTTCCTTCCAATCTCCTTGCCTGCTAATCCCCCCTCCCCCCCCCACCTCCTCTTTCCGTCCCCTGATTCCTCCTCGCCTCTCCCTCCTTCTTTCCACCTTCCTCCTTCTCTTCTCCTTGCTTCCTCCGTCATTGCTTTCCTCATTTTATCCATTCTTTGCATTTTTCTCTTTGCCTCTCTCACTCCCTTTCCTTTCCTCCAATTTTCTTCATTCTTTTGGCCCTACTTCCTTTCTTTCTCCTCCTCCCTCTCCTTTTCTTTTTCTCTCTCCATTACCCATCTTTCCCTTCCATTTTCCCTTTAAACCCTTTCCTGCTCCTTATTCGCTTTCTCCATTTCCCCTCCTCTCCTCCATTCTCTCCTCTCTCCTTGTCTATTTTTCCTACTACTTCCTCTCTCTCTCTCCCTTTCTATCCTCAATATCCTACCTCTTCGGCATTAGTCCTTACCCCCTTCATCACTCCTTCTTCACCTCCTTTCACCTCCACCTCCCTCATCTCTTTCACTCTCCCCCCTTCCCTACTCTTCCACCTCCCCCCCACCCCGTCCCCCCGCCTCCCTCCCTCCCCCCTGTCATCCCAAGGTCATTCTTTCATTCTTTGTTTTTGTCCAGTTCTTCACGCCCACTTCCTATGATAAATGCTCAATCAAGCATATAGATAGACACTCATAAGAAGAGAAAGAGTAAGAGAAGGAGAGAAGAGAGAAGAAAGAGAGAGAGAGAGGAGAGAGAGGAGAGAGAGAGAGAGAGAGAGAGAGAGAGAGAGAGAGAGAGAGAGAGAGAGAGAGGAGAGAGAGAGAGAGAGAAGAGAGAGAGAGAGAGAGAGAGAGAAGAGAGAGAGAGGAGGGAGAGAGAGAGAGAGGAGAGAAAGAGAGAGAGAGAGAATGAGAGAGAGAGAGACCGGCAGAAACGCCGAAATAAAGACAGAGACAGAAAGAAAGAGGGAAAGACCGAAATAAATAAATAAAACAATAGAGAAAGAAAGAAAAGAAAATCAGAAAATAAGAAAACAAGAAAAAGAAAAGAACCAAACGCACATTAGTCCCCCAATGGCATGTTACACTGATCCAAAATTCCCCACTTGTCACTGAATAATTTATTCCCGACGGCGCCATTACACCTTGGCCCTTCTATTACTCATTCCAGCGGCTGATTATGAGTTGTATAACCTCGAGAAAAGCGAAGGAGAGACACTGGTGCTGTGAATGGACTCACGGGTTATTCATTTCTGTGAATGATTCTACTCTGTGTTGTTTATATTCACCGGGGGGTCGAGGGTTTTTTATTTTTTAGTTAATCTGATTTTTATTTATTTTAGTGAATGAATTTTGTGTTTTTTAAATGCACAGGGGAGTGAGTATATATATATATATATATATATATATATATATATATATATAATATATATATATATATATATATATATATATATATATATATATATATATATATATATATATAATATATACATATTCTGTCTTTATTTCATTTCAGTGAATGAATTTTTGTTGTTAAAATGCACGGGGGGGGGGGGTTGAGGGGTTTTTTTTTTATTTTATTTCATTTCATTTTTCATTTTATTTCATGTATGTTGATGTTTAAAAGCGGAAGGGAGTGAGGGTTTCCAATTCATTTCTTTTCCTTTAATTTCATTCCAGTGGATGGATTAGGTTTGTAAAGTATAAGAAGCGCAAGGAAGTGAGGGATTTTCATTCATTTAGTTTCATGTCATTTTTTTGGCAATTCATTTTTTTTTTTCCATTTCACCTTCCATGTCATTTCATTTCATCTTATGTCTTTTCCATGTCATTTCATGTCTGCCAAGTCATTCCATGTCATTTCCTTTTAATTCCATCTCATATCATATCATGTCATGTCATGTCATGTCATTTTATGTCATGCTTCATTCA
>NW_020871926.1:17059-23788 GCF_003789085.1 Penaeus vannamei
CACGCACAAACAAAGACACACACAAACAAACAAACACATACGCCTACACACACACACAAACAAACACACAAACATAAGCACACAAATCGTACAAACAAACAAACAAACAAAGACACGCACAACGCACAAACAAACAAACACAAACAAACAAAACACACACACAAACACACACAAACAAACACACACGCACAAAACACACAACACACAAACAAACAAGCACACACGACAAACTCACAACACACACAAACACACACACAAACAAACACACACACCACACACAAAACACACACACACACAACACAACACACAAACAAACAAACAAACAAACACACGCACACAAATCGTGCAACCTGCTTGAGTGGATTCCCTGCCTTGCCCGGTTCTCGAAGTAAACAAATAAAAGCACACAAATGTAGTTAGTTTTGTTTCCTCTTGGTTAGCCGAAGTGAACAAAAACGTGTGTGGTTTTTATTTTCTTTGTTTAGTTACTTATTTACTTATTGGTCTACTTGTTTACTTGCTTATCTATTTACTTATTTGATTCTTTATTTACTTGTTTATCTTTCTGCTTACTTATTTTCTTACTTGTTTTTCTATTTACTTATTTACTTACTTGTTTTTCTTCTTCTCGTTATCGTCATTTTCCTCAAAACCAAATATTAGCGCCATAATTGCTCCCCTTATCAGTATTATTATCCTGTCTCTATTGTTATCGATATAATGAACATGTAATTAGTATCATTATTATTACAATCGCAATTATCATCATCGAAAATGACAGAAAATTAATCATCCTGTTAATTATGACCATTATCGCGTAATCAAAATCATTGTATCATCATCACAATTATCTATGGCATTATTCCTTATTAAAATCATCATTACGTTTATCATACAGCGATATTTATCACAATCATCATCACTATCATCACAAGAAATAGGCAACCTTCGTGATGGAAAGATCATCATTGCCAAAGGTCATCAGATAATATGTCAAGTATCGGTCTCTCTCTCTCTCTTTCTGTCTGTTTCTTTCTTTGTTTGTCTTCTGCCTATCTGTCTGTTAATATCCATCTGTTTATCTATCCATCTTTATTTATCTAAGTATCTTTTTTTTATCTATCTATCTATCTGCTTATCATTATCCAAATTATCTGTTCGTATACTTGCCTGTATTATCAATCTATCTATCTATTCATTTTCTCTTTCTCTCTTTTCTCTCATTTATTTATCGATGTATGTATTTATCTATTCTATCTATCTCTATGTATCTATGTGTCTATTTGTCTGTCTATCTATCTACTTGTATGTTTCTTTATCTGTCTACTTATCCATTGCTCTCTCCTTCTATCTGTTTGTCTATATAATCTATCTATTGCATTTTTTAGATGAATCTCTCTCTCTCTCTCTCTCTCTCTCTCTCTCTCTCTCTCTTCTCTCTCTCTCTCTCTCATTGCTATCTATCTATCTATCTAATCTATCTATCTATCTATCTAGAGTCTATTATCTATCTATCTATCTATCTACCTATTTTTTCTTTCTTTCTTTCGCTCTCTCTCTCTCTCTCTTCTCTCTTCTTTCTCTTTTTTCTCTCTCTTCTCTCTTTCTCTTCCTCTCTTCCTCTCTTCGTCTCTCTCTCTCTCTCTCTTGAAGCAACCAACAAAGGAAAAGATCGATACAACTTCAACCGCTGCAACTTGCAATGAGGGAGGGAGGGAGGGAAGTGAGAGGAGAAGGAGGAGAGGGGAGAGAGAGAAGAAGAGAGAGAGGTGATGGAGGAGGGAGGGAGAAGGAGAGGAGAGAGGAGAAGGAGAAAGAGAGAGAGGGAGGGAGGGAGGGAGGAGGAGAGAGAGAGGAGAGGGAGAAGGAGAGAGAGAAGAGAGAGCTGAAGAAGGAGAGAGAGAGGGAGAAGGGAGAGAAAGGGGAGAGGAGAGAGGAAAAGGAGAAAGAGAGAGGTGAAAGGTAAGGGGAGAGAGAGAGGAGAAAGGGAAAGAGAGGAGGGATGATGGGGAGAGAGATGAGGGCGGTTAAGTATGGGAGGAGAGAGAGGGAAGATGGAAGAGGGGAAAAAGAGAGGGGGAGAAAGTGGAGAGAGAGTCAGGGGGCGGTTTAGGGATGGAGAGGGAATAGGGGAAGAGGGAAGTGAGTAGGGGAAGAGAAGGCGAGAAAGGAGGAAAAGAGAAAGGTTAAGAGAGAGAAAGGATTAGTATGAGAGAGAGAGAAGTGAGAAAAGAAAAGATGGAGGAAGAGGATGAGAACGGGAAGAGGACGATAAGAGAAAAAGAGGGAGAGACGAAAAGAATAAAAAAAGAAATGGAAGAAGTAGGGATTGTTGGCGGATGAATAGGTGAGGCGCGTATAATGGTTAGGAGTGGGGGAGGGAGAAAGGTTAATAGGGGGGGGGGAAGGGGAGGAGGAAGAGACAGCGAGAAATATTGAGTCATGGATAGATAATTCCAGCTGTTTAGTATAGAGAAGTGTACGACGTGTTATAGGTGTAGGAGAAGCTGTGAGTGATATAGTGAATAGCGTAGTTATACGGATTGTAGGAGTTGCAGTGAGTATAGAGTGATGACGTGTTATACGAGGTGTTAGAGGTTGTTATTATAGAATAGTGAGATACGTATGTTAGTGAACGATATGTAGGTTTGTTATGTGAGAAAGTGATACGTGTTATACGGTTGTATTAGGGTTGTTATAGAGATAGTATGAATATCGTAGTTTATAAGGGTATGTAGACTGCTTACAGAAGTGATATTACGAGTGTATAAATATATGTTGAGGCTGTTATAGGTTATACTAGTGTTATTAAAGTTGAAGGCTGTTATTATGAGGCACGATAGATAGAAGTTGAGTGCAGATTAGTGTTATAAAATTGTTAGGGTGTTATAGAGTGATTACGAGTTTATTAGGATTGATAAGCTCGGTATGTGAGAGGATTAGGGGATGAAGAAGAGAAGGATGAGGGGGTTAGGCATGAAGGAGAAGTATAAGGGAGAGGGATTAGGATGAAGAGAGGACGAGATAATGGGGGTTAGGATAAATAAAGACGAGAGAAATGGGGGAACGACGGCCGTGTAGGGATGACAGAAGGAAAAGGATAAGGTTTGGATGAGAGAGAAGGGATGAGAAGGGTGATTTAGGATGGAAGAGAGAAAAGGATAAGGGGGTTAAGATGAAGAGAGGAAATAAGGGGCGATATAGGATGAAGAGAGAAAGGAATGGGGGATTAGATGAAGAGAGGAAAGAGATAAGGGGATTAGGAATGAAGAGAGGGAAGAGATCATGGAGTTAGCATGAAGAGAGGGAAGAATAAGGAGAGGTGGATAAGAAGAGGAAGAAGATCATGGGGGTTAGGAGGAAGAGAGGAAGAGATAGGGGATTAGGATGAGAGAGAAAGGATAGGAAGGTAAGGAGGGTTAGGATGAAGAGAGGAAGAGCTCATGGGGGTTAGGAGGAAGATGAGCTCATGGGGTTAGAGAAGAGAGGGAAGAGATAAGGGGGATTAGGATGAAGAGAGAAAAGATAAGAAGGATAAGGAGGGTTAGGATGAAGAGAGGAAGAATAAGGGAGGGTAAGGATGAAGAGAGGAAAGATTAGGGATCAGGTTAAGGGCTTAGGGAGTAGAAATCAAGGGTTGGGGTAGGTTACCTAAGAGTACTCCAAACGTAAAAAACTATTCATATAACTATTTTTTTTCTCACTTTTACGAATTTGTGTAATGGATTAAATAGAAAAAAAAAATCGTCATCTTATAACTAAAATATTTTTTTTTACTTTTACGAATGTGTGTAATGATTTTAAAAAAAAAAAAAAAAAACATGTCAAAACTTTATTTCTTTTATATAACTTTTTATATAAAACTTAGACAGACATTCGCAGCAGAAAGAGAGGAGGAAAAAAGTTATATAGAACATCATCGTCTTTTACGAATTCTTCAGGACTTGTGAACGTTCTTCAACACACCTTAACCTGTCTGCTTTAAAGAGCAAATAACGAACAGAAGAACTTTTTTCTCCTCTCCTGCCTTTTCTTGTTCTTCTGCTTCTACCTTTTGTTCTTTTTTTCTTCTTTTTGTTGTTTTCTTTTTCTTTTTTATACTTATTCTTGTTCTTCTTGTTCTTTCTGTGCTTTTATTTCTGGTTCTTCTACTTCTTGTTCTCTACTTCTCGTTCTTCTGTCTTCCTCTTCTTTTTCTTCTTATTATTCTATACTCCTTCTTCTTCAACTTCTCCTTCTTCTTCTTCTACTTCCTTTACTTCTTTTGTCCTTCTTCTTCTTCGTCTCTTCTTCTTCTACTTCTTCTTCTTCTTCTTCTTCTACTACTTCTTTCTTCTACTTCTTCTTCTTCCCCTTCTTCTTCTTCTACGTCTTTCTCTCCTCTTCTCTTCTTCTTCTTTCTTTCTTTCTTCTTCTTTCTCCTTTCTTTTCTTCTTCTCTTCTCCTTTCTTCTTCTTCTTCTTCTACTTCTTTCCTCTTCTTCTTCTCTTTCTTCTCTTTCTTACTACTACTTCTTTTCTTCTCCTTCTTCTACTATTATTCTTCTTCTTCGTCTTCTTCTACTTCTCTCGTCTTCTTCTACTTCTTCTTCTTCTTCTTTATATTCCTAGTGTTTGCGAAAGGTGAATAGTCGGAAATACTACAGGTCAATCGCCTTCTATTTTAGGAAAACAAAAAAGTGTCTTCTTTTACTTCTCTTCTTCTTCTTTTTCTTCTTCTTCTTCTTCTACTTCTTCCTGTCCTTCTTCATTTTCTTCTTATTCGTCTTCTTCTTCTGACCTCCCCCCCCCACCCACATACATCTTGTCTGTCAAATATATTTCTTAGTACAAAGACCTTTTTTTTTTTTTTTTTTTTTTTTACTAATTGCTTTTATTTAATGTTTTATTAGTTTAAACTCTCATCTATAATTTTATCTAATGGATTAACGTGGATCCATCGATGTTAATGTGATGGATACAAATTTGAAATGAGAAATTGTTTAAATAGACGAGCTTGTTTTCAAGTACATTTTACATTTCGGTTCGTTTTGTCATCCTTTTCAGGTATGAATGTCATGAAGAATATTGTTTAAAGTTTGTTTAATGACGTCTTGTTTTTTTTGTTTTTGCGCTTATTTTTATTTTGTTTGGTTGTGTTTTTTTTTGTTCGATTGTTTTGTTTTTGCGCTTATTTGTTTATTTTGTTTGGTTGTTGTTTGTTGTTTTGTGTTTTGTTTATCTCAGTGTTGGAGAACGAACTACTATGGATAGGAGATCCACCAGTGTATGAGACTGTAGGTCAGGTTTAATGATGATCTCTCTTCTCTTCTCTCTCTCTCTCTCTCTCTCTCTCTCTCTCTCTCTCTCTCTCTCTCTCTCTCTCTCTCTCTCTCTCTCTCTCTCATCTCTCTCTCTCTCTCTCTCTCTCTCTCTCTCTCTCTCTCTCTCTCTCTCTCTCTCTCTGTCTCCTTCTCTCTTTCTCTCTCTCTCTATCTATCTATCTGCCTTCCTCTTTTCTCTTCTTCTCTTTCGTCTCTATCTTCTCTCTCTCTCTCTCTCTCTCTCTCTCTCTCTCTCTCTCTCTCTCTCTCTCTCTCTCTCTCTCTCTCTCTCTCTCTCTCTCTCTCTCTCTCTCTCTCTCTCTCTCTCTCTCCCTCTCTCTCTCTTCTTTAAATCCGACGTCCCATTACCTGTCTCCAAATCGTAGAAACCTTTCATCAGTCCGAAAGGTCACGACCTTTCCCTTCCCTCTAAAAAAAGATGACCTTGACCACATTCGGGCAAACCCCACATTATGCGTCAACCCTCTCGTGTACTCTTAGGCCAAAGGGGTCATGACCTATTCGCCTGGCTGAAGCGTGGATCGAAACTCGTATTTTGGGCCGGGTTCCCCTCGCAACTCAAGCTCCTAAGCCGGTGCAGCCCGTGGTGGGGAAGGTTGGTCGGGAGATTCGTATTGCTGGTGTATGTGTGTTGTGGAGGAGAGACTGCGGTTCGTATCACGTATAGGGTTCGGGATGATGTTGGTAAGGAAAGTATGTTTATAAGGATATTGTGCATAGGAAAAGTGACATATGACGCATGCCTGTGTGTGTGTGTGTGTGAGGAAGAGAAGGCGAGGAGGGGGGGGAAGAAAATGGTGGCGGTGTAGGAGTGTGTGTGTGTGTGTAATGTGTTCGTGTGTGTGTGTGTTGTGGTGTGGTGTGTGTGGGTGTGTGTGTGGGTGTTAGTCTGTGTGGTTGTGGTGTGGATGATATGAGTATATGGAGTAAAATATATGGTGTGTGTGTCTGAATGATAGGAGATAGACATATAAGTAGTAATTATAGATATATTAATAGATATATAGTATATGTTTATGTGAGTGTGGCGTGTGTGTGTGTGTGTGAGTGTTTGGTGTGTGCATAAGTACCATTATATGTTAATTTGTATAAAAGTAAAGAGGCAAAGTTAACCCACAATACACCACGAAAAAAGTAAATACGAATTCAATCTAAGGCAGTTACGATCTGAGGACAAAATACACGAATCATCTAAAAATGAACGAGGAGTTTCGACATTCAGTAACACATGGCAGGAGAAAAGAAGCTAGGGGAGGGGAGGGGGAGAGGTGACAGGCCAGCCGAGACATGGACTTGTTATTGTAATGGAAAGAATGCACGAAGCTTGTCTGTTCTCTTGAAGACAACAGGTAGTTTTGATGAATGTCTTATTAGATCTTTATTTCAGACTCTATGTAAACGAGGTT
>NW_020871926.1:30983-50498 GCF_003789085.1 Penaeus vannamei
TTATTATATTTCTTTATCATTGTGATTTATCTTTATCATAATCATCGGCATCAGGGTTATTGTAATTATTATTATTCTAATGATAATCAACTTTCTATTTTTGTCGCTACTGTTGTCTTCGTAAACCACATCGTCATTGTTACTATTGGCGTTATTATTGTGTTTATTCTCTATTCTTTTATTCGTTTCATTGTTTCATGTTACGTAACTTTTTTTTTTTCTCTCTCCGACTTTCGTTTTTTTTAACTGTCCTCCTTCTCCGGTTGTTGTTCTCTTCCTATTTTCCTCCTCTTTCTTTTCTTAGATTTCTTCTTCTCCTTCTCCTCCTCGCTCCTTTCTTTTCCTCTTCTTCCTACTCTTCTTCTCCATGTTAGTTATTTTCATTTATCACTAACCACATTCCTCCCCTTCGTTGTCTCTTCCTATTTTCCTCCTCCTTTTTTCCTTTCTTCTTCCTTTTTCTTACCTTCTTCCTTCTCTCATTTCCTCTTCCTCCTCCTCTTTCCTACTCCTCTTCTCGATGTTAATTATTTTCACTTAACATTAACCACATCCCCCTCCTCCTCCGTTGTCTCTCCTATTTCCTCCTTTTTTCTTCCTTCTTCCTTTTTTCCTTTACTCCTTTTCCTTCCTTCTTCCTCATTTCCTCTTCCCTTCCTCCTCTTCTACATCTCTTCTTTGATGTAATTTTCACTTAATATTAACCGTTGTCCTCCTTCCTATTTCCTCCTCCTTTCCTTTTCTCTTCCCTTTTCTTACTTTCCTTTCCGTTCTCCTTCATTCCTCTTCCTTCCTCCTCTTCCTACTCCTCTTCTCGATGTTAATTTTCACTTAACACTATCCACATCCTCCTCCTCCTCCGTTGTCTCTTCCTATTTCTCCTCCTTCTTCCTTTTCCTTCCTCTTCTTTACCTTCTTCCTTCTCTTCCTTTCCTCTTTCCTACCTCCTCTTCCTACTCCTCTTATCTGATGTTAACACTTAACACTAACCACATCCTCCTCCTCCTCCGTTGTCTCTTCCTATTTTCCTCCTCCTTTCCTTTTCTTCTTCCTTCTTACTTATTTTCTTCCTTCTCTTCCTTTCCTCTTTCCTCCTCCTTACATTCTATCCTTTTAACTCCTCTTCTCGATGTTAATTATTTTTCAACTTAACCTATACACATCCTACCTTACCTCCTCTATACCCACTCTTCTTCACAACCGATGACCAACTCCTACCTTTTTCAAAGATCTATCTTTACTCAGCATATTCTTCCTCTCCAACACCCCCTCTCACTTTACTAGGCTTTCATTTTCATGCTTCCTATAAGTAACTCTCCTCATCCTTACCTAGTACGGCCGCGTCCTCCTCTAGCTAGCGCTCTCTGGTAGATTACTATGTAAACTCTACTGATTCATCATCATCAACGATCACTGAGCATCCATCTTACGATCCAAAAGCGCCTTACACATACTATAAAGACTTTACTCACGAGCCTAACAAGAAAATTCTATTTCTCTTCTTTACTATTGTTTTATTTATTTACTACTCTATTTCTCGTTACTCATTTTTCTACTCTCCATTTACTATATATCTATTATCTTAGTAATCTGTATTCATATCTATTCATATATTATCTATCTCTCTTGCTCTTCACTCCCTTTCATTTCCCTCCTTATTCTACCTCTATACCTTATATATATATATAACTCTATATTAATGGTACTTTACTCTTCCTCTCCTTCTTCTACTTACTTCATTAACCCTCCATCACTTTCCATTCCCTCTCTTTCACTCAGGCTACTTCATTATCATCTCACTCTCATCACTCACCTCTTTCATCCCTCTTATCCTCTACTCCTATATATATCATCAACCTTACCCCTACTGGACTCCCTCCTTTCATCCTTCTTATCCCTTCCTATATTATTATACTTATCTCCCTCATCCATCTCTTCCTCACTCCCTATTCCTTATCCTCCTCATCTATAACTACTCCCTCTCACTCTCATATCATCACTACTCTATCTTCATCCTTACTTACATTCATCACTCTCTATATCCACGGCACTTATACACAACCATCCACACCACACCCACCATCACATCCCCACATACACCACACACACACCACACATCTCTCCTCTCAATTCCTCCCCATATCCTATATTATATATATTATACACTATTTATATAATATATACCTAACTACTCCCTTCATACTCCTTCCCCCTTCCTCTACCTATCTTCTAACCCTCTCTAATATTAACTCATACATACTATCCCTCCCTCTCTTCCTCACTCCCTCCCTCTCTCCCTCTCCCTCACTCACTACTCCCACCTTCCCTCCCATCCTCCACCTCACACTTCACCATCCCTCCCTCCCTTTACTCAAATCCCTCCCCATCTCTTCCATCATCTTCCCTCCCTCTCTTTCCTCTCCCCTCCTCTACTATTTCACTGAAAATTGGGGGTGGGGTTACTTGGGACATATATAACGTGTAAAACTCTAACGGAAGATGACATTAGTATAAAATTAAAATCTAGTATTACTTTTCAATTAGGTGCAGAATTTTTTCTGAGTATGATGAATATTTAAAGTTGTTTAAAAGACGTAGGTGCGTAGAGAAATTTTATTAGGTTATTGATTTGCACTAAAGAAAATTATAGTGATGACAAAAGCGCAAAAGTTTTTGATATTTGTATTACTTTTCATTCTTTCTATATGATTACTGTTTCGAAATTATATACATCAGTTTCTACTTTTATTTTATTATTTCTATTTTTTATTTTATCTACTTTATATTTTTTATTTTCCATTTTATTTCTATTTTTTATTTTCATTACACATATTCTTTATTTTGTTTATTTATTTATTTCGCGTATCTATCTGATTTCTATCTTTTTCTTTGTGATGAAACTGTAGTCTATATTGCTCGTTTATTTTTTTTTTTTTGGTTTTTTTATTTGAAGTAAATGTACCTTAGAGTGTGTCCCAGGTGGCGGTATTTAATATAATGAAATTGAGATTTAGCGTTTAGAGGTATATAAAATATAGGAATTATCTGAGATTAGAATCAAAGCATGAGTAAAGAATTAAATTAAAGGAGTTAGATCAATTTAAGGAATATATAATAGGAATAGGAAAAATTTGTTATGAATATCCGGAATAAAAAAAAAAAGGATATAATAGGGAATGAGAGAACAAAAAATTAACATGTGATTAAAGAGTTTAGAATGTATATAGATATATGTATTGAAATAAGGGATTATGTTGAATTTGAATGATAAAAAATTGAGAACAAAAAATGATTAATGATAATGGCGGGTAAAGAAATTGGATTAATAAATGAATATACGGGAGCGGAATTACAGGATTCTTATTCGATATTTAGAAGAAACATGACCTATAGATCAAACATTTAAGGTAGAGCTTTTATGGTATTAGTTTTTAAAGGAATTATTTAAACTGCATGGATAGAGATAAGCATCATATAGATTTTTTTTCTTTTTTTTTCTTTTTACTGTAATTACATTTTTATCCTTGCGATCCAAGAATAAAAATGAATCCATAAACAAAATAAGTATATAAAAATAAATAAACAATAAATAACAAATAAATCGAAAATTAAATAAAATAACTAACAGGGATTATTTAAATAATCCAGACAAAAATAAGGGAAAAGTATAAGAAAAAGTAATATGCAAGAAATAAAATAGAGAGAAAGATTTAATAATAGAAAAATATTGTAACAACCAAACAAAAGTAAAACATTTATCAATGACACGATATCTCACAACTTTTTTGTAATTTTAGAATCAATAAGATTAGACGGAACGAGCTCTATTACCTCTAGAATTAAAAATCAATCAGATACCTGTTTTGGCGAGCGAAAAATACGCCAGCTGATATTACTACATTTTGTACATGTGGATGGAGAGATATACTGAGAGAGAGAAGCACGAGCACCTGGGGAGATTTATTATTATGTGGATAATATAGAATAAGATGAGGTTAAATAGTTCTTTAAAATGCGTCTATGCTTCATGTGTATAATTTTGGAGACAGAGGAAAGGAATGACCAATCAACGCAGCGAGACCGATGAAAGTGATTAAGGACATTAGGTCAGAATTACCCTTGATATTAAGGTAAGGTATACAAGGACTAATAGTATGAGACGTAAGTATCTGATAATTTGTATGTGAGAATGAATAATCGTTTTTTACAAAGCAACGGACAACACGAACGCAACACACAGCAAGAGAGCATATAGTAATGTGTGTTGAGTGATGGTGACGTGTGCGTTTTGTGTGCGTTTGTGTTTGATGTGTGTGTGAGTGTGTGTATGTATTTTTGTGCTACGTATGTGTGTGTTCTGTGGTTTGTGTTTGTGATGCGAAGAGCGAGATAGAGTTGTGTGTTATTTGTGGTTCACGTCATGTGTGTTGTGTGTGTTTGGAGGCCATAAGCTTTACGTTTAACAAGCTTCGATACAAGATATCAATAAATAGAATCACAAATACCTCAAGAATAAACAACACGCCCTTGACAATTTTGGAGTCTCCTTGAATATATACAAACAAAAAAGAGGCAAATCAGCTGGAGTGACAATGGCAAGGTTATAAAGGAATTAAAAATGCAATAGTCAAAACATAGTGTTGAGAGGTTTTGATTGTATTATCTTTCACCTGTGCATGGTTTCTGCTGCAGGTGAATAAGAACATAATTATGATAATTTATATTAAATAACGATGAAGAAATATGAAAGTATTAGAAAGACACAACTCGATGCTGATGCTATATAGTTAATGCAAGATGTTTAGAAGAAAATATTCGCAATAAAGAAGCAAAACCACAAACATATTTATTGAAAAGAAGCACATTATTTACCATGTTAGTTCTTTTAGTACAGGGTTAAATCAGTATCACACTTAGAAACCAAACCTATCAAGATAACACATAACACATAGACCTTGATTAAGAAATATTCAGTTTACCGGTGTCTTAAATCGTACCTCAAAGGATCTCTATGCGAATTTATATTGTGAAGATTTAGGTTAAATACATTTCTCGCTGCGAAAATTTAATGATTAACGAACTTTTCTCGCGTGTACATGTGCTTGTGTGAAATACCTCTTCGCTTTAGCTATGAAATCTGTAATAGAATTGTTGAATGAAAGTGCGTGCGGCGTGTATCTGCGACCGCGTGCCGCTGCGCGTAGTCCCCTTACGACCGCTGATATTTCTGCCATGCTCGACATCGCGAGAGAAGAGAGAGACGAGACGAAGGAATGAGAGGAGAGAGAAGATGGAGTAGAGAGGGCGAGAAGAGGAAGAGAGAGAAGAGAGGAGAAGGAGAGAGAAAGAGAGAAAGAGACAGAGACAGAGAGAACAGAGACAGAGACAGAGTAAGCGTTAAATAATAAAAAAAGAAAAAAAAAAAAATCCGAAAAAAAAGAAAAAAAATAAAAAAAAAAAAAAATAAAAAAAAATAAAAAAAACGAAAGAAAATTAAATAATAGACAAAATGCGTCCGTTGCAGAGACGTTGCTTTGGTTAGAAATTTTGTTTTCTATCTTCTTGTTTCTTTATTTCTTTTCTTTGTTTTTTTTTCTTTTCTTGCGTCTTTCTCCTTCTTTTTCTTTTTCTTCTTCTTTTTCCTCTTCTTCTTTCTTCTTTTCTTCTTCTTCTTCTTTTCGTCTTCTCCTTCCTTTTCCCTTTTTCTTATTTTTATTTTCTTTCTTTTCTTGTTTTTTTTTTTTCTTGTGTCTTTCCTCCTTCTTTTTCTTTTTTCTTCTTTTTCTTCTTCTCCTTCCCTTTCTTCTCCTCCTCCTCCTCATCTTCTTCTTCTTCTCCTTCCCTTTCTTCTCCTCCTCCTCCTTCTTCTTCTTCTCCTTCCCTTTCTCCTCCTCCTCATCCTCCTTCTCTTCTCCTTCCCTTTCTCCTCCTCATCCTCATCCTCCTTCTTCGTCTCTTTCTTCATTCCTCTGTTTCCTCTCCTCCTTCTCCTCTTCTTCCTTTCCTCTTCCTATTTCATGTCATCTTCATCTTTTTATTTCTTATTACAAGTTATAACAATGATAATGATAATAACAGTAATAATTATGATATCATAATAGTAGTAGTGATGATTATGATAACAATGATACTAACAATAGGAATAATAATGATAATAATAATGATAATGATAACAACAATAATGACAATCATAATTATAATGATAACAATAATAATGATAATATTAATAATAATAATAATAATAATAATAATAATAATAATAATAAATGATATGATAATAATAATAATAATAATAATAACAATAATAACAATAATGATGATAATAATAATAATGATATTAATAATGATGATAATAATAATGATAATAATGATAATAAATGTTAATAATAATAATAATAACGATATTAATGATACTAATAGTAATAATAATGATGATGACGATAACAAAAAACAATAAGAACAATAACTATAATAATATCAATAACAACAACCTCCCCACATTCCCTTCCATGAACAATATAATCCAAATCTTCCAGAAAGAAAGAGAAAAAGAAAAAGAAAAAAAACATCATCATCGACTCCATTTTTTCCTCTCCATGAACTTTCCTTCCCTTTTGTTTCGTGTTTCAAACGAGTCGAGACTTTTGTTCGACTCAGTCTCGGCTTCGGTTACTGCTTCACTCCATCATGGCGGGGGATCAGCTGATAGAGGTTTGTTTATTTTTTGTTTTTTTGTTGTTTTTTTTTCATGGTAGGGGAGTGGGGGGGGGGGTGTGAGTTCGTTTGGGAATATTTGGGGGGTTATGTTTTGTTGTTTTTTTGTAATTATTGTTATTTGTTGGTTTGTTGTTGTTGTTGTTATTGGCGTGATGGAGGCGGTTGTTGTTTTGTTGGTGTGTGTGTGTGTGTGTGTGTGTGTGTGTGTGTGTGTGGTGTGTGTGTGTGTGTGTGTGTGTGTGTGTGTGTGTGTGGTGTGTGTGGTTGAGTGTGCGTGTGCGTGTGCGTGCGTGTGTGCGCGTGTGCGTGTGAGTGTGCGTGTGCGTGTGCGTGTGTGTATGTGTGTGTGTGTGTGTGTGTTGTGTGTGTAATGTGCGCGTGTGCGTGCGTGTGCGTGTGCGTGTGTGCGTTGCGTACGTGTGTATGTGTTGTATTTACGGGCAGTGTGTATGTGTATCTATCATTCTTTATACAGTTTTAGCATTTGTCTTGAGTGAGTATATTATTACTCACATTTTAGGAGAATAAATGTATTTTATCGTACTGGTGCTTGTCTGTACGTTTGAGTGTGTATATATTTCTTTCTATTTATTCCATATTTAACGAATAAGTGTCTTTTTAACTGGTGCTTGTCTGTTTGTGAGTTTGCGTGTGTGTGTATTTATGCAAATCACATAGAGGTCTATACCGTTGTAAATAAGGAAGCCCCATTTATTAGACGTTCGTAATACAAAAGAAGGTCTATTATGTGATTAGTATTTCAAAAGACCAAATTGCACCATTTATTTTCTGTGATATCCATTTTTGTGTGCGTGGTGTGTGTGGGTGTGGGGGGCGGTGCGTGTGTGTGTGTGTGTGTGTGTGGTGTGTGTGGTGTGGTGTGTGCGTGTGCGTGTGCGTGTGTGTGTGTGTGCGTGTGTGTGTGCGTGCGTGAGTGCGTGTGCATGTGTGTATGTATGTATGTATGTACGAGTGAGTGAGTGCGTACATGTGTGTATAGAATTCGAGAAAAGTATTAAGTATAAGAATAGTAAGAGAGAGAAGACGAGATAAAACAGCAACAGAGATAGACAAAGAGAGAAAAATATCACTTGTCATTTTTATTGCATTGTGGGGCATTACATAAGCCTATAATAGCCATCTTATGTTACGGTTTAGTACATTCACCATTCTTCATTGTTAAAGTTTTATTACCATTGTTGGAGATAGTGGTCGTGTTTTTTGATTTTATTGTTTGTTGTTGTGTTGTTACTGTTGTTGTTACTGTTGTTTTTGTTTCTTTGTAATGGATGTCATCATTCTTTTCACTGTATTTTGTCATTATCATTATTGTAATTGTTATAATCATCATCATTATTGTTATTGTTATTATCATCATCATCATCATCAATCATCATTTTTTTATTAATTATCATCATTATCATATCACCATCATCATCATTATCATTGTCATTATCGTTACCATCATCATCATTATTTTTATCCATATTATTCTTAATTATCATTATCATCATTATTATTACCATCGTTTATCATCATTATCATTATTTTTATCATTATCCTCATTATCATTATCATCATATCATTATTTTATCATTGTCATCATTATTATTATTTATCAATTATCATCATTGTCATTAATTTTTAATCATTATTATCATTAATCATTTCATCTTATTCATTATATCGTTAATCATCATTTATCATTATTTTTAATCATTATATTATCACATATCATTCAATTATCCATTATCATCATTATCATTAATATCATCCTTTATCATTATCATGCATTATTATTACATCATTCATTATTTATATCATTATCATTAATCATATCATAATCCATGTTATCATCATTATCATCATTTTTATCATTATCCCTCATTATCAATTTATCATCATTATCACTACCATCGTTATCATCATTATCACATTTTTATCATTATCATCATTATTATTAATGTTATGATAACGAGCATCATTACCAATAAGGTTATGTTTTCGATAGCGTTGGTTAGTTTGTTGGTTAGTTGTTTAGTCGGATAAAAAGAAAATTTCTAAAGAAACTTTTTATGGAAAGTTTACCAGTATGTGTGTGTCTTAGATGACTTTAAACTTTGGTGACTTAGATGACCTTAAATTTTGGTGACTTAGATGACCTTAAATTTTGGTGACTTAGATGACCTTAAACTTTGGTGACTTAGATGACCTTAAATTTTGGTGTCTTAGATGACCTTAAATTTTGGTGTCTTAGATGACCCTTAAACTTTGGTGACTTAGATAACCTTAAATTTTTGGGTTGGTCTTAGATGACCTTAATTTTTGGGTGACTTAGATGACCTTATTTTTGGTGTCCTTAGATGACCTTAAATTTTGGTGACTTAGATGAACCTTAAATTTTGGGTGACTTAGATGACCTAAATTTTTGTGTCCTTAGATGACCTTAAACTTTGGTGACTTAGATAACCCTTAAATTTTGGTGTCTTAGATGACCTTAAATTTTGGTGACTTAGATGACCTTAAATTTTGGTGTCTTAGATGACCTTAAATTTTGGTGACTTAGATGACCTTAAATTTTGGTGTCTTATGACTGGTGTCTTAGATGACCTTAAACTTTGGTGACTTAGATGACCTTAAAATGATTTGGTGACTTAGATGACCTTAAATTTTGGTGTCTAGATGACTTAACTTTGTGTCCTTAGATGACCTTAAACTTTGGTGTCTTAGATGACCTTAAACTTTGGTGACTTAGATAACCTTAAATTTGGTGTCTTAGATGACCTTAACATTTGGTGACTTAGATGACCTTAAATTTTTGGTGTCTTAGATGACCTTAAACTTTGGTGACTTAGATGACCTTAAATTTTGGTGTCTTAAATGACCTTAAACTTTGGTGTCTTAGATGACCTTAAACTTTGGTGTCTTAGATGACCTTAAACTTTGGTGATTAGATAACCTTAAATTTTGGTGTCTTAGATGACCTTAAATTTTGGTGACTTAGATGACCTTAAATTTTGGTGTCTTAGATGACCTTAAACTTTGGTGACTTAGATGACCTTAAATTCCGATGACCTTAACTTTGGTGTCTTAGATGACCTTAAACTTTGGTGTCTTAGATGACCTTAAACTTTGGTGACAGATGACCTTAAATTTGGGTGACTTAGAAGACCTTAAACTTTGGTGACTTAGAAGACCTTAAACTTTGGTGACTTAGATGACCTAAAACTTTGGTGACTTAGATGACCTAAATTTTGGTGACTTAGTGACCTTAACTTTTGACTTAGATGACCTTAATTTTGGTGACTTAGATGAACCTTAAACTTTGGTGACTTAGATGACCTAAATTTTGGTGACTTAGATGACCTTAAACTTTGGTGACTTAGATGACCTTAAATTTTGGTGACTTAGATGACCTTAAACTTTGGTGACTTAGATGACCTTAAATTTTTGGTGACTTAGATGACCTTAAATTTTGGTGACTTAGATGGCCTTAAATTTTGGTGATTAGATGACCTTAATTTGGTGACTTAGATGACCTTAAACTTTGGTGACTTAGATGACCTTAAATTTTGGTGACTTAGATGACCTTAACTTTTGGTGACTTAATGACCTTAAATTTTGTGACTTAGATGACCTTACGATGACCTTAAATTTTGGTGACTTAGATGACCTTAAATTTTGGTGACTTAGATGACCTTAAACTTTGGTGACTTAGATGACCTTAAATTTTGGTGACTTAGATGACCTTAAATTTTGGTGACTTGACCTTAAATTTTGGTGACTTAGATGACCTTAAACTTTGGTGACTTAGAAGACTTAAATTTTGGTGACTTAGATGACCTTAAATTTTGGTGACTTAGAAGACCTAAGTCACCAAAATTTTAAACTTTGGTGACTTAGATGACCTTAATTTTGGTGACTCTTAAATTTTGGTGACTTAGATGACCTTAAATTTTGGTGGGGACCCGGATCCAGGAATATTTTTAAGGATCTATTACTATTATTGCGAGATAGGGACTTAAAAAAAAAAAAAAAAAAAAAAAAAAAAAGTGATTTTGATGTAATTCTTCGTGTGAATATTTTTATTGCATCGGTGACGCTATTGCCTTGGCGGAGGTATGCGCTGCCTGGGTGATTCTAGTTGTTGCTATTATCTGCTATTATCATAATTATCATTATCATCGTTATTATCATTTATTACGTTTTTATTTCGGTGGTATATATCTATATTCAACTCTTTGTTTTGTTATGATAAATTGATCTTTGGAGAAATAAGCCAAAAAAATGCAATAGTGAAAAATTCAGTAAATACAGTAAATAAATAATAAGAAAAGATAAATAAATAAATAATAAATAAATAAATAAAATAAATAAAGTAAATAAATGATAAGAAAATGAAGATGAAAAAATATCTTGCAATGGGAATTATTAAACGGGAATTGCAAAAAGATTATTGTTAAATTGATTTTTCTCTGGATTTGAATATACCTGAAGAGACAACACTGATAAAGATGAGAACACGAATACTTTGTGATAAAGAGTAAATGGTAAAAAAAAAAAAATAAACATTAATGGTATTTCACTCTTACCTAGTCGAGTGCAAAATATTAGGATAGAGGAAGAGAAAGTGAGAGATAATTATGAAAAGAAAAAGGAAAAAAAGGAGAGAGAGAGAGAGGCAGACAGAGAGAGAGACAGACAGAGTGCGAGAGAGGGAGAGTGAGAGAGGGGGAGAAGAGACAGACAGACATAGAGAGAGAGAGAGAGATGGAAAGTGAGAGAGAGAGAGACAGACAGACAGACAGACAGAGAGACAGAGACAGACAGACAGAGACAGACAGAGAGAAAATTAATATCAAAGCTAGCATTTGAACAGAGATATGAACAGCACTGAAAGTAGGATTAGTCTGTATTTCTCTTGTCTGGCGAGAAACGTTGAGGCTGACAGGGATTAGGTAGATTGCCGTTGCATAACTCGAGCGAAGCAACAGTGCAATTTTAGAAGAGTAATTTAATAATAAAGAGTAATTATTTTGAATGTATATGCGCAAATACAGACAGATACTTAAACGCAGATACAGACACTAACTATCATTTATCAATCTCTATCCTTCCTATTTTCATCTATCTCTATCTCTTCCCCGTTTTCTCTCTATCCTTCTGTCATTTTTTCTATCTCTATCTCTTCCCGTTATCTCTCTATCCTTCCCGTTATTTATCTATCTCTATCTCTTCCCGTTCTCTCTATCCTTCCGTTATTTATTTATCTCTCTCTCTCTCTTCCCGTTATTTATCTATCTCTATCTCCTTCCCGTTATCTCTCTATCCTTCCTGTCATTTATCTATCTCTCTCTCTTCCCGTTATTTATCTCTCTCTCTCTCTTCCCGTTATTTTTCAATCTCTATCTCTTCCATTTATCTATTTATCTCTCTATCCTTCCTGTTATTTGTCAATCTCTATCTCTTCCTATCTCTCTCTCTCTCTTCCATTTATCTCTCTATCCTTCCTGTTATTTGTCAATCTCTATCTCTTCCTATCTCTCTCTCTCTTCCATTTATCTCTCTATCTCTCTATCCTTCCTGTTATATATCTATCTCTATCTCTCCCCGTTATCTCTCTATCCTTCCCGTTATTTGTCATATCTCTGTCAATCTCTATCTCTTCCATTTATCTCTCTATCTCTATCTCTTCCATTTATCTCTCTATCCTTCCTGTTATTTATCTATCTCAGTCTCTATCCTTTCCCGTTATTTATCTATCTCTCTACCTCTTCCATTTATCTCTCAATCTCTATCTCTTCCATTTATCTCTCTATCCTTCCCGTTATCTATCTACCTCTCTTCCATTTATCTCTCTATCTCTATCTCTTCCATTTATCTCTCTATCCTTCTATTTCGTCTCTACCATTTATCTCTCTACTCTATCTCTTCCATTTATCTATCTCTATCTCTTCCCATTTATCTCTCTATCTCTATCATTTATCTCTCTATCTCCTATCTCTTCCATTTTATCCTCCTCTATCTCTATCTCTATCTCTTCCATTTATCTCTCTATCTCTATCTCTTCCATTTATCTCTCTATCTCTATCTCTTCCATTTATCTCTCTATCCTTCCTGTTATTTCGTTGCATGGTAGATTCGGGCCGCGAATGCCCCTTTAACTTAATCAGGATTTCGTCCCACGGTTCCTGCAATGCTTTACGGGTTAGATTTAGTGGTTTAGGAGAGGCTGGTGATCAGGGTGTCTTTATTTTGTCTTTTTTTTTGTGTGTGTGTCTTTTTGTGTTTGTCTGTGGTTTTCTTTGTACTTTTTTTGTCTTTTTTTTTGGGTGGTTTGAGTTTTTTTTTTTTTTCTCGTTGTTTTTGTGTTTTTTTTTTTTTTTTTTTTTACTTTTTTGTGAATTCTTTTTCTTTTTCTTGTGGTGTGTTTTTTTTGTTGTTTTTCTTAACTTTTTTTTTTCTTTTTTTTTGTTTTTCGTTTTTTTTTGGGGGGAGGTAATGTTAGCTTTTATGGGATTTTGTTTCGTTTTTTTAGTAAATTCAAGATCATTACTTTTTCCGGGTTCGTTAATCTTTTGATTGTCATGATTCAGCATTTTTTTTTCTATTCAAATACTCCAAAAAAAAAAAAAAATCTTCTTTTTTTTCTTTCTAGTTTTAAAATGCATTCAGCAGGGTTTTAGTTGTTGTTGTTTTTCTGCCTGCGATAAATTCGAATTTTTTGTTTGGAGATGCGTGTGTGTGTGTGTGGGGGGGTATGTGTGTGTGTATGCGTGTGTGTGTGTGTGTGTGTGTGTGTGTGTGTGTGTGTGTGTGTGTGTGTGTGTGTGTGTGTGTGTGTGTGTGTGTGGTGTGTGTGCGTGCGTGTTTATGCGGACTTATGTGTGTGTGTGTGGTGTATGTGTGTGTGCGTGTTTATGCGGACTTATGTGTGTGTGTGGTGTATGTGTGTGTGTGCGTGTATATGCGGACTTATGGCTGTGTATGTTTGTGTCTTGGGTGATTTACGTACCTGTATACAGACAGATTGCATCCACATATCCACATATACTCGCGTATCCACACACCCACTCATTCCCACAAAAACCCACGTACACACACCTTCCCTCCCACCGCCAACTACGCCCAAACCCCAAACCCACAACACGCCCAAACCCCAAACCCGCCCACAACCTTGCACACACAACAACGCACCAACCCACAACACGCACCCCCAAACCCGCCCACACTACACACACAACACGCACCCAAACCCCAACAACGCACCCCAAACCCGCCCACAACCTTGCACACACACACGCACCCAAACCTGCAACACGCACCCCAAACCCGCCACAACTTTAACACCACACAACACGCACCCAAACCCACAACACGCACCCCAAACCCGCCCACCCAACTTTTTACACACACAACACGCACCCAAACCCACAACCACGCACCCCAAACCGCCCACAACCTTGCACACACAACACGCACCCCAAACCTGCAACACGCACCCCAAACGCCGCCCACAACTTTACACACACAACACGCACCCAAACCCACAACACGCACACCCAAACCCGAAACCCATAACACGCCCCCAAAACCCACCAACACTGCCAAACCCCAAACACGCCCACAAACCTAACACAGACACACACCCACCCTCCATACAAACAATCTTTTTTCAACACAGTACTACCTACCCCTACCCCTACCCCTACCCCCCACCCCACCACCACCCCACCACCCCCATCCGCCCCTCCTTCCAGATACATCACAAGTACAAACGTCAATCAATTATTCTCCCCATACGAACAATTTTTTTTTTCATTACAGTACTACCTACCCCCTACCCCCCATCCCCCCACCACCACCCCCCACCCCCACCCCGCACCACCTTACGAGATACGTCACAAATACGTTTAATCAGTGATTCTCCCCCCCCACCCCAGCACCACCCCCACCCCCACGCCCCCCTCCTTACGAGACACGTCACGAATACGTCAATCAGTGATTCTCCCCCTACCCCCCCCAGCAACCACCCCTTCCCCCCACCCAGCACCCCCCACCCCCCACCCGCCCACCTTACGAGACACGTCACGAATACGTCAATCAGTGATTCTCCCCCTAACCCCCCCCCCCAGCACCACCCCCACCCCCCACCCCAGCACCACCCCACCCCCACCCGCCCCACCTTACGAGACACGTCAGCGAATACGTCAATCAGTGATTCTCCCCCTACCCCCCCCAGCACCACCCCCCCCACCCCCCACCCCAGCACCACCCGCCACCCCCCACCCGCCCCTCCTTAACGAAACACTTCACAAATACGTCAATCGGCGCGATCTCCTTCCCCACACCAGCACCACCCCACCCCACCCCACCCCCCGCCCCCTCCTTACGAGACACGTCACAAATACGTCAATCAGTGATTCTCCCCCCTCCCCAGCACCCACCCCCCACCCCAGCACCACCCCCACCCCCCCCGCCCACCTTACGAGACACGTCACAAATACGTCCAATCAGTGATTCTCCCCCACCTCAGCAGCACCCCCCACCACCAGCACCACCCCCCACCCCCACCCCCACACCACCCCTCCTTACGAGACACGTCACAAATACGTCAATCAGTGATTCTCCCCCCACCTCAGCACCTCCCCCACCAGCACCCCCCACCCCAGCACCACCCCCACCCCACCCCCACCCGCCCTCCTTACGAGACACGTCACAAATACGTCAATCAGTGATTCTCCCCCCTCCCAGCACCACCCACACACCCCCACACCCAGCACCACCACACAACACCACCCCCACCCCCCACCCCCCACCCCCCCCCCGCCCTTACGAGAACACGTCACGAATACGTCAATCAGCGATTCTCCGTCACAGAATCCCCGCCCCCCCCTCGTGACGACATATCAATATTGACCAAGCAAGGCCTTTTCTCTCTCTCAGCGTGACGCCCAGTGAACCATCTTTTACGTAACGAAAAGCTTTCTCTCGTTCTTTGTCTTTGGAGGGGCGAGTGGGCGGTCGAGAGGGTGTGTAGATTGGGTGCGTGGGTGGGTGTGTGTGTAGGGTGTAGAGTGGGTGTTGTTTTTTGGGTTGGTTTGTTGGTTTTTGGTGGTGTTTCTGTCGGTGGTTTTGTTTTGTTTTGGTTTTTCATGTTGTGTTGTGTATTTCTTTGCTTTTGGTTGTTGGTTTTGTGTGTATTTCTTTCTCGCTCTCTTTTCGATCTCTTTCTCTCTCTTCTCTATCTACCTCTCTCTCTCTCTCTCTCTCTCTCCTCTCTCTCTCTCTCTCTCTCTCTCTCTCTCTCTCTCTCTCTCTCTCTCTCTCTCTCTCTCTCTCTCTCTCTCTCTCTCTCTCCCTCCCTCCCTCCCTCCCTCTCTCCCTCTCTCCTCCCTCCCTCCCTCTCTCCCTACCTCCCTCCCTCCCTCCCCCCTCTTCCTCCATCCCCCTCTCCCCCCTCCCTCTCTCCCTCTCCCTCCCCCCTCCCTCCTTTTCTATATATATATATATATATATATATATATATATATATATATATATATATATATATATATATATATTATATATATATATATATAATAATATATATTATATATATATATATATATATATAATATAGATATATATATGTATATATATAAATACCCTATCACTCTCCTTCCCCCTGTGTAAGAGCCCCATCGAATAATTCTCACGGTCCGACGCAAGAATTGGAGCTCGTGTGTAGATGACCACGCTACACTTCCCACGCCAGACGCTACCTCGTCACTCTCCAACTTTCGCTTCGTATCCGTTGTTATTCGGCGTTCGGTGGTTTTCGGTTCGGGTTAAGAAAGGGCGGGGGCGTTGTGTTGTGTCGTGGGTTTGTTTGTTTGTTTGGTATGGTTTTGGGGTGGTTGTTTGGTATGGTGTTTTTGGTGTTTGTTTGTTTGGTATGGTGTTTTTGGTGGTTGTTTGTTTGGTATGGTGTGTTGGTGTTTTTTTTTTTGTTTGTTTGTTTGTTATGTTATATCTAGTTGTGTTGTTTTTTGCTTTTTTGTTTCTTGTGTTTGTTCTTTTGTTGTTTTTTTGTTTTGTTTGTTTTGTTATTTCTACTTATTTTTCTCTTTCTTTTTCTTGGTTTTTTTATGTTATTTCTTGTTATTTTTTCTTCTTTGGTTCTGTTATTTCTGGTGTTTTTGTTTGTTTGTTTCAGTCATTTTCTTTGTTTCAGTTATTTTCTTTGTTTCAGTTATTTTCTTTGTTTCAGTCATTTTCTTTGTTTCTTTGTCTAGTGTCTTTGTTAGTGAAATGTTGTGTTATTGTTGTTTTTGTAAGATGTTAATGACTGTTATTTGCTGGACTGTTATGCCTGTTAATTTTTATGTATTACTGAAGTTGTTATTGTCGCGATGTCCTTTCCATAAATTTGTTGTTAATTTGATGTTAATTTGTTGTTAATTTGTTGTTAATTTGATGTTAATCTGTTGTTAATTTCTTGTTAATTTGATGTTAATCTGTTGTTAATTTGATGTTAATCTGTTGTTAATTTCTCTTGTTAATTTGAATGTTAATCTTTTCTTAATTTGATGTTAATCTGTTGTTAATTTCTTGTTAATTTGATGTTAATTTGATGTTAATTTGATGTTAATCTGTTGTTAATTTCTTGTTAATTTGATGTTGTTAAAGTTATTCTGTATCTTTGTTTCTGCTTATAGAGTTACCATGTTATTTTTTATCAGTTTATTTGTCATTAGAATTACTTTGGTATTTACCTGTCCTTATCCTTGTTGACATTTGACATTCTGTTGACATGACTCCTGGTGACATGACACTGACATGACTTTTGGTGACATGAGACCTGAAGACATGACTTTTAGTGACATGGCACTGACATGACTTGAGACCTGATGTCATGACTTTTTTTTACATAGCTTCAGACATTTTTTTCTTGTTGACCTTCCTTTTGACATGAATCCCATCGACATGATTTCTTGACATCCCTCCCGTTGACATGTCTCCTGTTGCAATGTTCTCCCGTTGACATGACTCCTGTTTCAATGTTCTCCTGTTGACCATGTTCTCCCGTTGACATGACCCTGTTTCAATGTTCTCCTGTTGACATGACTCTCCTGTTGACATGTTCTCTCCGTTGACATGACTCCTGTTCGTTCTCCCGTTGACGATATCTGTTGACGTGACTCCTGTTGACATGTACTCCGTTGACATGACTCTGTTGCAAGTTCCTGTTGACATGACTCCTGTTGCAACGTTCTCCTGTTGACATATCTCCTGTTGACATGACTCCTGTTGACATGTTCTCCCGTTGACATGACTCCTGTTGCAATGCTCTCTGGTTGACATGACTCCTGTTGCAATGTCCTCCCTTTGACATATCTCCCGTTGACGTGACTCCTGTTGCAATGTTCTTCCGTTGACATGACGTTACAAAGTTCCCCCGTTGACATGACTCCTGTTGCAACGCCCCCCCGTTGACATGTCTCCCGTTGACGTGACTCCTGTTGCAATGCTCCTCCCGTTGACATGTTCTCCCGTTGACGTGACTCCTGTTGCAACGCCCCCCCCCCGCTAGCCCCGTTGCACAAGCAGGTTGGCCAAGAATTCATGAGATGCGCAGAGCTCTCCGCGCGGCTGAGATGACCGGCGAGTCACTTCACGAGCGGCAGTTTGGCTTCAGATGGTCGCCCTTCCATCAAAGGGGGCTTTTATTTTCCTTCTGTGTCTTTCTCTGTTTTTCTCTCTCTCTCTTTATCTCCTCTCTCTGTCTCTCTTTCCTCTTTTCTTTCTTCTTTTGTCTCGTGTTTATTTGTTTATGTGTGTTTTTTGTGTTTTGTTTTTTGTTTGTTTTTGTGTGGTATTCCTATGCTTTTTTTTTGCATTTTTTTTTCGTGTGTCTATTGTTCTGTCTATCTCTCTATCTATTTGTGTTTTTCTCTATTGCTTTTTTCTGCCTATTTCTCTGAATTTTCTTCGACTTTCTTCTCTATTTCTCTTCCGTGTGTCATTTTTTTTCTCTTTTTATTCTGTCTTTTATCTTGTCTTTTCTCTTATGTCTTCTATTCATATTTGTCTATCTATCTCTATCTATCTATTTATATATTTATCTGTCTGTCTGTCTATTTATCTCTCTCTCTTTCCATTTCTCTCTCTATATGCTATTTGTCTATCCAACTATTTATCAATCTCTCTATCTCTTATTTTCCTATCTATTATATAGATATATAGTCTAAGTCACTATTTATCTATCATCTATTTACCTTTATCGATCTATCAATCTATCATCTATTTACCTTTATCGATCTATCTATCTATCATCTATTTCTATCTATCAAATCCTATCTATCTATGTTTCAATCGATCTATTTACCTCGATCTATCTATCTATCATCTATTTACTTTTATCGATCTATCTATCTATCTATCTATTTAACCTTTTATCGATCTATCTATCTATCTATTCTATTCTATTTACCTTTTATCGATCTATTGATCATATCATCTATATCTATCTCTATCCTATCTATATCGATCTATCTATCTTCATCTATTTACCTTTATCTATCTATCTATCATCTATTTTACCTTTATCGATCTATCTATCTATCATCTATTTACCTTATCGATCTATCAATCTATCATCTATTTACCTTTATCGATCTATCTATCTATCATCTATTTACCTTTATCGAATCTATCTATATCTATAAATCTATTTACCTTTATCGGATCTATCTATCTAATCATCTATTTACCTTTATCGATCTATCTATCTTATCATCTATTTACCTTTATCGA
>NW_020871926.1:68186-70686 GCF_003789085.1 Penaeus vannamei
ACATGCGTGGGTGTTTGTGTTTGAGAAGGTCATATTTTGGTGTTTGTGTTGGTAAGTTTTCGTGTCTGTCCTTGTGTGTGTTTATCTATACTTCCTCCTCTAGCATACTCGGGTCTGTGTACCTTGTAAGTATACCACGAGCACAGAAATATTTACAAAAAAAGGAGTTTTGTATTTATCTTTAGAATATACGACGCATACGATTTATAAGTATATACGTGGTACAGTTAGCATATGTTTTGTTTGTTTATCTATTGTTTGTTAATGTGTTTGTTCATTTGTTTGTGTTTATCTATTCATGCACTGATTTATTTATTTGTATGTGTATATGATAGATATTTATATTGAAGATTAATGAACCAAACTTACTGTTTTGTGCCAATAACATTCCCCAAAACCAACAGCCGTTGCATAAAAGACCATCTGCACCGCCTTCCCCTCCTCCTCCTCCTCTTCTTCTTCTTCTCTTCTTCTTCTTCTTCCTCCTCCTCCTCCTCCTCCTCTTCTTCTTCTTCTTCCTCTCCTCCTACTCCTCCTCCTCTTCTTCTTCCTCCTCTTCCTTACCCTCCTCCTCTCTCCTCCTCCCCTCCTCCTCCTCTCCCACCTTCTCTCCTCTCCTCTCCCTCCTCCTCTCCCTCCCCCTCCCCCTTCCTTACCCTCATCCTCACCCTCACCCTCGTCCTCCTCCTCCTCCTCCTCCTACTCTTACTCCTCCTCCTCCTCCTCCTCCTCCTCCTACTCCTACTCCTACTCCTACTCCTACTCCTACTCCTACTCCTCCTCCTTCCCCTCTCCCTCACCCTCACCCTCACCCCCAACCTCACCCTCTTCCTCCTCCTCTTTCTCCTCCCCTCCTCCCTTTTCTCCCCCCTTTCCTCCTCTCCTCTCCCTCTCCCCTCCTCCCCCTCCCGACTGAAACAAGGTTAACAAATATCACCGTCACTCATCACTCATCATTAAACCCTCCCCCCCCCACTTCCTATCCCCTTCCCTGCACCCCCCCTTCCTCATTATCCCCTCACTCCCCTTCCACATACTAACTACCTCATAGAAGCTTCAGTATACATAATTCACCGAGCTCTTGTAGTGTACCCTGGCGGAGGTGGGAAGAAGAGGAGGAGGAGGAGGAGGGGAGGAGGAGGAGGAGGAGGAGGAGTGGAGGAGGGGAGGTGTTGGTGGAGGAGGAGGAAGAGGGAGGGGAGGAGGAGGAGGGGGAGAGGAGAGAGAAATAGGAGGAGGAGAAAGAGGAAGTGGAGAAGGAGGAGAAAGAAGAATTGGGAGGAGGAGAGGAGGAGGGGGAAGATAAGGTGGAGGAGGAGGGGAAGGTGGTAGAAGAGGAGAAGGAGGAGGAAGAAGAAGAGGAGAAAGAGGAGGATGAAGGAGGGGTAGAAGGGATAGAAAGAAATGAAGAAGGAGGAAAAGAAGTAGGAGGAGAGGAAGTGACGTAGATAATAAAGGAGAAGAAGAAAATAGGAGGAGAGGAAGACGGTGATGAAGGAGGAGAAGAAGGAAGAGGAAGAAGCGACGGTGTTGATGGAGAGGAGGTAGGGATGTGGAAGAGGAGGAGAAGGAGAAGGAGGAAGAGGAGGAAAGCGACGGTGGAGAGGGAGGTAGGGATGTTGGAGAAGGAAGAGGAACAGGAGGAGGAAGAAGAGGAAGCGACGGTGAGAGGGAGGTAGGGATGGTGGAGAAGGAAGAGGAAGAGGAGGAGAAGTGGAGAAGAAGAGAAGAGGAGGAAGCGAACGGTGAAGAGGAGGTAGGAAGAAGGAGGAGTGGAGGAGGAAGAAGAGGAAGCGACGGTGAAGAGGGAGGTAGGGATGTTGGAGAAGGAAGAGGAAGAGGAGGAGAAGTGGAGAAGGAGGAAGAGGAGGAAGCGACGGTGGAGAGGGAGGTAGGGATGTTGGAGAAGGAAGAGGAAGAGGAGGAGAAGAGGAGAAGGAGGAAGAAGAGGAAGCGACGGTGAAGAGGGAGGTAGCAATGCGGGAGAAGGAAGAGGAAGAGGAGAAGTGGAGAAGGAGGAAGAGAGGAAGCGACGATGAAGAGGGAGGTAGGGATGTTGGAGAAGGAGGAGGAAGAAAAGAAGAGGAGAAAGAGGAGGATGAAGGAGGGTAGAAGGGATAGAAAGAAATGAAGAAGGAGGAAAAGAAGTAGGAGGAGAGGAAGTGACGTAGATAATAAAGGAGAAGAAGAAATAGGAGGAGAGGAAGACGGTGATGAAGAGGAGAAGAAGGAGAGAAGAAGCGACGGTGTTGATGGAGAGGGAGGTAGGGATTGAAGTGGGAGAAGAGGAAGAGGAGGAAGCGACGGTGGAGAGGAGGTAGGGATGGTGGAAGAAGGAAGAGGAAGAGGAAGGAGAAAGAGGAGAAGGAGGAAGAAGAGGAAGCGACGGTGAAGAGGGAGGTAGCAATGGCGGAGAAGGAAGAGGAAGAGGAGGAGAAGTGGAGAAGGAGGAAGAAGAGGAAGCGACGGTGGAGAGGAAGGTAGTAATGTTGGAGAAGGA
>NW_020871926.1:77538-80038 GCF_003789085.1 Penaeus vannamei
TCGCGTCCTCGCTTTTTTCTTCTTTTCCTATCTTTCTTCCTTTTTTCCTTCTTTCTTTCTTTTCCTTTTTTTGATATCGTGAATGATGTGAGTAATAAATATGCGGATACTCGACATGGGATCATTATAAAGGAAATTTACATTCTGCAAAAAGTAAAGACTCTGTCAAGTAGTTAATAAGATTCTAACACCATCATTAGTATTACAAATTACAAGCGTGTTTTTTTTTTTTTTTTTTTTTTTTTTTTTTTTTTTTTTTTTTTTTTTTGTGGCCCGAGAGCGTAAACAAAGGGATAGATGGCAAGGGCGGTGACGGCGCGCCTGTCGGAGGTGTGGAGGAGAAAGGATGCCGTCACTAATCTCTCTCCTCTCTCTCTCTCTCTCTTCTCTCTCTCTCATCTCACTCTCTCTCTCTCTCTCTCTCTCTCTCTCTCTCTCTCTCTCTCTCTCTCTCTTTTCTTCTCTCTCTCTCTCTCTCTCTCTCCTCTCTCTCTCTCTCTCTTCTCTTCATCTCTCTCTCTCTCTCTCTCTCTTCTCTCTCTCTCTCTCCTTCTCCTCCCTCCTCCTCCTCCTTCTTCTTCATAACTTCTTCTTCTTCTCCTCTTTCCTCTTCTTTTTCTTTTTCTTTTTCTTTTTCTTTTTTCTTCTTTTTCTTTTTTTTCTTCTTCTTCTCTCTTCTTCTTCTTTTCTTCTTCTTTTTCTTCTTCTTCTTCTTCTTCTTCTTCTTCTTCTTCTTTCTTCTCCTCCTCCTCCTCCTCTCCCTCCTCCTCCTATTCCTCCTCCTATTCCTCCTCCTCCTCCTCCTCCTGCTCCTCCTCCTCCGCTCCTCCTCCGTTCCCTATCTCCCTCTCTCTTTCTCCCCCTCCTCCCTCCCTCCCTCCCTCCCTCTTGCCGACTCCTTGCAAATTCCTCCCCCTCCTGAGCGAGCGAAAGAAGGCGAGGTGCGAGGGCGATGGCGACCTTATCCTTAGTGGAAGGCGCCCGACCCTCTCCTCTGCCGCCACGCCAAGGCTTGTCTCTTTGGAAGATAGGGAGGGAGGGAGGGAGGGAGGGGAGGAGGGAGGGAGGGGAGGAGGGAGGGAGGGGGAGGGAGGAGGGAAGGAGGGAAGAGAGAGAGAGAGAGAGAGGAAGGGAGGGAGTTGAGAGGGAGAGAGGGGAGAGGGAGGGAGGGATTGAGGGAGGGAGGGAGGCGGAGAGAGAAGCGAGAGAGACAGAAAAAGATGAGAGAGAGAGAAAGAGGAGAGATAGATAGATAGATAGGAGAGAGAGAGAGAGAGCTATTGCTTTACAGGTGACTCCTTGAAGAAGGCCTTATGAGCGGAGGGGGAGGGGGGAAGGGAGGAAGGGGGAGTACTCGTCCTCAAGGGAAGGGGTATTATTAAACACTTAGGTGCGTAGCTGTATTACGCTTGCATAGCTCGCTGGATAAACGTGTGCATGATTAGAAAGGTGTTTCTATTTGTCTATCCGTCTATCTGTCTATCTGCTAATCTATTTAGCGCATATCAAGCAACTAACTTCAATCATGGCCTAATAATGAGATAGCTGTAATTGATGGCATGACAGTCTATGTATCTATTTGTCTGTTTATTTGTATACGTAAATGTTACTCCTCGTCTAACCAGTCTGTCTATATATCTACCTACCTCTATCGCACGCACGCACGCGCACGCAACAACACACACACGCGTGCGCACGCGCACACGCGACACAGACACACACACACACAAACACACACACACACACACACACACCACAACACACACACACACACACACACACACACACACACACACACACACACACACACACAACACCACACACACAAATTCTTATCAAGATCAAGATCAAGAATCCTCACTCTTTATACTTTCAGCGAAAAAAAACGTATTAAAAGTAATTTGAGAGATATACGCCATTCTGTTCGACCATCCGGAGGAAAGCTCCCAAAACCGCTAAAGAAAAGCTGATATTGGAAAGCTTACGGAAAGCTGAGGGGGTCTGATCACAGCTGACTTGCCAAACGTGGAATGTTATTGAAGCGTCAGAGAACACCGCGGGACGGGCGCCGTGCCCTCAACTCTACCTTGCGGGTCAAATAAACTATTTCGAGCGGGGACACCTTATAAGGACGTGTGTGAAGGTGTTGACTCGAAGGTAAGCGATGACGTCACAAGGTGGCATTGAGAGGATTAAGTTGATCCCAAGAATTCGATTCGCCAAGTGAATTATTTATTTACTGATGACATTGGGTGTTAAGGCGACCTTGGCGGCACCGTGTGTACGTGTCTGTCCGGGCTTCACCTCTGCTGGCCTCTTACCGGGGTCACATACTTAGGACAGGCTCGGTCAAGCACCGGCGAAGGTAGACTGGAGACTACACATCAACGCCCTCACCCCCCCCTCCCCTCTCATGCCAGCCCTCCCCCTCTCCTCCCCTTTGAAACTCTCCCCTCGTGTCGTTTTCTCTTTCGCCTCCGCCTCTTCAGCCCGCGCTCCG
>NW_020871926.1:85038-87538 GCF_003789085.1 Penaeus vannamei
TTTCTTCGTTATTTCCCTTCCTCTTTCTCCTCCTCTCCCTTTCTCCTTCTCCGGGATTCTCTTCCTCCTTCCACTTAACAATTTTTTTTTGGCCTCTTTACTCTTTTGCTTCTTCCCTTGTTCTGTGCATTTTGGTTTTATCTCATTTTTTGTTATTGTCCTATCTCTGTCGTTTTTTTTCTTTCTTCTCCTTTCATTTTCCTTTTGCAATCCACTCTTATCATCTCCATCCACTTTTACACTCATTATTGCCATCCACTTTTACGTTCCCATCCTCCCCATCCTTCCCTTCCCATCCTCTTATTACCATCCACTTTTATACTCTCATTATCACCATCCACTTTTGCACTCATTATCGCCATCCACTTCACACTCCCTTCCTCCCCATCCTTCCCTTCCCATCCTCTTATTACCATCCAACTTATAACCATCCGCTCTTATACTCTCATTATCATCATCCACTTTTGCACTCATTATCGCCATCCACTTCACACTCTCTTCCTCCCCATCCTTCCCTTCCCATCCTCTTATTATCATCCCTCATATCACCATCCACTTTTACACTCCCATCCTCCCCATCCTTCCCTTCCCATCCTCTTACTGCAAGAGACGAATCCATAATCAGAATGCAGCAATAAACACGATATCCTAACACATGGTATATCTACTCAACTGATGTGCTCGACTTTTAAAAATGGCGCGCCAATAACCACTCTTTTTTTACCTTCGAATGCGTGGGGGTGTTTACTCAGCACATTTATGATCGAGCGCTGGTGTTTGTTGTTACCTGAGAAAGCGAGGGAGGTGATAAGTAGCGTTAATTAGCTGACAAGTAGCGGCTTTCGCTCTTGTGTTTGTGGATCTGGGGTTGTTACTGTGGGTGTGTGTTGTTTGGTAGGCGGGGCTTGGTTTTTTTGATTCGCTTTGTCCGGGATCTGCTTTGTGGGTTTGGCTTGGAACGTATTGTTTTTCTTTATTATTATTTTAAAGATTTAAGTTATCTTTCTCTCGTTTATATTTTTCTTTGTCTCTTTTTCTCTCTCTCACTCTTCCTCTCTCTTTCTCTCTCTTTCTCGCTCTCTCCTTCTCTTTCTCTTTCTCCTCTCTCCTCTCTTCTCTCTCTCTCTCTCTCTCTCTCTCTCTTTCTCTCTCTCTCTCTCTCTCTCTCTCTCTCTCTCTCTCTCTCTCTCTCTCTCTCTCTCTCTCTCTCTCTCTCTCTCTCTCTCTCTCTCTCTCTCTCTCTCTCCTCTCTCTCTCTCTCTCTCTCTCTCTCTCTCTCTCTCTCTCTTCTCTCCTCTCCCCCTCTCGTCCCTCTCCTCTTTCTCTCTCTGTATTTAATTATTTATGTGTGTACTACTATGTACATGCGTGCGTGTGGTGTGTGTGTGCGTGGGTGTGTGCGGTGTGTGTGTGTGTGTGTGTGTGTGTGTGTGTGTGCGTTGTGTGGTGTGTGTGTGTGTGTGTGTGTGTGTGTGTGTGTGTGTGTGTGTGTGTGTGTGTGTGTGTGTGTGTGTCCTCCTCCCCCCTCCCCCTATCGCGTGCCAAGGTCCCCGAAGGCCAGTCAGCAGCAGGTCATTACAGAGAGAACGTGCCTATGCCTTGACCTCGCTCTGTGCCAGAACAGTCTCCTCAGAGATACTAAGAACAAAAAAAAAATAATAATAATAAAATAAAGAAAGAAAGAAAGAAAGAAAAAAAAATTAATAAAATGAAAAAAAAATAAAAAAGATACACAAATAAATATATATTAAATTAAATTAGAAATGAACAGGTGGAAAAATAAGAATAAAAAATCGTAATTCTATACAGATGCACATTTTTTTATGATGCTGGCCTGGGGCTGATAATGGCCGCGCTCAAAAGCTTCGTTCAGATCCTAATTTCGAAGTATGAAGTTTTATTCAGATAATATCTAGTGTTTTTTTTTTCTTTCGACCTGCTGTTCGAATTGGAGTTTTTGCCCCTTCGTCTTGCGAAAGAGAGAGGGAGAGGGAGAGGGAGAGGGAGAGGGAGAGGGAGAGGGAGAGGGAGAGGGAGAGGGAGAGGGAGAGAGGAGAGAGGAGAGCGAGAGGAGAGTAGAGGAGAGCGAGAGAGAGCGAGAGAGAGGGAGAGGAGAGAGAGAGCGAGAGAGCGAGAGAGAAGAGAGAGAGAGAGAGAGAGAGAGAGAGAGAGAGAGAGAGAGAGAGAGAGAGAGAGAGAGAGATAGATTAATTTGAGGTAATTTGAAAGATAGATAGATAGACAGATAAAGAGAGAGAGAGAACGAGCGAAGTTGGGGAAGTTGAATGAAATGAAGTGGAGCTGAAGAGAAAAGGGCAGAAAGTAGAAACACGGTAATAAATACAAGTGGAGAGAGAGATGATAATAAGAGTGTTGAAGATAGTAGGAAAAAAAAAAAAACAGAAATAAAAAATGTAAAAAAAAATTAAGATTAATGACAATCTCCTCACCATGCAGATGTCGTGCTCATGTCACACTTGTCATTATCCCGACAAGGGTA
>NW_020871926.1:95038-102530 GCF_003789085.1 Penaeus vannamei
GTGCAAAGAGCATTTAGGCCCCGTTAATGCATCACGGGATAATGAGACTTAGACATATGTAAAGTCATAAAGACATGCATACACGTCCTGGGGGGAGTGGCACATTAACAGATGGACAGATGGTGGACTGTCAGGAGGTGGAGAGCCGCGAGGGCAGCGAGGGGATGACGTCGCCCGTGGGAAATAGCGATGACCTAAGAGATAATGAGCGGCGGAGGAGTTGCTGACCTTGATTTGGAGTCAGGTCAGCGAGGAAGCGAGCGCGGGAGTGGACATGCTTCAGGGAGGAGGTCAGCGTGGGAAGGGAGGAGTTGCAGGGAGATAGGCTGCCCTGTGCCAAAGGAAAGGGGAAAGGGGAAAGGGGGGATAGGAAGCCTCGTGCGAAAGGAAAGGGAAAAAGGGAGATAGGAAGCCTCGTGCCAAAGGAAAGGGGGGAAAAGGGGGATAGGAAGCGGGAAAGGAGAAAGCCTCGTGCGAAAGGAACGGAAGCATGAAAGCATAAGGGATAACGCCTGGAAAGAGGACGGAGAGGAAAGCAAGGAAGGTGGAGTCGTGGGAGGAGGGCGACCTGACAGGAGGAGGAGAGGAGAGGCCTCGCGAGTGTTTTATCGCCCGGAGGCCTTATCGGCGCATCGCTCGCGTCCCTTGTCGGCGGCGGCCTCGTCTCAGGGCTGGGCGAGCGGAAGCCCCGTCGGAGAGACCCGAGGGAGGAGCCAGGCCGAGGTTTCGGGCACTGAAAGGCTGGGAGGTGGAGGAGTGGGTAGGGGGGGGGCAGACGGCAGAAGGGCGAGAGGGAAGGGGCAGACGATGCAAGAGGGGAGAGGGAAAGGAGCAAATGGTGATAGGGGGAGAAGGAAGGGCAGAAGATGGAAAGGGGAAGGAAGAGCAGAAGGTAGAAAAACGGTAGGGGAAAGGGAGGAACGGGGAGAAGGAAGGGCAGAAAGGAAGTGGGAAAGGAAGGGCAGAAGGAAAGGGGGGAAGGAAGGGGAAGGAGGGAAGGACGGAAGTTGGAAGGAGGATAGGGAAGGGTCAGAAGGTGGAAGACGGAGAGGGAAGGGAGACGGAAGGGCCAAATGGTGGAAAGGTGAAAAGGGAGGGACACAAATGGAAGGGGACGGGGAAGGGAGGTGGAGCCGAAGAAGGGCGGAGCGGCGGCCTCGGCATGGGCGGAGCGGGGAAGATTGCGGGGCTTATCCGTCCATCAGGGGCACCGGAAGCCGCCACAATGAGGCTCTTACCTGTCTTGTTACGGCCCTTTCAACACGAGGGGGCAGTTCCTGAGGGGGAAGCAGCGGGCCTAGTCCCTTTCAGAGTGTTTGCGCGCCCTCTCTTCGTCCTCCCTTCCTCCCGCCCCCTCCTGGCTCCCTCCCGAAAGCCTCCCTCCTCCCTCCCTCCCTCCCCTCCCTCCGCGCGTCACGTGTGCGGCGCTGGAGGTGAGGGATCGGGCGAAGAACGCGAAAGTTGCTTCGGGTGAAAATTCCGCGCCGGGGGGAGATATGGCAACACTGTTTGATCTCGTGTGTCTCGAGTGTTTTCTTTGAATCGGTAGCTTCCGGTGGGCGCCGAGTGGCCTTTCATTGGCGTGTTTTTGATTTAGTGTTGCCAGTCATACGGACGGAGGGAGAGAGAGAGAGAGAGAGAGAGAGAGAGAGAGAGAGAGAGAGAGAGAGAGAGAGAGAGAGAGAGAGAGAGAGAGAGAGAGAGAGAGAGAGAGAGAGAGGGGGGGGGGGGCGAGAGAGAGGGGGGCGAGAGAGAGAGGGAGGGCGAGAAAGAAAGAGAGAGAGAGAGGTGAAGCAGAGAAGAAAATAGAAACGAAGAGACAGATAGATCAACATAGCAGATATATTGATAGAGTGATTGGCAGACAGGCATTTAGGAAGAAAAGTAAAAAATAATAATAATAATAATAAATCGCGGAAGAGAAATATAGAGAGAGAAATGAGAAAACAAAGAAAGGAAAAAGAAAAACGAGGGAGAGAATTGCATCAGGGGAAGGGGAGACAGAGAGAACACACACACGTTACATGTGTTGATGCGTACCGTGACTGGGAAGGACACACAAGGTTACACTGGTACACACGTAAAGGCTTCTTTGGCACGCTAATACAGCAAGGATTGGACACACACCGAACGAAAAATATGCTCTTGAGAATCTGGAGAAGTTAAACATGATGAAATAATAGGAACAGGCTGAGGGACGACGTGTTATAGGTCAACAGATACACCGCAGTCTGAATACCGCCATGTTAGGCATGCGGGGATCGTCATGCAAGATCCTGCATCGAAAATACCTGCAGGACAGATATCTACCATCACTGTAATTGTTGGGAAATTGTTTTATAGTCAGTAGTTTTTTTACAAATTATTTTACAATCAGTACGTTTCTGTGACTGTCGCTATCTCTGTTTTTGTCTATTTGCTTTCTCTCTCTCTCTCTCTCTCTCTCTCTCTCTCTCTCTCTCTCTCTCTCTCTCTCTCTCTCTCTCTCTCTCTCTCTCTCTCTCTCTCTCTCTCTCTCTCTCTCTCTCTCTCTCTTCTCTCTCTCTCTACTCTCTCTCTCTCTCTCTCTCAATTTCTGTTTCTCTCTTTGTCTCTCTCTTACTTTCCTTCTCATTCTTTTTTATATCTCTATTTCTATTTCGCTTTCTCTCCGCAGATTGTCTGTGTGCATAATAAGTAGACACATAGCATGCTAAGAGATAAATAACCAGGTAATATAGACACAAAGAAAATAGATGATGCATTATAGGATAAATCGCGCATGAGTGCGTGAACATGCATTCATATACACATTTGCTAAAAAGATAGAGTGATAGATACTATGCTGTGCGAATATTCATACACAGCTCATGTTCTGTAAGTATGGCAAGTGCCTGTCTTGTAACACGTGCAAAATCCGTTAAGGGAAATCGATGGTTCTAGAATTAATTGCACAAAAACATCCGTGACTCAGTCTTGCTTTGTGGTTAACAATTTCCCTCGAGTGGATAATATGTCCTTCCGCAACGGTCTGGCGGCGCTCGGATGCCAACCGCCCGGGGAAGGAGTTCAAAATTGCGGCGACCCGGTTGGCGTGAATTGGGGCTCTCCCCGTCTGTCGATCTCTGCTCTTCTTCTCTTCTCTTCTCTTCTCTTCTCTTCTCTTCTCTTCTCTTCTTTTCTCTCTCTTCTCTTCTCTTCTCTTCTCTTTCTCTCTCTTCTCTTCTCTTCTCTCTTTTCTCTCTCTTCTCTTCTCTTCTCTCTCTTCTCTTCTCTTCTCTTCTCTCTCTCTCTCTCTTCTCTCTCTCTCTCTCTCTCTCTTCTCTCTCTCTCTCTCTCTCTCTCTCTCTCTCTTCTCTCTCTCTCTCTCTCTCTCTCTCTCTCTCTCTCTGTCTGTCGATCCCTGTCTCTCTTTTTTCTGTCTGTCGATCTCTCTCTGTCTCTCTGTCTGTCGATCTCTGTCTCTCTCTTTCTCTTTTCTTTCTCAGTCTGTCGTCTGTCTCTCTCTCTGTCTGTCTCGATCTCTGTCTCTCTCTTTCTCTTTTCTTTCTCAGTCTGTCTGTCTGTCGATCTCTTCTCTCTCTCTCTCTCTCTCTCTCTCTCTCTCTCTCTCTCTCTCTCTCTCTCTCTCTCTCTCTCTCTCTCTCTCTCTCTCTCTCTCTCTCTCTCTCTCTCTCTCTCTCTCTTTCTTTCTCTCTGTCTGTCGATCCTGTCTCTTTTTTCTGTCTGTCGATCTCTCTCTGTCTCTCTCTGTCTCTCTCTGTCTGTCTGATCTCTGTCTCTCTCTCTCTTTTCTCTCTCTCTGTCTGTCTATCGATCTCTGTCTCTCTTTTCTCTCTCTCTCTCTGTCTGTCGATCCCTGTCTCTGTCTCTCTCTTTCTCTTTTCTTTCTCTGTCCCTCTGTCTGTCGATCTGTCTCTCTCTCTCTCTCTGTCTGTTGATTTCTCTTTTTTCTCTCTCTCTGTTGATCTCTGTCTCTCTTTCTCTCTTTTCTCTCTCTCTCTCTCTCTCTCTCTCTCTCTCTCTCTCTCTCTCTCTCTCTCTCTCTCTCTCTCTCTCTCTCTCTCTCTCTCTCTCTCTCTCTCTCTCTCTCTCTCTCCTCTCTCTCTCTCTCTCTCTCTCTCTCTCTCTCTCTCTCTCTCTCTCTCTCTCTCTCTCTCTCTCTCCTCTCTCTCTCTCTCTCTTCTCTCTCTCTCTCTCTCTCTCTCTCTGCACACCTCACTCCAGCCAGGAAGTAGAATCTGGCAAACTGAGCGCAATTTAGTAATGGTGCCCCCCCTCCCCCCTCTCCCTCCCCCCCAGCGCCCGAAGCCCGCGTGGACCTCAACAGGTTGCGCTCGGACGTCAGGGGGCGGGGGGCGTCGACGGCCTCGGTTGCTGCGGCCGAGATTCCCTTCGGCGTCTCCTTCGGCGCCTGCGAATCAAGGGCCGTCGTCATGGACCCTCCGCGAGGTTCTCCTGAAGGGGGGCTTGTACGCGAGGGATGGAAGGGAGGAGGGGAGGAAGGAAGGCGACTCAGGGAGCGGAGGGAAGGAGGAGGGCGTCTCAGGGAGCGGAGGAAAGGAGGACGACTCAGGGAGCGGAGGGAGGAGGAGGACGACTCAGGGAGCGGAGGGAAGGAGGATCAGGGAGCGGAGGAACGACTCAGAGCGGAGGGAAGGAGGAGGGCGACTCAGGGAGCGGAGGGAAGGAGGAGGGCGACTCAGGGAGCGGAGGGAAGGAGGAGGACGACTCAGGGAGCGGAGGGGAGGAGGACTCAGGGAGCGAGGGAAGGAGGAGGGCGATCAGGAGCGGAGGAGGAGGAGGGCGACTCAGGGAGCGGAGGGAAGGAGGAGGCGACTCAGGGAGCGGAGGGACGGAGGAGGACGACTCAGGGAGCGGAGGGAAGGAGGGGGACGACTCAGGGAGCGGAGGGAAGGAGGAGGACGACTCAGGGACGGAGGGAAGGAGGAGGACGATCAGGGAGCGGAGGAAGGAGGAGGGAGGGACTCAGGGAGCGGAGGGAAGGAGGAGGACGACTCAGGGAGCGGAGGGAAGGAGGAGACGACTCCAGGGAGCGGAGGGAAGGAGGAGGACGACTCAGGGAGCGGAGGAAGGAGGAGGGCGACTCAGGGAGCGGAGGGAAGGAGGAGGACGACTCAGGGAGCGGAGGAGAGGAGGGCGACTCAGGGAGCGGAGGGAAGGAGGAGGGCGACTCAGGGAGCGGAGGGAAGGAGGAGGACGACTCAGGGAGCGGAGGAAGGAGGAGGAGGGCGACTCAGGGAGCGGAGGGAAGGAGGAGGACGACTCAGGAGGCGTCAGGAGCGGAGGAGGAGGAGACGACTCAGGGAGCGGAGGGAAGGAGAGGACTCAGGGACGGAGGGAAGGAGGGGGCGACTCAGGGAGCGAGGGAAGGAGGAGGCGACTCAGGGAGCGGAGGGAAGGAGGAGGGCGGACTCAGGAGCGGAGGAAGGAGGAGGCGACTCAGGGAGCGGAGGGAAGGAGGAGGACGACTCAGGGAGCGGAGGGAAGGAGGAGGACGACTCAGGGAGCGGAGGAAGGAGGAGGAACGACTCAGGGAGCGGAGGGAAGGAGGAGGGCGACTCAGGGAGCGGAGGGAAGGAGGAGGACGACTCAGGGAGCGGAGGGAAGGAGGAGGACGACTCAGGGAGCGGAGGGAAGGAGGAGGGCGACTCAGGGAGCGGAGGGAAGGAGGAGGACCGACTCAGGGAGCGGAGGGAAGGAGGAGGGCGACTCAGGGAGCGGAGGGAAGGAGGAGGACGACTCAGGAGCGGAGGGAAGGAGGAGGGCGACTCAGGGAGCGGAGGAAGGAGGAGGGCGACTCGGGAGCGGAGCGACTCAGGGAGCGGAGGAAGGAGGAGGACGACTCAGGGAGGGAGGAAGGAGGAGGGGAGCGGAGGAAGGAGGAGGGCGACTCAGAGCGGAGGGAGGAGGAGGGCGACTCAGGGAGCGGAGGAAGGAGGAGACGACTCAGGGAGCGGAGGGAGGAGGAGGGAGGAGCGGAGGACGGAGGAGGGCGACTCAGGAGCGGAGGGAAGGAGGAGGACGACTCAGGGAGCGGAGGGAAGGAGGAGGACGACTCAGGGCGGAAGGAGGCGACTCAGGGACGGAGGGAAGGAGGAGGACGACTCAGGGAGCGAGGAAGGAGGAGGACGACTCAGGGAGCGGAGGGAAGGAGGAGGGCGACTCAGGGAGCGGAGGAAGGAGGAGGACGACTCAGGGACGGAGGGAAGGAGGAAGACGACTCAGGGAGCGGAGGGGAGGAGGAGGGAAGGAAGGAGGAGGACGACTCAGGGAGCGGAGGGAAGGAGGAGGACGACTCAGGGAGCGGAGGGAAAGGAGGGCGACTCAGGGAGGGAGGGAAGGAGGAGGAGACGACTCA
Source organism: Penaeus vannamei (assembly GCF_003789085.1). Classification (NCBI taxonomy): domain Eukaryota; kingdom Metazoa; phylum Arthropoda; class Malacostraca; order Decapoda; family Penaeidae; genus Penaeus; species Penaeus vannamei. The sequence goes on from NW_020871926.1 coordinate 101,400, forward strand.
GGGAGCGGAGGGAAGGAGGAGGACGACTCAGGGACGCGGAGGGAAGAGAGGAGGGCGACTCAGGAGCGGAGGGAGGAGGGGAGGGCGGGGAGCGGAGGGAAGGAGCGACTCAGGGAGCGGAGGGAAGGAGGAGGACGACTCAGGGTGGAGGGAAGGAGGGAGGAGCGACTCAGGGAGCGGAGGGCGACTCAGGGAGCGGAAAGGAGGAGGGCGACTCAGGAGCGGAGGAAGGAGGAGGGCGACTCAGGGAGCGGAGGGAAGGAGAGGACGACTCAGGGAGCGGAGGGAAGGAGAGGGCGACTCAGGGAGCGGAGGGAAGCGAGAAGGACTCAGGGAGCGGAGGGAAGGAGGAGGGCGACTCAGGGAGCGAGGGAAGGAGGAGGGCACTCAGGGAGCGGAGGGAAGGAGGAAGGACGACTAGGAGCGGAGGAGGAGGAGACTCAGGGAAGGAGGAGGCGACTCAGGGAGCGGAGGAAGGAGGAGGGCGACTCAGGGAGCGGAGGAAGGAGGAGGACACGACTCAGGGAGCGGAGGGAAGGAGGAGACGACTCAGGGAGCGGAGGGAAGGAGGAGGGCGACTCAGGGAGCGGAGGAAGGAGGAGGCGACTCAGGAGCGGAAGGGAAGGAGGAGGCGACTCAGGGAGCGAGGGAAGGAGGAGGACGACTCAGGGAGCGGAGGGAAGGAGGAAGACGACTCAGGGAGCGGAGGGAAGGAGGAGGACGACTCAGGGAGCGGAGGGAAGGAGGAGGGCGACTCAGGAGCGAGGAAGGAGGGAAGCGAGCGACTCAGGAAGGGAAGGAGGAGGGCGACTCAGGGAGCGGAGAAGGAGGAGACGACTCAGGGACGGAGGAAGGAGGACGACTCAGGGAGCGGAGGGAAGGAGGAGGGCGACTCAGGGAGCGGGAAGGAGAGGGACGACTCAGGGAGCGGAGGAAGGAGGAGACGACTCAGGGAGCGGAGGAAGGAGGAGGACGACTCAGGGAGCGGAGGGAAGGAGGAGGACGACTCAGGGAGCGGAGGGAAGGAGGAGGGCGACTCAGGGAGCGGAGGGAAGGAGGAGGACGACTCAGGGAGCGAGGAAGGAGGAGGACGACTCAGGGGAGCGACGGAAGGAAGGAGGAGGGGCGACT
>NW_020871926.1:108714-113714 GCF_003789085.1 Penaeus vannamei
TCCTCTTCTTCTCTCTCTCCTCTCTCTGTCTCTCTTCTCTCTCTCTCTCTCTCCTCTCTCTCCTTCCCTCTCCTCTACTCTCTCTCCTCTCTCTCTCTCTCTCTCTCTCTCTCCTCCTCTCTCTCTCTCTCTCTCTCTCTCTCTCTTCTCTCTCTCCTCTCTTTCTCTCTCCTCTCCTTCTCTCTCTCTCTCTCTCTCTCTCTCTCTCTCTCTCTCTCTCTCTCTCTCTCTCCTCTCTCTCTCTCTGTCTCTTCTGATTTATCTTTACCTTTCATCTCTGTCTTTAATCCCTCTTTCTTCCCATTTCAAGACAATAGTTCCGTATTTTTTCTCTCATTCTTTCTTTCTATTCTCTCTCTTCGCATTTCTCAATTTCTCTCATTTTCTCTCCCCCCCCCGTGTCACTCTTAATTTATGCAGCTTTCTCACAAATATACACAAGTTACATTATCTTGACTCTTTAATTTCACGGTCACTTTCTGTCACTCTCGGGTGTGTAATGTTTTGATTAAATCTTGACAGCTGAGGGTATTCCTCCGGTCCTTGTTAAGGCGCTGTTGGAAGAGGGGAAGAGGAGGGGAAAAGGGAAGAAGAGAGAGAGAGGGGAAGAGAAGAAGATGGAGAGAGGGGGTAGAGGAGGGGAAAGGTAAAGGAGAGATGGAGAGGGGAATGGGAGGGAGAAAGGTGAAGGAGAGGGGAAGAGGGGAAGAAGATGGAGAGAGGGGAAGAAGATGGAGAGAAGGAAAAGGGGAAAGATGGAAGAAGGGGAAAAGGAAGAAGATGAAAGAGGGAAAAGGAGAGAGGGAGAGGAAGAGAGGGGGAAAGGGGAGAAGATGGAGAGAGGGAAGAGAGGAAAAAAGGAAAGAGGGAAAAAGGGAAGGGAAGGAAAAATGAGAAGATGGAGGGGAGAGGGAAAGGGGAAGAAGAGAGGAGAGGGGAGAAGAGGGGAAAAGGGACGAAGAGGGAAAAGGGAGAAGATGGGAAGAAGGGGGAGAGAGGGAAAAAGTGGAAGAAAGGAAGAGAAGGGAGGGAGAAATGGGGAAAGGGGAAAATTGAAAACGAAAAGGGAAGGGAAAAAGGAAAGAAGGGGAACGGAAGAAAAAAAAAGGGAAAGATAAAGCAAAATAAGAGAAGAAGAGTGGAAGAGAGGGAGAAATGGGGAAAAGGGAGAAGAGATGAAGACGAGGAAAAATTAGGAAAATGGGAGGAAAAGAAAGAGAGACGGAAAAAAGAAGAGAGAAAAAAATGTCAAAAAAGGCAAAAGAAGATAAGAGGGGAAAAGTGAAAAGGGGAAAGGAAAGGAGAGGGAAAGCAAAGGGGAAAGATTTATTTGCTTAATTCACGTGACAGCCTCTGCTTGCTTCCGTGTGCCATTTCGTCTCCTCCTCCTCTTGCTTCTTTTCTTTCTTCTGTTTTCTTCGTCTTTCAAGATTATTTACTAGCTGTAGTAGAAGTATTATTATTATCACCCCTAACATCACTGTCATCGTAATTCTCGTCTCCGTCTTCATCTTCATCGTCATCTTCATCATTATTATTATTACAACTACTAATAATAATAATACTGCTATTACCATTACCATTACTATTATTATGATTGTTATTATCATTTTTATTGTTATTGTTAATATCATTTTTATTGTTATTGTTATTATTATTTTCATTATCCTTATTATTATTATGATTATCATCGTTATCATTACCATTATCATTACTTTTCCACTAATGTGATTATTGTTATCACTATTACTATCACTTTTGATAATATCATCACTGGTATTATCATCATTATTACTATTGTATGTTGTTTTTTTTTTTTATTATTATTATTATCTTATTTATTATATTTATTTTATTATTCATTATTATTATATTATTAATTATTATTATTATTATTATTATTATTATTATTATTATTATTATTATTTATTATTATTATTTATTATTTTACTATTATTATTTCTCTTTGTTATTGTTTTTTTTATTATTTAAGTTATTATTATTATGGGTATCATTATTGTATTTGTTATTTATTATATTATTATTACTTTATTATTATTAACATTTATTATTATTATTATTATTATTATTATTATTATTATTATTATTATTATCATTGTATTATTATTATTATTATCACCATTATTATTACTGTTAATATCATTTTTATAAATCTATTTTTCTTCGAATCCTCTTTTCCTTTCTTTCCCTCTCCCTTACCTCCTTCCTGTGTATCCCTCACCTCCTTCACGCTTTCCCTTCCTTCTCACCTCATTTACCTCCTCCAGGAAAGTCGTCTGCTTGCTTCCACGAATATGCATGTGTATCCATAAACATCATTTTCCCCCTCTTCCTCTTTCTTTACCTGTCCACGCACGAAGCTCCTCATATTTATACCTCATGTTCATTAGCTCTGTTTGTGGCTTTTCCCAACCCTTTTTTTCCCCGTTCGATACTTTTTTCCCCTTCGATACTTTTTTTCCTCCTTCGACACTTTTTTCCCCCTCGACACTTTTTTTTCCCTTTTTTTTTCCTTTTTTCGACACTTTTTTCCCTTTGACACTTTTTTCCCCTTTGACACTTTTTTCCCTTCGACACTTTTTTCCCCTCGGCTTATTTCCCGCTTTGTTCCTTCATTACCATATTCATTGACAAAAATGTGATTTGTGACGTAAGGCGACGTTGCGTGACGTAGGCAAGCGGGAGAGCGTGGGCAAAAGGGGGGGGTGAAGGAAGGAAGGAAGGAGAGTAGGGGGAAGGGGAGGGGGAAGAGTAGAGAGAGGAAGAGAGAGAAGAGAGAGAGAGAAGAGAGGAGAGAGAGAGAGAGAGAGAGAGGAAGAGAGAGAGAGAGAGAGAGAGAAGAGAGAGGAGAGAGAGAGAGAGGAGAAGAGAGAGAGAGAGAGAGAGAGAGAGAGAGAGAAGAGAGAGAGAGAGAGAGAGAGAGAGAGAGAGAGAGAGAGAGAGAGAGAGAGAGAGGAGAGAGAGAGAAGAGAGAGAGAGAGAGGAGAGAGAGAGAGAGAGAGAGAGGAAGAGAGGAGAGAAGAGAGAGAGAGAAGGAGAAGAGAGAGAGAGAGAGAGAGAGAGAGAGGGAGAGGGAGAGGGAGAGAGAGAGAGAGGAGAGAGAGAGGGAGACAGAGAGAGAGGAGAGAGAGAGAGAGAGAGAGAGAGAGAGAGAGAGAGAAAGAGAGAAGAGAAAGAGAGAGAGAGAAGAGGAGAGAGAGAGAGATGAGGCAGAGGCTGGAAGGGAAGGAAGAGGGAATGAAAAAAATGAGGGAGAGCACCACCACTACCACTACTACTACTGCTATGACTACTGCTACAACGTCGACTACTATTGATATTAATGATAATAGTAATAATGATATTGATAATGATAATAATAATATTGATAATGATAGTAATCATAAATATATACATGTATCTATATTGAGAGATAGGTTGATTGACAGGTAGATAGATAGAGGTAGGTCAATAGATAGAGATGTAAGCCCCAAAGTATTGATGTCTATTGGTCGATTTGGTCACCCTTACGCAGTGTTATGCCAAAATCACCCTTGCGGACCCACGGGGGAATATCTACTCACGCTGTTTGTGCTGTCACCTTTAACCCAAATACTCGGGAATTGAGAGATAAAAAAGAGAGCAAGATTTTTTTCTTTCTTTTACGGTATATTCTCTCTCTCTTTCGTTCTGTCTTTCTTTCTTCCACTTCCTTCCTCTCTTTCTGTCTGTCTGTCTCTGTCTCTCTCTCTCTCTCTCTCTCTCTCTCTCTCTCTCTCTCTCTCTCTCTCTCTCTCTCTCTCTCTCTCTCTCTCTCTCTCTCTCTTCTCTCTCTCTCTCCCTCTCTCTCTCCCTTTCCCTCTCTCTTCCCCTCTCCCCCTACCTCCCTTCCCTCCCCTTCCCTCCCCTCCCTCCCTTCCCTCTCTCCCTCTCTCTCTCTCCTTTTCCTTCTCCCTCCCTCCCTCTCTCTTCACTCTCTCTTACACTCCCTCTCTCTCTCCCTTTTCATTTTTTGGGAAAACAAAGTCAAAGTTTTTATGAACCCCGACCGACAAAAACAATCACGAACTGAGAGTACACCTACAGAGGGAGAAAAAGTTTCCTTACTCACGCCGAAGGAGGAGGTGGAGTGGAGGTGGAGTGGAGGTGGAGTAGAGGTCGAAGTGGAGGTGAAGGAGGAGGTGGAGGTGGAAGTGAAGGTGGAGGCAGAGTCGAAGTGGGGTGAAGAAGGAGGTGAAGGTGAAAGTGGATGTGGAGGTGGAGTAGAGGTATAGAGGGAGGTGGAGGGGGAAGTGGAGGTGAAGGTAGAGATGGTAGTGGGGATGGAAGCGAAGGTGGAGGTAGAGGTGGGAGTGGAGTGTAGGGGAGGTGGCGGTGGGGTGGAAGTGAAGGGGGAGGCAGAGGTCGAAGTGGAGGTGAAGGAAGAGGTGGAGGTGAAAGTGGGGTAGATGTGGTGATGGAGGAGGTGGAGGTGGAGGCAGAGGTGAAGGAGAAGATGGAGGTAGAGGTAAAGGAGAAGGTGGAGGTGGAGATAGAAGGGGACGAGTAGGAGGTGGGTGTGTTGACTGAAGAGGAGGAGGAAGAGGAGGAGGGTGGTGGAAGAGAAGAAGGAGGAAGAGTTGGAGGTGTTGGTAGCAGAGAAGAAGGAGAAAGAGGAGGAGGAGGACTCGGTCGACCTCAATGGAGTCGTTATTAGAAAAGACGAGAAACTTCCAGCATCCGGGAACTGCTGCGAGAGAGCAATGTTATGAAAAAGTTCTGGAGACAAAATGCTTCTTGGTGTAACGCGCTTGTTTTCATAGGCAATATTTCCTTTAAGAAGAAGAACGAAACTTCCTGGTATGAACATTTCTCAGCAAAAAAAAAAAGCCATTGGCATATGACGTTAGTGATTTCAGATGAAGTTATTGTCGGGACAATTCTGAATGTATTTCTGTTACAATATCAATTAATTCTTTTTAAAAACACGCAGCTTTAACTCGATTCCAAGAAGTGAAATC
>NW_020871926.1:136214-141214 GCF_003789085.1 Penaeus vannamei
TAAAAATGACACAAAGATGAACGAAAAGAGAAGAAAGACGCTAATACAAACTGTGAAAAGGGGAAAGGAATGTAAGGAAATGAAGGGAGAAGAGACAAAGTGTTTATGAAAAGGGAAGCGAAAGCCATAGAGAAAGTGCGCCAAAGAAAATGGAATCGGTGAATGTTCAGGAAATGTAGATAGAAAGAAAAAGAATATGAATATGAAATTAAGAATAAGAAAAGAAAAAAAGGAAAAGAAGAAGAGGAAGATAAAGGAAAGGGAACAAAGAAGAACACCAAAAAAAGAAGAAAAGAAAAAGAAATAAAGAAGAATGAAAATAAAAAGAAAGAAAACAGAAAAAAAGAAAAAAATAGATAAAGAATAATAATAGAAAAAAGAAATCACGAGTAAACCAAGAAATCAGAAATGCACCCCCCCCCCCAACTCAAAAGATCGGCATCTATGTCGAAATGCTAAACGCAGGCCGTGCTAAGGTCGCCGTCCCTTTGAGGTGGGAAAGTTAAGGGCTGCTATGAACTGATTAAACTCTTTCGACTCCCGGCGGCGGCGCGGAAGGGGGGCTGCGAGAGGGCGAGGGCGGAGGAAGGCGCCGTCGCTGCGGGTGGGGGTGGGAGGGGGGGGGTGGGGTGGGGTGGGGATGGGGGGGATGGAGGGCATCTCACGGGTCGCTCGGGGTCGTCGTGTTTCTTCTCTGGGTGTTGCGTCATTGGCTGTATTGTTGTTGTCATTGGTGTGTTATTGTGGTGTGTTGTTATGCGTTGTGGAATTACCTTTGTTGTTATTGATGTTTTAATATTTGATATGTTATTATGAGATGTTGTTATGTGTTGTAGGGTTACCTTTGTTATTGTTGATGTTCGAATGTGGTATGTTGTTAATTTATGGCATAGATACCTTTTTTGTTGTTATTGATGTTATAAAGGTATGTTGTTATTCTTGTTGTATAGAATTACCTTTGCTGTTGTTATTGATATGTTATGGCATGTTATATAATTAACTTTGTTGTTGTTGTTACTGATATGTTGATATGGTATGTTGTTATTTATATAATATAGCGTTACCTCTATTGTTCTTATTGATATTTTATTATGTTATTATTCAAGGGATATAGTGTTACCTTTATGGCTGTTCTTATTATGGTATGGTATTGATGTGATATAGTGTTATGCAGGTTGTATGCATCAGTATTTATTTGTTATTCCTTACTACATTCTTAAAACGATAGTAGTCGAATCTTTGGATACTATTGGAACAGGTGGATTAGTATTCATGATACAAATATGAGTTAAACAGAATATTTCTATGTTATTATATTTACGTCTCTCTTGATTTTGATAACTATTTGGTCTGGACTGTTCATTCATGGGGTCAAACAGCTGAAGCAAAAAAGTGGACAAGAAAAATGAAAGAAAAAGAAGGACCCAAGAAAAATGGAAGAAAGAAGAAAAGAGCCAAGAAAAAGGAAGGAAGGAAAAACGAGAAGAGCCAAAAGAATGAAAGAAGGAATAGAGAAGAGCCAAGAAAAATGAAAGGAAGAAAGTCAGGAAGAGGGACTAAAAAAGAAATATTAAACGGAAAAAGATAAAGATTTTATATCGATTTTTACTTTCTAATTTATAGTTTATGAATTAATAGAATCTTTAATATGGAAAAGAAAATATAAATGTCAATGGTCTACCTAGACCATAATACACACAAAGGTATACATGTACATACATATATACATATGTATATATGTATGTATATATATATATATATATATATATATATATATATATATATATATATATATATTGTGTATGGTGTATGTGTATGATGTATGTATGTTATGTATGTATGTATGTATATGTATGCACACACACACACACAACACAACACACACACACACACCACACACACACACACACACACACACACACACCACACACACACACACACACACACACACACACACACACACACACCACACACACACACACACACAACACACACACACACACACACACACACACACACACACACACACAACACACACACACACACACACACACACACACCACACACACACACACACACACACACACACACACACACACACACACACACAACCACACACACACACACACACACACACACACACACACACACACACACACACACACACACACACACACACACACACACACACACACACACACACACACACACACACACACACACACAACACACACCACACACACACACACACAAAACAAAATATATATATAGACATATATAGATACACGACACATACATATGCATATATATATATATATATATATATATATATATATATATATATATATATATATATATATATATATATATATATATATTGTATATACACATATATATGTATCTATATATGTTTTTATTATATATATATGTATATGTGTACACACACACACACACACACACACACACACACACACACACACACACACACACACACACACACACACACATGTATATATATATATATTATATATATATATATATATATATATATATATATATGTATATATATATGTATGTATGTATGTAGTATGTATGTGATGTATTTATGTATATGTATGTATGTATGTATGTATGTATGTATGTATGTATGTGTATGTAAAGGCAATGAAACAGTATCTAATGAAAAACAAAAAGCGTCGGGATGGTATGCACCGTGTACAGCCGCAACGCCCACCTTGGACGAGCGTGGCGCCCACACTATCAGCCCTACATCCGCCTGCTAACAGGTTGACCGTGGGCGGTGAGCTGATAACTCAGATATACTGCCTGCCCTCACACGGTGGTAAGGTGCCCCCCCCCCTCCCCGGTGCACCTCGACGGGCCAGACCTCGGCGGTGCGCAAAGCGTGGCTCGGGGATCGCAACCTCCCGCTCTGTGTATGCACGCGAGGATATGCCTTCGTGCGCCGGTATGGACGCGTGTGGCTTGCATATCTGTGACTGCTGTGAAGACTGACACTTTTTGAGAATGATGTAATAGTTATAGCACTTTTAAAGTCATTTTTAGTCTTAAAACAAGCACTAAAATGCAATTTGTCAATACATACATACACACATACATACAAACATATGTGTATGTGTATATGTATATGTCTGTTTTGTGTGTGTGTGTGTGTATATTTGCTTTTTCATTTATCTGTTTATTTTTCAATGTATTTGCCATGCTTGTATGTATGCATGTATTTATTTGTTTATTTATTTGCGCGCGTGTAAACACAGGCATATGTAAATGGATAGATAGCAGCACATACCAGGGGTGGGAGGGAACACTGCTTCTGTAGGTTATCGGCCGACAGTGCTGGCTGACCTAGATAACGGCGAGGTCACCTAGGCACAGGCAACAGCCGGAAGTGCGAGGTCACCGTGAGTTTATCTTGTTTATTATTTCTCGGTATCCTTCATATCCTTCACAGTGTAACTGGATGGAATGTTTCATGGCTGTGTTGTTCTTCACTGAAATGCACGCTGAAAGACGCGGCCGTGCGTGCGGAGCCAGTAGTTCTCCACATATTTTATGACGACGATTCAGCTGTACTTATGTGGAGGACATGCTATGATAGAGCATACACACAATTTGCACTCTGAATGTTTTAGCTTCCTATTCTGATATGACACATCAGGGCATCGTAAAGAAAGTTAACCGCATAATTACTACTTCCTTGTTTGTGTGTGGCTGAATCATCAAGATATGCCAATACTTATTATAGGAGTGATAATTATAGAATATCCTTTGGAAATTTTGACTTTCTACAGTTTCACCTGCTTACGGGGGAAAAGAGAACAGCCATGCATTCTAAAATTATATTAGATATTTATGACCGAAGTCCTGTAGCAGTTCCTATTCCGTTCCACTCAGATATTTGTCAGTGAAGTTATAACTATACTAAGGTATACCGGAATATACAAGGATACACCTTAAGTACTTCTTAACTAATTTATCAATAGGTTAACAAAGAGATGTGTACAGTCACCTTGTTCGAGTGTGCATTTACATGCGCATTTGTTAGTGTATGTGCATATGTGTGTCTTTCTGCATGTGCATGAAACAGGCAGGCACAGCGACTGGCCAGCCCGCAGTGCCTGGCGTTGCCTGGTGTGCCTCGGGCAGCGGAGACAACACGGCCAAATTACTGTTGATTTCATACGGTCATTTCTCGGTCCGGTAATGAGCGTTTTATTAGGATTTATGGCCAACTAACCTGATTACCCTCCATCAGCGAGCTCACATACGCAAGCGCTCCTACTCAATTATGTCACGGTAATTAATCTGAAAGTTTACAAACAGCACTTTTCACGGGAGAGTATTTATCACCCCGCGCATTGGAAGCTCTCCATTGCATTGCTGGAGGGCAGAGGGCGGCCGGCACGGGGGCTTGGCTTCATGGGGACGAGGGGGGGGGGGCGACGGAGTGGACCTAGGGGGAGGGGGAGTGCTAGGTGGGGTGGTGATTAAGGTTGCTATGTTGTGGGAAAAGAATTTCGGTGTTCGCAGATGACACTCTCTCTCTCTCTCTCTCTCTCTCTCTCTCTCTCTCTCTCTCTCTCTCGCTCTCCCTCTCTCTCCCTCTCCCTCTCTCTCTCTCTCTCTCTCTCTCTCTCTCTCTCTCTCTCTCTCTCTCTCAAGTCTCTCTCTCCAGCCTCTGCTCCGCTCTCCCTCTCCCACGCCCTCTCCATCTCTCCATCTCCCATCAAGTCCACCCCCCCCCCACCCCCCCACTCCTGCAATTGACTGAAACACCGCCCGCCTCTCCGATGTCCGTGGGTCTCCGCTGAATCTTTCGACGGACTGTCCGCAAATCAGCCCCGCCCACCGCCGCCCTCTCATTAATTCGATAGTCTTAATCGCCCGCCCTTTACAGATGCTCACGGACTCGGGACTTAACTTGTCCACAGCCACGTCAAGGGCCGCCGCTCCGGTGCTGAGGTCTTTCAGAGGTTTTC
>NW_020871926.1:151214-153714 GCF_003789085.1 Penaeus vannamei
AAGAGCGCTGGCAGTTTATTCTGCTTTTCCTTTTCCGGTTTTCATCCCTCCTCTGTCGTCCCCATTATTCCGGTCCCCAATTTCCTTCAGCCCCCTCTATTTCAGCCCTATACACTCTCAGCTCCTCCCCCAGCCCTCCCCAGCACCCATAGCCGGCTCCAGCCCCTTTCCCCCATGGGCAATAACCTAGGGTATGACTCCCCAACTTCCGTAAGTCCGCACGCAACTTTCAATATTAAACTGGCAACGTCGAATATTAAGCCTACCTGGAATTCCCGGGAAATGCCTGTCCTGCGATTGGTCTGTTTTTAGAACAGGATTTGAATTTTATTGGCTGATTTGAATTTTGTGTCGAGCTGTATGATTGGTTAATTGGATTTTTTGTTTTCTTTTAACGGACGAGCCGATTGGTTGACGTAAAGTTAACCTGGGTTTGAATTGCAGAGTTCGACGGCAAGTGCGCGGGTCTTGGCTGTTGATTGCCGAGTTCTATTGCCAGGTATTGTTGTTGACTGCTGGACGCCACTGTATTCTATCAGCGAATGTTAACTTCATTTTGCTTTTTTCTTTTTGATTGTTATTCCGTTTTTTGTTGTTGTTTTTTTTTTTTTTTTACCTTTGATGCCAGGGGAATTTACTTTTTTTCTTAAAAGTTGTCTCGTCTGATATTTTTTTCGGGGCGTTAATTGCCTTTAGAAGTGTTTTACTTTCGTAGTGCAGACTTATATTTTCGGTTTAAGGCACTAAACGGCTTGTAGTCACCTGCGAGAGAAACCCGGGAAAACTACCGCGCAGTGTCGCTTGCTGAGGAGAGACAATTCCTAAAATGATAATGATAATAATAATCCTCAAAAAGTTGTGGCTGGCGAAACGAAACTTGCGTTTATCTGCTGCGGCGGCACATCGCCCGAAGACAATAGAGTTACCCTGCAAGCTAAACTCGCTTTAAGATGTTCACAAGTTCCTCACTATCAAGTTTATCACAAAACTTGGGACAGCTGGCAGGCCGGCCGCCCCCCCCCCTCCCGCCTCCATGCTCATGAAAACTTGGGTTATATATGATCCACACAAAAACCATTTATAAAGACGGGCACTAGTTTATGCGAGACCCCCCCCCCCTTCCCCCTCCTCTTCCTCCCTCCCCTTCTTGCTTTCTTTTTCCCCTTATTGCTCTCTCCCTCGTGCCAGTCTTTCGTCCTCTTTCTATCTCCTAAACTTGTTCTGAGTTTGTTTCTTTCCTCCTGTATACTCCCCTCCCTCACTTTCCCTTTTTATCTTGTTTGAAAGACCCCCCCTACCACACACACACACACACACACACACACACACACACACACACACACACACACACACACACACACACACACACACACACACACACACACACACACACACACACACACACACACACACACACACAAATAAACAAACAAACAAACAAACACATACAAATACATTATAATATTTTCTGTTATCTTACGTAATGATGGATTTAGTTTGTATGGAAATGCAGTGTATCTACTTGGGATCTTTTTGCAACTGGCTGGGGATGGTCATGGGAAGATCTTAGAACTAGTACCGAGAGTATGGTTGAATGGAGGTTTGATGATGAAATGATCTTTGAATACATGTGAAGCATTCTTAGGTATTTAAGGTTTTGTGGATCGAGCTTTAAAACCAGGAATTGCCAAGGTGTCCGATCCCGGATTCACACGGGGCTGATCGTCCGGTATTGTGTCATATTAGGGGTTATCATGTTCTGACTAAGCTTTTCCCAAGTCAAGAAAGGACGGCGTCTTTTACCGCTACTCGACTGAAGTGTCTTAGATTAAAATCAGGGAAGCAGATGTGGTTTGCTTAGGAGTGGAACCTGGCGCCCAACCCAATCCTTGATTCGAAAGGTGCAGTTCTTTTTAGTAGTTCTTCTCTGACGGCGAATCCCGAATCTCCTTTCGGAAAACCGCCGCTGTGAACCACTTGCGCTCCTTCCGATGGCGAATGCCCAGGGGGGAGCCCGCTATCACACAAAATGCCGCTGGAAGTGGCACTTATCGGGCACCGTCCTCGACAGCGGCGCGAGAACTAACTCCGGGAATGGAAGCCTTAGCGAAGCAGGTGGCACGTCTGTCGGGACTTTGGGGCCGGAGGGCGGGCGAGAGACCCAAGGGGTACGTCAGGCGAGGGATGCAAGAGGCTTGATTCTGCTTGTTCGTCGGACAGAGCTAGAAGTGCCAGGCTGAGATGGTCTTTGCTTAACACAGGAAGAACTACTCTTCAAACTAAGTGGTCAGGCGCACCGAAAGCGTACTCTCGTGCGTCGTTCACATTATGGTGTGAACTGGAAACGGGGTTTCTTTTCCCTCTTCGTGGAGAGGAAAGTATAAACACACAGACAGAGAGACAGACAGATAGACACACAGAGAATAAGCACGGAAGTTAAACCAAACAGTTGAACCGAAACATAAATTTCAATTGCAGCAATCAAGACAAACCTGCCGAA
>NW_020871926.1:168714-173714 GCF_003789085.1 Penaeus vannamei
CGCCGAGAATAGGACCAAACGCGGAAAGCGATCATAAGGAGAATTAAAGACGAAAGGATTTTATCCATGAGAAATATTCCAGTAGGATTCTCGACTGCCTTTTGAATGCGAGGGAAATTTATTCCAGCGTGGTCTTCGGTCCTTGAAAATATCCTTTAGCTGTGGAATCACTTATGCGTGATTATGAGAAGGATAATCGTGCAAGGATGATATTTACAATTTTGTTCATATAATTTTCTCTCTATTTTAGTTTTCAGCGTCAAAAATGGTAATGATAAGGAGTGATAGTTTTTTAATATAAAAATCTAATGTGAACGTTACTATTCTTAAGTGATTTTTGTGCCTCCATAGCCATACAAAACAAAAGTCATTAGCATATGCATGAATATAACCTCTACTATCATGACCATCAGCATTCTTACAAGTAATTGATATCACTAAAACCACCATCATCATCGCGTCCACCATTACAGCCAACAAGAACCATCACTATCTTTCATATTCCTATCATTATCGCCTTTATGACTTGTAGTAGATGCTCCCATAGTGCTGCTGCTAGGAACTAACTGCTCCGTTTTCTTTGGTGGTCAGACGCGCCCCAACCCTCTCGCCTCCCTTCCCCGCCTATCTGTCTCTCTCTCTCTTCTCTCTTTTGCTCTCTCTCCCTTTCTACCTCTTTTCTTCCTTTTTCTTCTCCTTTCTTTCTTTTTTCCCTTGATTTACTTTCTTCTTTTTTCGTTCTCTCTCTCTCTATTTCTCTGTCTCTGTCCCTTTGTCGCTCTCTCTCTCTCTCTCTCTCCCTCTCTCTCTCCCTCTTTTTCTTTCTCTCCTCAGTATCCCCTATGCCTCTTTTTCACATTTGTTTTATTCCTTCCTATTCCATTCTTTATCACCATCTCTCTCTGTCTTCCCATTCCCATCACATATTTCCTATGGGAATATAACCCCAAGAAATCTCTCAAAACTTCATTGAAACGAAAGAAAATATCACATCTGAAATGAAGTACAAAGGAAAATAAAATAAGAGAGGCAGACAGAAGAAAATAGAGAGAGAGAGAGAGAGAGAGAGAGAGAGAGAGAGAGAGAGAGAGAGAGAGAGAGAGAGAATGAGTCAACTCAAGTCAATTCACCTTCGCAACTAACCCAAGGAGATGGTTGTTGTGATAAGAGACATGCCGTTTGATCTCAATATATTTTCCACTGGTGTTGGTCGCTGGTTTCTGCAGTGTGGTTATCAGCCGCTCGCGTTAGGGATTGGTTTGTTTGTTTTCTTGTGGTGGTGATGATGGTGCGTTGTGGTATCAGTGGGTGCTGGGATTTTGTTTTTTGCTATTGCTGCTGTTGTTATTGATATACTGCTTTTACTACATAGTAACACAGCAACAGTAACAGTACATAGCAGCAGCAACAGCAGTAGCAATAGCAACAGCAGCATTAACAGCAGCAGCAACAACAACAGCAGCAGCAACAGAACAACAGCAGTAAACAACACGCAGGCAACAACAACATACAGCATAAACAGCAGCAGCAGCACAACATAGTAACAGCAGCAAGTAACACACTAATAGCAAACAGCAAAGCAGCAACAACAACAACAGCAAAACAACAGCAACAGTAGCAGCAACATCACATCAGCAACAGCAACAGTAACAGCAACAATCACAACAACAACTACAACAACAATACTACTACTACTACTACTATTACTGCTATTACCACAAATGATGCTACTCCTACTACTACTTTCTGAAATAGTATGGCTTCCAATCTCCCTTCTTAACTATTACTGCGACCACTATCGTGTACACTACTTGCTTTTGGTATTTTTATTACTTATATCAAATACCTTACATATTATCTATCTATCTATCTCTCTTTCTCTTCTCTCTCTCTCTCTCTCTCTCTCTCTCTCTCTCTCTCTCTCTCTCTCTCTATCTCTAGTATATATATATATCTATATATATATATATATATATATATATATATATATGTATATATATATAATATATATATATATATATATATATATATATATTAATATATATATATATATATTACATTTACACAGTGCTTGTATCCGTGTGTTTGTGTCTCTGTGTTTATTGGTGCTCATGTACTCTAGCAAAAGGGTTTTTGCTTTCGACCAAGACCGGGCGGCAGCACAGGAGGAGAGCGGGAGAGCGGCCCCGACCGCGCCGGGAAAAGAAGCGAGCCGACTGCGAGGCGAGGCCGTGCATGCGGGCGAAGGTAGAGAGCGAGGCGGGGCGGGCGAGGGGAGACGGGCAGCGCCGCCTGGAGAGCGAGTGAGGGGAAAACTGGCGAGCGAGGCTGTCCACTGCAAGACTTGTGTACACGCGAGCCAAAGGATCCCCTATCGCCGAATTTACAGCAAAAGTTGGCCTGCGTAATTTTGCTGCCGTTTTCGCCGATGCTATTTGCGTTGCCCCTTTGCGTAAACAGAAAGAAGCTCGGCGCGCTGTTTGCTCTTCTACGAGTACACTTGTTTAAAGGTAGAATTTCGGAATTTCTGCAGAGCTTTTCATCCAGCACTGCAGTCCTCCTACAGTTACTTTTCACTCGTTCATGGGTCTTAAGCATTGCCGAGTAGATGAGTAAACACATTTGAATATAGAAAAAATGGCAGTTATAATATACGCCAGGTCTTTACATTGGCTGTCCTTCAATCTATAAAAAGGATATATTTGATATAAATAAAACAAGTAGGTTTCAACTCTTCGCTTTTAAACTCACACATCATGTTTCTTTTTGTTATTTTTTTTTACAGTATTTGTTGACTCACTGTTGACTGTCACCTTTACTACGTTGGTGAGCGACACTTCTAATTTGGATTCCTTCCTCGCGGACTTGTACCAACTTTCGGTTCAGGACAAAAGTCAGTCTCAACTCCAAAGTACTTTAGAACCTTCCTTGTTATGTTTGACCGTTTCCACATTGATTCGTTTCCTTTCAGATGCGCGCGAATTTTCCTTCAGATTGCATCCCATCCTTTACTCGTGTTTTCCTCTCTGATTTGGGAATTCATTATGCAAAATGTGTTGTCCGGATGGTGTTGAAAAGGCTTTCTTCAGGACTGGGGAATCGACATGCTTGGCACAGAGAAGTGATACGAAGGTAGCATGCGATCCGTGACTTTCTTGTGGATTTATTCAAAGTCATTTCATTACGGCCTCCTCAAGTGTTACTTTATTTTTTTTTTTACCAAGTCTTGAAACTTTATTATCCAATTAGCAATAGAATTCAAGCATTAAAACTTTGGCATTTCTTCTGATCTTCTTGTCTCTGAAGGATCTAGCACTCTTTGTTCCATTGCTCGTGTATTGTGTTCATATAAAACTGCAGAGTCCTCAGGGTAAACACCGGGAGGTCATCAGTCCATGTTAAATAAAACAGGAAAAGCTCTTCCAGTTGTTAAAGATTTTCCTGATTTTCTATGACCTCGTGTTTGCTGAAGATTTGAACTTTGCTGCTACTAGGTTTCCCGATGACGTTTTTTGACTACGACTGTTCATCTTATCCGCCTTCATCAAGGAAAAGGGGAAGAAAAGGAGGGAAAAGATATGGAAAGTGAAATAGGGGAAGTAAGGGAGAATCTAAGGTAATCAAGGGGAGGGGGTTAAGGAAAGGAGACATAATAAAGGGGAGGATGTTATTACAGGGGAAGAAACAAGTAGTCACTGCTATGTCTCCATGGCGACAGGGAAGGCTGGAGACAGAGGAAGGAAAATGGGAAAGACGCAGTATGACGATAAGAATGGGGAGGAAGGGAGGCGGGAAGGGTTAATGGAAAGCGGGGAGGTACATGTTGCGTTGGCAGTATGTGCCTATATGTTGGAGGTGTGGGGGTGCAGGGTGGAGGATAGGGGGGGAGGTGGGGTTAGAGGGTGCCGTTGTTTGGCTAGCGGATTACCTGAATGCCTCGACAAACACACTTCGGCCCTAGTAAACCAAGCAAACATAGATAAACCGGAGCAAGCAACGGTAAACCCAGGTAAGCCTGTGGCCTCCCCTCTGCTGCGTCCGCGGGTGGTTTACATGCGGCGCTCTAGCGGTTTACAACAGAGGGGAGCGAGGGTGTGGGTGAAGGATAGCGGGCAGGGATAGAGCTAGGGGGGCGGGGATAGACAGAGGATTACAGATACCAGCGGGTGCTTTGGCGCTTTGATCTGCTCATGTTTACACACTGGGATTTTCCCTTTGCGTTTTACCCCGAATACATTTTGTAACGATCAGATTTTCACATTTCCTTCTGGTGCTTTTTAGTTCTGCGTGCTGTTTTTGACTGGCGACACCTGGCGTTGTTTGCTGCACTGCGTGTTCTATTTCCGCTGATCGTATGCGCAAATATATAGTTTAAAGACGTCTATTTTTATTATTTTTATATCAGACGCTATCTCATTATCGTTCATGTATATATCCATAATGTTACGGAGTTGAGTTCATTTTATATTGCACTGAAAACGCCCCAAAACATGGAGTCCTTCCAGCACGCGACCTGAACCCCGGGCGACCTACAGCAGGAGGAGGTCTTGGAATGCGCAGCGACCCGACCCGGAGCCGACCCGCCGTCCACGCGATGAATATTGGACCGGCTTTGATAGATTTTCTCCTGTATTTGATGACGTCCATCCTTCAGGCTCTCGATGGCAGCCAGAAAACGAGTGGAATATTGAATTTTTTGCCCTCGCTCAACGAAGGTGTGAACGACTGAATTGTTCCGTTTTTATTATTCAGAATACATTGCGTACGTAGGGGGAAGAGGCTGGATACGGGTTCGCAAGACCGGCGCTACGGGGTGTTTTTTTTTTTTTTTTTTTTGATCATGGGTTGTTTTTTCGGCTCGACATGCTGTGGCCATGACGTGCAGATTACAGCTTGACATGTCAGTCCATAGGGCGCCATCTGGTGCGAATAGATACGTACGGAGAAAGATGTGTATACGCAGTGTGTAGATAGATGGAGGGGTAGATGTAAGGGTTGGT
>NW_020871926.1:181214-191214 GCF_003789085.1 Penaeus vannamei
TCTTTCTCTTTCTTTCTTCTTTCTTCTTTCTCTTTCTCTCTCTCTCTCTCTCTCTCTCTCTCTCTCTCTCTCTCTCTCTCTCTCTCTCTCTCTCTCTCTCTCTCTCTCTCTCTCTCTCTCTCTCTCTCTCTCTCTCTCTCTCGTTCTCGTTCTCGTTCTCCATCGCTCTTCCCCCCCCCCATCTCTCTCTCTTCTCTCTCTCGATTCTTCGCCTCTACGCTCTTCTCTTTCTTTCATTTTCTCTCTCCTCTCTCTCCTCTCTCTCTCTCTCTCTCTCTCTCTTCTCTCTCTCTCTCTCTCTCTCTCTCTCTCTCTCTCTCTCTCTCTCTCTCTCTTCCTCTCGCGTACGAGGGTTTGCAAAAAAATACATTAAGCATTAGGCTTTAGGCTTGCGATAATAAAGTTCCGTGTATTTCCTATGTCCATTACTATTGGTTCACCTCAGTCTGCCTATGCTGCTTCAGTTCTGTCTCCCATTAACCGCTATAGTTAGCTGCACATTGCCTTCTCCTTCCTCTTCCTTATTTCCTGTATTGCCGCGCTATCCTTTTGTACTCCTCTTGAATGCCATTTATTTCTCCTCCCACATAATTTTTTCCCCTTTCTTTCACATTCTTCTTCTCAATCTACATTCTTTTCCATCCCCCACATTCTCCTTCGCACCGCGCCGTACAATTTACGACCCGCTTTTCCACTTTTGTTTTTTCACTCTCTCTTGTTACTTTAACAGAGCTAAAGTGTAAGTGATGTATCTGGTATATCAGATGATGAGATTTTAATGACAAGATGGCGTGAATGAAGTTCTCGCTACATGGAGGTGTAAGGTGTTCTTTGTCTTTCCTGTTTCCTCATTCTTCCCACACAATCTCTTTATCTGTTTCTCTTTCTCTCTGCTTTTATGTCCATGTCTTATCTGTCGATATAGGTGCGTGCGCGCGCATGTGTGATTGCATTATGATATATTTCTCTTTTGATGAAGCTTATGAATGTAAATTTAGATAATGATGCTGATGACACAAATGGCAATAAAATGCATATAAATGTAGGAATGAAAATCATGTAGTAGTGACATCGCAAGATGTGTTTATTCTATTGTTTTTTGTTGTTGTTTTTTGTTTGTTTGTGACAAGTTTTTTTCTCTCTTTTATAGGACATTGACATTTTTTAGGACATTTTACCTATTTTGCTGGGTGATGTTCCTTCTGTATGTGCTGTATCTTTCTTCATTTCTTTGACAGTTGTATTTTCACATTTAGCTTGCTTTTCCTAATAGTTTTGTCTCATATTCCCTCCGAGTCTTCTGCTTCTTTTCACTCTCCTCTACTGTTTCATCTTCATCTTCGCCTTGGTCTTCGTTTTCGCCTTTGCCTTCGTCCTCCTTCTCTTCTTTACCCTCGTCCTCCCCTCCCTCCTCCTCCTCCTTTTCCTCGTCCCTGTCCTCTTCGTCGTCGTCGTCCTCCTCCTCCCCCCTCCTCCTCCTCTCTTTTTTCCCGTCCTCGTCCTCGTCCTTCTTTTTCGTTCTCCCTTCTTCTTCGTCTCCTCCTCCTCCTCTCTCCTCCTCCTCCTCCTCCTCCTTTTCTTGCCACCATCCTCAGCTCTTGCCCCACCTCCAGACGTCTTACCTCCCACTTGTCCTTTCGCCCAGCCTTGACCCCCCCTCCCCACCCAACCCCCACTCAACCAGAGTAATCACCCTTTCCTTGCTGCCCATTCAATCCATCCTAACCCGCCATTCACACCTCCTCTTACTCCACACATTCAGCCTCGCCTCGTCCACACATCCATACACACCCATCCTAAAAGGACCCAGTCGTATGTGTGCATGTGTGCGTGCCTGTGTGAGGTCTGTCTGTGATAATATATATATATATATATATATATATATATATATATATATATATATATATATATATGCGTGTGTGTGTGCATTTATTTTTCTTCGTTTTCTTTTCTTTTTTTTTTCTTTTATATCCTTCATTTTTCCTAATTTTTCTTGTTCTGTTAAAATCAGAAACTTAAGTATATGCATTATCTGATTAATGGCAGTGTGTTGGTGTTTAGCTTTATAAACGGCGTAATAGGATAAATGCCAATCTTCATGTACAAATATCTACATATATGGGTGTTTTTATTATTCCTATCATCATCTTCAGTCACCATCATCAGTATCATCAATCATCATGATCATCATTGTCATCATGATTATTATTACTATTTTCATTATTATTATCAGTAGTAGTACTGTTGTTGTTGTGATGTGAACTGTTGCTGTACTTTTGCTTTTGTAGCGGTGTTATTACCATTACAGGCATTACCATTATGAATCATAAACTCTGTTGTATAATTTCCACCCGTCTCCCCTTCGCACAGTCCTTCACTCTTTTCCCCCCCCCCCCCATCCTTCCTCCCTTCCCTCCCCATGTTTGTGTCCCCTTCATCTTCGCCTTCCTTTTCTCGCGGCCTCCCTCCCCTCCCCCCCGCCGCGCCCCCCGAGGTCCACTTGAGGCAGGGCGGCATAACACGATTACGGCGGCGTAATACATCTCTTGCTGATGGCGGCCGTGACGTCCCCCGCCGGTCATTACCGACTTCACTCACCCAAATGACGCGCACAATTTAATTACCGCCCCTCCCACACCCGCTGTTTTCCTCATTCTTGTATCACCACCTGTCACCACCACCCTGCCCTGCCAACTCCCGCCGAGCCTCCGTGCTTGCCTGCTTGCCTGCTGCCACCACCTGTCAGTGCCAGCTCCTAAGACCTCGCCGCTGCGCTCTTTGCCGTTTTGCCAAGCGTGTTGCCGCGAGCCTTCCTTCTCTGACAACACTGCCTCGACCACTCCTTTATCCTTATGCCAC
Organism: Penaeus vannamei; assembly: GCF_003789085.1. NCBI lineage: Eukaryota > Metazoa > Arthropoda > Malacostraca > Decapoda > Penaeidae > Penaeus > Penaeus vannamei. The sequence continues at coordinate 184,074 of NW_020871926.1, forward strand.
CCGTCGCGGCCGTGCCACGAACCCCTTCTTTCGGCCGCCATTCGTCACCATAAGCTGTCCTCCTCGCCTCCATCACTTCGGTCACACGATCCCATACATGGTTACGATTTTTTTCTTTACCCGGTTCACTCACTACCACCCGCTGTCTTTTCGCCACCTGGCACTGTCTAACAATCAGTGCCACCATCACTGTGGCAAGGCTGCCAACGCCAGGCGTCACTCTGACGCTTCTAGCTTTCATTGTCATATGATCTGACGTCACTCTGCTATTACTGCCAGTGATCTTTCGTCACAGTTACTGAGATATTTTTGTTGTTATTACCTGTTCTCATTTATAGTAGCTCCATTCTGTAGTTAACACTACATCTGTCAAATGGGACCACCTGCTATCACTAGCACCTGCCACTTGCCGACATTCCTCGCGCCAGCCAGCAGCCACCCCGACATAGCTTCGTCAGATTACACATCCCCCCCCCCCTCCTGCCCCTCCACCTTAAATATCACCAACTCAAGCATCACGTCCGCTGATAATCACAAATCAAATGATATTGCTAAACCAGATCACAGCGAGTTCCAGTCATTTCGCTTCTAAATTTGCCCTCCACGTGACAGAGCTCGCAGGGAGGCAGAGGAGTAGGAGTGCATGCGCGTCGGGGATCGTATTACACAGCTCCGTGCCCGTTACATTGTAATACCCCACATTAAGTAGTTAATAACCAGTCCCGTTAGGTCATGATGGCTCTCATCGCCTTGATTGATAGATCAGATGTCTTAGTCTCGTTTGCCCTCCAGACCTCTTTGTCTTTGCAAGATGAAGCAAATTCGCTGGCCAAGTCAGTGAACTCGCTTAGTAAAAAAAATATTTTGATTTTTGTTAGGATATTTTTGCTTGGATTTTTACCGTTTTTTATGTGTATCTTCTGGTTCCTCGCCATTGTTTAGCTTGCCATCCTTTATCACGGGTGTTGTGATGACTTTTTTGGTATTTTCTGCATGACTTCTTACCCACTTTATAGTCTGTGTCTTTGTATACATTTTTCTCTTACCCTCTCACTTGTTTCCACTCTTTATGATTTTTCCAGAATTCTTTCTTCCGCTTTTGTCAGAAAATATTATTATTTGGTTATCTTATCATCGGAAACAAAAGTGTATATATTTTTCACGTTCTATTTCTCACTTAAAGATTTCGGGTTAATGTCTCAAGATGTTTAAATAGCGGGACCTTCATTTGCCCTTTCCTTGGAGCTTTTACGTCACTCTCATTTTGGTTTACTCTTACTTGCTTCTCATTCTCTTCTCTTTTCTCTTCCTCTTTCCCCCTTCCTCCTCATCTCTGTCTCTTGCTCTCTTTGAAAATGACTCACTCATTTTTTCCCCTCACCTCTCATCTCTCTCTCACTCTCTTTGAAAATGACTTTTATCTCTTTTCGATCCCCCTCATCTCTCTCTCTCTCTTTGAAAATGACTCCTTCATCTCTTTTCCCTCCCTCTCATATCTCTCTCTCGCTCTCTTTGAAGATGACTCACTCATCTCTTTTCCCTCCCTCTCATCTCTCTTTGAGCTCATCTCTCTGTCTCTCTCTCTTGAAGATGACTCACTCCTCTTTTCCCTCCCTCTCATCTCTCTCTCTCTCTCATTCATCTCTTTTCCCTCCCTCTCATCTCTCTGTCTCTCTGAAAATGACTCTCACGTCGTTCACCGGTTCCCCTCGCTAGCATTCCCTATCCATCCTTTACAGTCCCCTTAAACGTAGCTTCACGTCGTCGGCTGAATCCTCTGAGGCGTAAACAGTTATCTTAAGACGTCTTCGCAGGTACCCATCTTTCGACAATTTCGGTGACAACACTTTCATCTGTACACATACGGTCATGACAGCCGCCTCCAATACGTATACGCTGGCAGAAACGAGACATTTTTTCTTTCTTTTTTGCAAATTGACATATTTGATGTCCCGGCTTGACCACGCATTCGTAGGTAATTGTATTTGTGTTTGTACATTACTATCGACACTAGATTCAGAAACTATATTGTCTACGGATTCAGAGCGCTGAGATGCCATTTCTTTGGGTCTTCACATCTTCTTGCTTTTACGTGGGATACATCGACAGTGTTAATCATACCAGCCTTAAAAGACAATTGATAGGCCTATCATGATCACAGTAATAGATAACAGCAATAGTTGAATAAAACGCTCCTTTTCCCGTACCACCAAACTGCCGGCACGTCGATGAACGCCGTCGCAACCGCCATTGTCTACTCCCACATTGTCTGCTTCACAAACAATCCTCTAACCTGCATAATCTCCTGTCATCATCCACCCTCGCCTCCATAAACAGTGCTTTAATCCCCATAACCACGTAATGACAGTGCTATTGAGGAACAACGCTGTGACTTCCGTATACTCTTCCTCTACCCCTTAACATTATTGAAACAATGATATTAACATGACTTCCTTGTGCAGACACAACGCTGTGCCCTATGTAATTACGGAGGAATGACAGCAACCCCAAGATAAGCACGGTAACCGGCACAAATTCCTACAAACTTACCGATCCCCCTGCGCCACTAATAACACTGGAGATCCTGTTATCACCACACAATACCATCCGAGGCAGCCTATAGTAACAAAGCGCCCCCGTCAACGCCTTGTCTTCTTAGGCCAAAAAAGTTGTCTGGCGGAACTCAGGAATCTTTAACTTCTCCTAATAGATAATACATTGTTGGTGAAACACATCAAGCCGTCATTTTCTCCATGATTACCAGTTTTTCTTATCCTCACATTCCGCAAGAATGAAAAAGGTAGTGTACATATGGAAATATTCACATTGAAAAGAAAGAGAGAATGAAGGTTTTTTAGATTCTAAACTTCTCCAACACGAGAGAAAGAAACGTGACAAGAACACCAACAACAACAAGAACGTGGTCACAAACAAGACAAACAGCAATCTAGCGCAAACAAGCCAACGACCGCCCACACTTACACCTCCGCGAGTTCCGCCAGCCCCCACACGCCATCATGGCATACCTCACCATTTGTTCCCTAATTCATACCCTGATACTACATCGGCGCTGCCCCTGTCACCCACATCTTCCCGTCAGCCACGCTAAACACTCACAACAAGGAACGCAACATAAAAAGAAAAGAAGGAAGAGAAACTAAATCCATTATATTCCTACGAAACGAAGTAGAACGAGGAGGGATGGAGAGAGAGACTGAGAAGAAGGAAGAAGAAAAAAATAAAATCCATTATATTCTTCCGTGGCCATGTAGAACGAGAGAGAGAGAGAGAGAGAGAGAGAGTGTGTGTGTGTGTGTCAGAGAGAGAGAGAGAGAGTCAGAGAGACAGAGACGGAGACGGAGACTGAGAAAAAGAGAGACAGAGACTGAGAAAGAGAGAGACAGAGAAGAGGAAGAAGAAAAAAAAAATCGTTAACAGACGCAAAAAGGAAAAACGTAAGAGTGTCAGCACGGACCGCTCAGACATAACAGCCAGATAATTGAATCATGGCCAGAAGGTGTGAGGGGGAGATAGAGGGGAGAAGGGGGGAGGATATGTGCGCGTGGGGAGAGGAAGGAAGGAAGGGTGTGTGTGGATGTGCGTGATGAAGAGGAGCTGAAGAAAGGGGATATGGGAGTGAGGGGAAGGGTGATGTGGGTGAGGGGTAGGGTGGTGATGTGGGTGAGGGAAAGTAAGAAAGGGGGTGGAAAGGCCAAAGAGTGGATGAATGGGGAATGGATGGCAGGAGGAAGAAGTGGTTCATCAGTAAAGTTACACAAAGTAAACAAATAATTGTTGTATTGAGAGGAAAGGGGAGGCAGAGAGGAAAATGCGAGAATAGGAGAGGCAGAGAGGAAGATGTGAATGGAGGGGAGGCAGAGAGGAGGATTTGAAGGGAGGGGAGGCAAAGAGGAAGATGTGAGACAAAGGGGGATAGAGAGGAAGATGTGAGGAGGAAGAAACAGGGAGGGAAGCAGAGAGGAAGATGTGAGGAGAGGGGAGGTAGAAAGGGAGATGTGAGAGGAGGTAGAGAAGATGTGAGTAGAGGGGAGATAGAAAGGGAGGTATGAGGAAAGGGGAGGCAAAGAGGAGGACGTGAGGAGAGGAGAGACAGAGAAGATATGAGGAAAATAAAGGCAGAGGGCCAGTTGCAAGGAGAGGAGAAGCAAAGAGGATGTGGGGAGAGGAGGAGCAGAGAGAAAGATGTGAGGAGAACAAAAGTAAATGTGCTATAGTGCTGTGACAGGAGGTGACAAGGGCGGGCATGTGGCGCGTGTGCGGAGGTGGGTGCGGGTGGAGGCGAGGAAGGTAAAGCAGTGGGGGTGGAGCTAGAGGGGTGAAGGTGGCAGAGGTTATGAATGAGAGGGTAGGGGGAGGAGAGGAGAGGGCAAGGGGAAGGCAGGAGAGGGCTGGGGGGAGGGGGTACACTGCGGACCCTGAGTATTGTTAACTCTAGTTGAGACAGGCGAGGGTTGTATGCGCTTAAGGGTGGGTGTGCCACTGAACGTTGTGTTATCACATCATAGCGTTACGTGCTGTGGATGGCACTGGGCGAGCGCTCGGTGGAGTCGACTGCATGGCACTGAGGGCATCGTGGGGACAAAGGAGACCTGCAGTAGGATGTTTATTAGTCATTTGTGTATTTACATGTTTTCTTTTCCTTTGGCTTGTTTATAAAATGGTAAAGTTACATAACTACTAACGGCAGTATTTTACACTCGAGTGGAATTATGTTTTGCAGCGTGAGTATATTTATAGCTTTGTATAATTACTTAATCAATACTTTCTCCCCTCTTAGACACCAAGAGACCCTCTACCTCCCCTCTACCTTCTTCTCCCCCATCTCCCCCTCCCCTCAGTCGGCAGCCGGCACTGTTCGTATTAACATGGGGGGACTGTCACTTGATCGGACCCACAGCCTCCCGAGCCAACGGAAAAACTTCTCCTTTTGTCAACAAATAGCCTCTAGAGCTTGGAACTTGGGATGTAAATAATCCCCAATGATTATTGTTTCTCCAAGGCCACTAGGTATTTCCGTCAGAGCCTTAGTTCTACGAATATTTTGCGGTATAGCGAGGGTGAGCCGGAGGTCCGTCTCGCGTCCCATATGACGTAAATGGTCTCGGCGCGCTGCTAATTGCGTTATGACAATATAAAAACTCGGTCTTTGTCGGGTGTAATATAGCAAATGCGGTGTAATTGATTGTTTGTGTATAGTGGATGAGGGGAGGACAGTTGTCCTAGCTCTGCTCTAGTGGGGATGCGTACGAGTATATATTTTTTCTCTCTTTTTTTGTGGAGTGAAGGGGTGACGAAGGGTAAGCGGTAGCTTTTTTGTGGTCGATGTTGTGTAGAAATGCTCGAAGAGCTTTTAGAAGTTAGAAATTAATTGTATTGTAGATAGGGAGAATAAGAGAAAGTTACAGGAAATATTACTAGTATTAGTCAGTGTAATAATAATTATACTGTCGATAAAGAGAGCAATCAAGATGATAGTTAGGAATGAAACCAAAGTTTACCCGATTGCATTGTGTTCCTCTTTCATGACAGATCAAGAGAAAGCATACAGTTCATTAGGAATTTACGTTCCTGTTCAGGATTCGCTGATAGAGAAGCGACCGCATGTTCTCCAGTGTTCTTCGACGGCGGAGAACACTTTCCGAGCGTCAGGTGTTCTCATGGTGTTCCACTTGGCGAGGATCGAGCGTGTGCATTAGGAGGGTTCATCATCACATCCACACGCTCACTTAACCCAGTGTATATGGGACACTTTTTTTAAAGACCCTCAGTGAGTGATGTGTGGATGCTATATATATATCTTTATATTTACGCAGGCCATCTGGATGTGTTACTCACAGATAATAGCTCGCTCCTCACTCATTAGCCATCATGGGGAGACGGGGCTAACATAACTACTTCATGAGGTAAGATGTTGATGGTAGCATGACAGATGGAATGGGCGACTTATGTTCGTCAAAGATGTCGTGTTGGCATTATGGCAGAAGCCTCTTCTGTGTTTTAGTTTTGGTGGAGCGATGATGAATTTAAGGTCACGTATATGTCCATGCACACCTTGGCACGCGCACACAAACTCTAGTAATTCCATTTATTTTTCAAAATAGATTGATAAAAAGGAGAAAACTCTTTCTCTTGTGCATGACGTTTAAATCGGCCATTTAAATAATTTGCTTATTTTTCGTCATTATTATTTTATTAGGCTTGATACCCTTTGATATAAATGTTAAGTGTCATCTATCGCTGGAGCTCTAATTAAATCCGCTTTTTATGGCCGCTGTAAATGACAATGATTTCATCGAAAGCACTCTTGAAACTGATCATTTAGACGGAATTCAAGTTTATTAGCCTCACTGTCATTTTTCATCCCTTGATTATTACAGAAGGAAAGAATAACTTTCTTGTCTTTGTTATTTTAGTTTATTTATTTGTTGTGTCTACCGATCTGATTTTTAAACATTGGGAACAATAGATTACAAGCTTGTCCTTTGTTACCGTCATTTTCATGGGAGTACAAAGATCTTACAATCTTTTGTCCGTGGAAAGTATGTCAAGCACAGGCGAAGGTTGCCGAAAAAATATGAGTAGAAGCGGCAACGTGGCGCGAGGCAGACCCACGGTGAACACATTCAATTTACATGAAAACTACATGATGTTATCTGAGCCCGAGGAACGAAGGATCAAGAGGGCAGTGGACGCGCCGAGGCTAGTTGGTCGCCCGATGCGACTCGTCATAACAAGTCGATTCCTCTGTTTTCCGATCATGTCAGCGGCGCGTCATGTGGCAAGACGCGCCGCCTCATACTTCACCCTTGGAGACGCGCGGAGTTTCAAAGAGTTCAGGTTAGGGTGAGGGTTAGGGCCGCCCTTCACCTCCAGCCCGCTCCTCCTGGAGATATCATCTAAATGGCCCCTTAGGATGGCACCAGGGTCGCGGCTCACCCTGGAAATGCGTCGCAACGAGGCGGTCCGTAAGGGAGATTTTTACCTTGCCAGCGTATATATTACTCGACCTTCTTGCTTCTGCGCGGATAACAGCGTCTAGCATCGAGAGTCGTCAATTGGGCACTTTCTGGAGCTGCGATTTCGTTTTATTTGGTTAGTATTTGACCATTAACGCACTTTT
>NW_020871926.1:198714-201214 GCF_003789085.1 Penaeus vannamei
GAAGACGCAATCATCAATTACAACAACAATTCATCTGACCAAGCACGTAATTAGGGACCAGAATGTCACATTAGGAGGAGAAGTAGTCGCCCTTATTGTCTGGCTGGAGGAGTTGTTAATTAAAATTATTTTCATTTTACGCGGCTTTGAACAATTGTCGCTCCATCACCTTTTATTGAGGTCCAGAATAGGCCAGCGCCGCTTGGAGGGGAGACTCCACAATTCTTCGTCGTGTTTGTCTTTTCATCGCCGTCTTGGCTGCTATGTGCGTCTCCGTTTGCTTGTCTCGCCGCTAGATAGATGGTTATTTAAGAGCATATCCGAAGGGAATGTTTATCGTCGACCGTTTGATGATGTGAAAATAATATGTGACGAAAGATTGCCGGGGATTAATCACGTGACGTTGATAGTTGTGATCTAGACGGCGCGCTTTATTTGGTCTCTTGTTTCCTTCCATTGTATCTTCTGGATCTTATCTATTACTCTCATTGTCTTTCCCTTCCATCTACAAGGCATCTTTATTGCTTACTATTTCTTTCCATCTTCTCCATAGGCTTATTGACCCTTCGACTTGCATGGTCCAAAAGCTGACTTTATTGTATTTTCGTCAATTTATTGTTGTTTTCCTTTAAATCCACACGTTTTCTCTACCTCGTCTGGGCTCCTCTCGCTGAATGATTATTTCAATTTGCTGAATTTTGTGTATAAGTGTATGTGTGTGTGTGTGAGTGAGTGAGTTAGTGAGTGAGAGTGAGTGAGTTAGTAAGTGAGTGAGTTAGTAAGTGAGTGAGTTAGTAAGTGAGTGAGTTAGTAAGTGAGTGAGTTAGTAAGTGAGTGAGTTAGTAAGTGAGTGAGTTAGTAAGTTGAGTGAGTTAGTAAGTGAGTTAGTTAAGTGAGTGAGTTAGTAGTGAGTGAGTTAGTAAGTGAGTGAGTTAGTAAGTGAGTGAGTTAGTAAGTGAGTGAGAGTAAGTGAGTGAGTGAGTAGAGAGAGTGAGTGAGTAGAGAGAGAGTGAGAGAGTGAGAGAGTGAGAGAGTAGAGAGAGAGAGTGAGAGAGTGAGAGAGTAGAGAGTAGGAGAGAAGAGAGAGAGTGAGAGAGAGAGAGTGAGAGAGAGTAGAGAGGGAGTGAAGAGAGTGAGAGAGAGAGAGAGTGAGAGAGTGAGAGAGTAGGAGAGAGTGAGAGAGAGAGTAGGGAGAGAGGAGTGAGAGAGAGGAGAGAGTTGAGAAGAGAAGAGAGAGGAGGAGAGTGAGGAGAGAGTGCGGCGAGAGAGAGAGAGAGAGAGAGCGAGAGAGAGAGAGAGAGGATATATATATATATATATATATATATATATATAATATATATATATATATATATATATATATATGGTCAAAGCCGATGGGTTCGCCTTCGCACCTTGGCCCTTGCAGCTGCCTTCCTTCCTGGCATCGCACCTACCACGCCTGAGCCTCGTTTGCCCAGGTAACTTTCTCCCCTCGAGCAAGTCCGGCGAACTCACCCCCTTTGTCACGCTGGAAGAACTGACACAAAATACAGAAGCAGGCACCTGTCCAGGACAAGAGTCGCTGGATAAAAGGTCGTCTCGTCAGGCAGACCAGTGACAGACCAGAGAGAGACAGGAGAACAAGAGCAGATGCAAAGCAGGGCAAGTCACCTCTGCCCTCGGCACTCGGGTCTCTCTTAGGGTCACACCCCTACCTCCCCCAATAAACCAGCAAGTCAAGCCCCTTTTCATTTCGCCTGCTCCATGCCCCCAACTTCACCATAATACACACACGCACACGCACACGCACACGCACACGCACACGCACACACACACACACACACACACACACACACACACACACACACACACACACACACACACACACACACACACACACACACACACACACACACACATGTACACATACACGTGTGTGTGTGTGTGTGTGTGTGTACATATACGTTCTTGCATACTTATAATATACATGTTTATGTATTTATAGTTATATCTTTCTCTCTCCCTTGCAGTTTCTCCCTCCCATTGTCTGCTCTTCCCTCTTGTTAAGTCACTTCTTACAGCATCATTTTTTTCCCGCGTCGCCTTCTCTTTATCTTTCGTCGTTGGGAGTTCTTTGCTCGCCCGTTCAGGTCCGTCCCCGTTTTTGCCCTTCGCTGTGACGCTGCGTCGACCCAGACATTTGTTATCAGTCCTGCCGTGCCACCTCCGAGTTTACGGGTAAATGTTCATGGTTTTCTTCCTTATTTTTTCAGGCTGAGTGTTTCCCCTGTGTATTTATTTATCCCAAAATAGACAAAAGCACAAAAGAGAAATTAGTAGAAGAGAGATGGATAAATAAAATCAGTCAAAACATTAGTTCAATAAAGAAGATTTATAGGTGGATGAAGTGATGTAACACGGAATTAGAAACATTATATCTGTACCAGTGATAGAGCAGTGAACACAAATAGAAAAGTATAAGTTCAAGAACAGCGACGTAAATCAAACAGAATGTAGA
>NW_020871926.1:218714-221214 GCF_003789085.1 Penaeus vannamei
GAGATGTACAGCTTGTGTGCGGGTAATATGTTTTGTTTTTCGTATGAAGTTTTTCTAAGTCTGTGATAATCAGATTTTAAGAGGAACATATATCATTCGGTTTTATCCAAAATAATGGCTATCAACACGTTCCGTTGCAGAAAGAGAGGGATGTGTATTAAGTTACCTGTTCGTTTTGTTTGCTGTTTTCTTTCTAAAAAGGAATTAATATGAATGGAATCCACGGTTATGAAATTGTTTAAGTCTGCGGAGAGAATGAGAGGAAGAGGGAGAGGGGAATGGAGAGTGAAGGAGAGAGAGGATGATTAGACTCACATGCGCGTGTGTGTATGCATACACACAAATGATTGTATATATGTATATGTTATGTATATATATTTGTGTGTTGTGTGTGTGCATGTATATATATATATATATATATATATATATATATATATATATATATATATATATTATATATATATATATATATATGTGTGTGTGTGTGTGTGTGTGTGTGTGTGTGTGTGTGTGTGTGTGTGTGTATGTATGTATGTATGTATACATATACTCAGTGAGTCCCAACGGCTTCGCCTAAGAAGAACGCTCACATTCACGCAGGAAAGGAGACAAACGCGCCCTGGCATGCGCAAAAACATCAGAACGCGTCTCTTGGTCGTAATTTAATGGTTACGCCCCACTTGTCCACCTTTTGATTCTGGCTTTCTTCACGGGACTCAAATATATGTGTGTGTGTCTGTGTCTGTAGATTTATATTTAGATAGAAATGCATGTATAGATGAAAATATGTATTTACAGAGATATATAGATATGCGCACGCGTACGCGCGCGCACACACATACACAGACACATGCGCACGCAATGTGTGTATTTATTTATTTTTGGAGAGTGAGATATACAAATTTGTGTGTTTGTGAATATTTGCATTTTTTTTTTTCATAATCATTTATTTCATTTGTTCTACATTCAAATTTACTTATGTGATTCGGCACATGAAACACACATCGTCTCTCTCTCTCCAGCTCTTTCGTTTCCCCTCCCCTCTCCAACCAACCCCTCCTTTTTTCCCTCCCTCCTTCCCTTCCTACTCCCACTCCTATACACGGTCACATACACTCATGTCCAAAGAAGGGGATTCCGTCTGGCCAGAAATCATGTCATCATTTCTTATGGACCGCCTTAAGAGGTTTTGAATACCAGCTACATCGGACGTCCCGGGGCTATGAAAGCCAGCAAGTGGCTTTGTCGGACTTGTACAACTTCGGCAGGACCAAAAACTCTGCAAGGACAAGGCGGAGGGAGGGTAGGCAACGCAGGCTGGCGGCGAGGAAATGGTGGGAGAGCGAGAAAGGGAGGAGAGGGAGGAAAAGGCTGATGTTGGAGGAATAGGAATAGAGGAGGATAGTTTGGAGGGCGAGGCAAAGAGGAAGGGCAAGGGCAAGAGAACAAAATAGGAAAAATAGGATATGCCCGAAGATGAAGAATAAGAATAGATCTCGGGGAAAACGAGAGATCGATCAGATGGGGTTAGAGGGATACGCGTGTTTGACAGTGTAGTGTGTATCTGTATTTGCAAAGTCATTCATATTTATACATGTTAAGCTAGGTTAGTGTATATTTAAGGCAATAGGAATGAATAGAGTTCTCGCTCAATAACAATCACATGTTATAAGAAGTTATAACGATGGCACTGGCAGCAAAGGCAGTTGTTTCTTGTTGTAGGGAAGCTGCCAAATTATCTGTCAAACCTAATTATTGACAAAGCCAGTGTTCGCGTGTGCATTATGTGAGGGATAAAGAGGAGAGAAAAGCAGACAGAAAGGTCGGGAAACTGAGAACATATTCATGGTAGGAGTTTAGTAGAGCAGGGAAGGCAAGTCGTCACGAACAAGTCGTTCTAACTCACGCCTCCCAGCACCCCGCCCGCCTCACCCCACCCCCTTAGGGCTCCCTGGGCGTCACCGGGCCATCACAAATCGGCGCTTCGTCAGATATTTTACTGCGCGATGCTGTCGTGAGTGCCTACGGGGTGCCATCTATCACAATCACCCGACTTACCCGCGGGTGTCATTACCCTCGCAGCCCGCACGCCCTACGTAATGGGCGGTGACAGGCAGGTTGCGTGAGTGGGTGTGTGTCGGAGTAATAAGAGCAACCTAGGCCTGCTATGCGCTGAGGTGACGTCAGCCTCTAGTGTTCCTTTGTCTCTTGGCGGCAGCGGTGCTCAACCTTTGCAGTCTGACGACACACGAAGAATATGTCCTAGACTTCTGCGCCGCACCAGCTCGTTACTCAATTATTATACGTATATAAACGCATTCTATAGTTTTAATCTAGTTTATTACTGTATATTGGTATGTAAGAAAACTTGGATAGCTCTAATCAATTGAAAACTTAAGGATAGGTTAATTTAGGTTTAGTATCTACATTTCCCCCTTGTTTTAGACTATAAAATCATTAATTTCTAAGGCAAGAAATTCACACTTGCAAAATATTGTGC
>NW_020871926.1:226214-228714 GCF_003789085.1 Penaeus vannamei
TCATAACCATCTTTATTTTTTATTGCTCATTATTTTCCTTACCACTCTTAATGAATCTTGTACTGTTAACAGCATGAGGGGACTAACCATCCTGGCTAGAAAAGCATATCGGCATCACCACAGCTGATTATGATAATGAGATTAATAATGATAAATGGTACCATTCTCTCTGTTATAATGGCATCTCGTTAAATAGGACCTGTTGGAAAAAGCGTTTAGAGCGTATTATGAAAAAGTGATAAAGGGATAATTAAGAAGACGAAAGAGGGGAATGGAAATGAGAGTAAAAAAGAACGAACACAAGGGGGCGTCTGAGGATGAGACAGAGAAATGTACGAGTGTGTGAGTGGAGGGAGGGAGGGAGAAGGGAGAGGGAAGGCGACAGAAAGGAAGAAGGAGTAAAGGAAGGGAGGAAGGAGGGAAAGAGCGGAGGAGGGAAGAAATTAGGGAGAAATAAAAGGAGAGAGAGAGTGAGAAAATGAGAGAGATTGAGATGGAGAGAGAAAGAGAAAGAAAGAAAGAGAGAGGGGAGCAAGAAGTGGCGGAAGGCGTAAAATAATCGAGCCGCGCACCTTATCCGCCGAGACCCGATCCCTGCCGATAGCGCCAAAACCTCTTAACAAGCGTTCGACCCGCATTGCGGACAACTACCTTGTTATCGGTTTGATACGTTTTTGGGGGCCATTATTGTCTTCGTTTTTCCATTTGTTTGATCGGCCAGGAATTATTTTATAGAAAATTAGAAATTAACAGGTGAGATTGTTTTTACATTCGGTCAGTTGTAACAAGAATCTCTTTTATACAATATTTTTTTTCTTCTCCGGCGTGTGATATAAATGAGTTTACTTTCTCGCTGCTTAACCTGTGATCATGAAGTCATCGATTGTTTTTAAGTAATTATTTTTACTCGCTTATTTTTTTGCTCTGAATATTTGATCCCGGCGGTGTTAGCATGATTAAAAAGGGAATTCGTCTCGCCCATTCCATTATCGGACCGAGTAAATCGCAGGAACGTCCGCGCTTGTTCTAAATAAGCAAGGTTCGAAACAGCGATAATTGGCACTGCGTAACTAGCGGGCAGGGTTCGTCCCGCCACCTTGCATTTGTCGGCGCGTTCACCTAGCGGACACGGCGATAATTATCTCGCTACATTCTAGCGGGGAAACGTTAGTAATGAACTGCGGCTCCTCACTCGAGGCAAGCTTTTATGCTTTTTATGAACTTGAATTTGATTTTGTGTAGAGCAGTATGTATGTTTATGACTGATTATTAAGAGGAAAGGTAAATTATAAACCAAAGGAGTTGTTAGGATCAGTTTCCTAATAGATTTGAAAGAAAATTAGTTTTTGATCATTCACAATAATTAACTAAATAAAACACAATGAGATGTATGATACTGTTCAATGCCAAGGAAGATGGAAGAGCTAAGCCACCTGTGCAAATTTATCTACGAGCAAGTTTTCGAGCTAGTTTTTTATATGTAACCCTTTGATGTTACTATTAACATGGACTTTTAATAAGCAGTTGCGAAAGTTTCATTTATTTACTTATATTGTTTAATTGTTTTAAGTAAAGCATACTTTTCATATTGTTACATTAAACGGAAATAGGAGAGTTTATACGGCATATGTTTTGTAATTTCATTTTGATGTTTCTTTGTGCATTTTGTTCGAGCGAGAGGAGCGTGTGACGATCACAGTCTTACAACGAACTGATGCCGAGCTGCCGTTCCTTTGCTCTTGTTTTAGGAGCCAAAGACGTCTTGGATTGTGACTACTAATGTCGTTACGGTTTTAGCTGCCGCCTTTGTTTACCTGATAATTCTATTCATTTACTCCTGCTCTTTTATACTTTCGGGATTCATTTTATTTGGGAATTTATTTCAAAAGTCGCAGTGTAAGTACCGTTTATACGTTTGATATTGCAAATTATTCCCATGATCCCTTGTTATCATCTTGCCTACAGTTGCAAACCGTTAGTGGCAATAAACGTTTGCCCAAACGTAAAAGTGCCCATAAAACATTAATTAATTTGTTAACGCTCGTTTCGTTTCGCATCGGTAATATTCTAGCTTCCCTCCCTGTTGGTCTTGCACTCGGGCCCTTTGTTTTTGTTCTCGTCACGGGCATATGCCACTCCAATATTTTTGTCGTCTGGCCTTCACGTTGCTCGGCCAATTTACAGCCGTGGAAATTAGGAGCAGGTGTGCCGGAGTAATTGTGTGCTCGCGAAATTTTTCCCCCGTGAATAATGTACTCAAAGGTATGCAGGCGAGCTGGCACGGCGAGGGTGGGACTGTATTGTGGGGCTTAATTTTAATATACTCTGGCTATTTCTGGCTTCCATGAATCATTTCTGGTATGTGCAGTCTCAAATTTCCTCCAGGGGCCGTCATCCTAGTAATTCCTGCCGCTTATGAACAACGGGATTTGGAAAAATGGATGGTAGGAACTTAATAAAAGTTCGGTGCTTCTTTCCCCCTCTTCATTTGCTTGTGTGT
>NW_020871926.1:236214-243714 GCF_003789085.1 Penaeus vannamei
TATATATAATAGATATATATATATATATGAATGTATATATATATGTTATAATAATATATATGACCTTATTATTATATATATATATGTATATATATATATATGATGGACTATATATATATGAAAAGATATATATATATATATACTATATATAATTATATTATTCATATATTATATTATAATTATGAATATATACTATATATTTAATTGTATTATATATATTATATACTTATATAATATATTAGTATATATATATATAATATAATGTATTACATATATTATTATATATATATTATATATATATAATATATATATATATTATAATGTATTACATATATATATATATTATATATATATAATATATAATATATATATTATAATATTTAATATTATGTATTAACATAAAGTAAGATATATAGATATACTATATAATATATATATATTTACATACATATATTTATAATTATATATTATATATATACTACATATGTATATGATATTATATAATATATATTATTATAACCCTAATAAACTGTAGCTGTCATCTATACTACATAGCTATACATACTAGTCTCCACATACACAATCCTTTTAATACCATTATATATACCACCCTTATCAGACTCATCATATACTCATATACCGCACTCATAGTATATATTATACCCCAAATATACGCGTGATCATATTCGAGTAACTATACTAATACACAACAATCAGAACATATATATTTCAAGTGATACCTATACCACCTATGATTCTCCATATACTACAATACTATCAATACATTAACAACATATATATTACTATATATATATACATATACTAACCACGACTAACCCTACCCTACTATCTATACCATATCGACTATACTCTTACTATCCGTCACTACAAAACCCCAGCACACCTAACTATCACACCCTCTTACGTCTTACACGCTATCCTATCACTAACATTAATCCACTAACATTCTAAATCATCTATACACCTACTCACAAACCTACATTATAATCCTAATATTTGTATATAATAACAATAATATATAATATATATATATACAATATATTACTATATATATTAATATAATATATATATCATATATACTATAATATGTATATACTAATATATACATACTATTACGTATTATATTATACATAAATATATTATATGGATATATATATATATTATAATTTATATATTACAGCCCATATCACTATAATAATCTATAATATATACTAGATTATATGTCACATATCATCACGTCACTATACTATACCGAGTAATACTCCCTCATCCTAATACTCAACACTCATTTATGCCCTATAATACTCTTACTACTATCATGATATAACCGCTATACGCATAAATACTTATCATATATTACTACGCTATTATACTATAGTATATACTAATACAACATATATTTCAGTAACATCCCCATATTATCACTATGCTACTATCATCTGTGCATTCTTTTTTTCTTATCTTTTCTTTTTATTTTTTATTGCTCTTTTTTCTATTTTTTGCTTCCATGGACACTCGCTTATTAAGTCAAGCGTGCGGTGACAGAAGGCCGTCGCCAGGACCCGATCCATGTACGAGCGGCCTTTGTAACTTGGGTCACGCACAGACCACCTGCCCCGGCACCCCTCGAGGTGTAAGCCAGCACTCAACCCGCTCACGCCTCCGAGATAGCGTCGTAGCTCAGCACTGTTTTGACTTGTCGCTGTACACACGGAGAAGCAGCACATAAAATACGGTCTTGGACCAAATGAGAACTCGGTCTAACCCTCCACTAGTTGGAAATGTATTATTTTTGCTCGAGAACACGCTACTTCTGAACACTTCAATGTGTTTTTATCATATTTGTGACTCATTATTTCTATTCCCTCTTATGTTATACGAGACGATTTTATTTAGGAGTCATGCTTGAAAATTGGAGCAATCGAACAGAATAATTCCCATCGCACCGGGCATGTTAATATGTACAAGAATCGTGGTTCAGACTCTCCTCTCTTTCTCCCATCCATCTCTCGTCTCTCTCCTCTTCTCCTCTCTCTCTCATCTCACTCTCTCTCATCCCTCTCCTCTACCTCTCTCTCTCACTACTCACATATACTACTTCTATCTTATATACTTACTGTATATATATATAGTAGTTATATATATCAATATAAATAATACATCCCTAACTACCATACTTACTGATAAGTACAAAGCTCTCCATCTCTCCTCATTCATCTTACACATAATAACATACCATATTTCAATATTCCACAACAGAACGCTACACGGACGTCGCACACACAGCCACGCATCACAACACACAAACCAGATATCACTACACCCCTAATCTAAATGTTAAAGGCACGCGTAAATATAGCAAAACGTGGATAGGAGTAGGCCCACGCCATGCACGTCCACCACGCTCACCCCAACACGGCCCAGAACGACCGGAAGCCGACAGTCACGCCACGCGCAGCCGGCTTATGGCCAGATGCTACGAGAAGACACATACCGGTAACCAAACCGGCCTCTTCTGGGAATGCTGGTCCTCGTCGCCTGACACTGCATGGAGCACTTACTGCGACAGTTCAAGTATGTTGTCTTTGGTTAGAACCGCACCGGGATCTTTACTCTCCTGGCCCACCTGTGACGTCACTCCGAAGAAAACCTTCGCTCACCTATTTGCCTCCTTCAGTTTGGCTCTTTCTCTCTTTTCCGATGGGTGTTATTTCTTCGGTTTCGTTTTTTGATTAGTTTCTGTATTTTTTTCTTTTTTTTTTTTTGTTTTTTTGGTGTGGGGACTTGTATAATATCTTCTCTCTCTCCTTTCTTCTCTCTATCTCCTCTCCTCTCTCCCATCTCTCCCGCATCTCCTCTCCTCTTTCTCGTTCTTTCTCATGCCGCGCCGTCCTCTTCTCTCCCTCCTCTGCATCCATCTTCTTCTCCTTCTATTTCTCTCCGTTCTTCTCTCCTCCAGGCCTCACTACGCCTCTCCCTCTCCTTCTCCTCTTCTTCTCCCTCTCTCTTCTCTTTCCCCATCCTCCCTCGTCACCGCGTCACCTCTCTCCGCCTCTGCTCTCATCCACCCTCCGTCCTTCGCTCTTCTCTCTCCCCTCCCACCCCACCGCGGCACATCCTCCTGCTCCTCTACCCTTCCCGCCCCTCTCTGCGTCTCTCTCCCCACTCTCTCTCTCCTCCCCGCCTCACTCTCTCTCTCCCCTCCCTCTCTTCCTCCTCTCTCTCCCTCTCCCTCCCTCCCTTCGCCTCTCGCTCTCTCTCTCCCTTACTCCGCTCTCTCTCTCTCTCTCTCGCTTCCTCTCTCTCTCTCTCTCTCTTCTCCTCCTCTCTTCTCCCTCCCTCGCCTCTCTCCCTCTCCTCCCTCTCTCTCCCTCTCCTCCCTCCCTCTCCTGCTTCACTCCTTCCGCCTCCCCCTCACCCCTCCCCTTCTTCTCTCTCGTACCTCCCTCCTCCTCTCTCTCACCTCCCTCCCTCCTCTCATCTCACCTCCCGCCCTTTCATCTCCGCCCTCCCTCCCCTCCCTCTCCCGCCCTCCCTTCTCCCCTCCCTCGCCTACCTCCCTCCCCCTCCCTCCTCTCTCTCTCTCATCTGCTCCATTCTCTCTCTCTCTCTCGCTCTCTCTCTCTCTCTCTCTCTCTCTCTCTCTTCTTCACTCTCTCTCCTCTCTCTCTTCTCTCCTCTCTCTCTCTCTTCCTCTCGTCTCCTCCTTCTCTCCCCCCCCTCTCTGTCTCTCCCTCTTCTTTCATCTCCCTCCCTTCTCCCTCTCTCTTTCCCCGTATCTTCTGTTCCCTCTCTCTCTTTCCCTCCCTGTATCTATGTCTCTCTCTCCTCCTCTCCCTTCTCTCTCTCTCTCTCTCTCTCTCTCTCTCTCTCTCTCTCTCTCTCTCTCCTCCTCTCTCTCTCTCTCTCTCTCTCTCCTCTCTCTCTCTCCTCTCTCTCTCTCGCTCTCTCTCTCTCTCTCTCTCTCTCTCTCTCTCTCTCTCTCTCTCTCTCTCTCTCTCCTCTCTCTCCTCTCTCTCTCTCTCTCTCTCTCTTCTCTCCCCCCGTATCTATGGTCTATGTCCATTCTATGTCCATGTGTTTGCATGTACGTGTATGTATGGCTGTGTGTTTGTACCTACATTTTATCATGGAGGTTGACACTAGTGTTGCGTGTGAAGGGGGAGAGGGAGTTGCACGGGGAAGGTGAATGAAAGGCAAAGAGGAGGAGCGTTTGTTGCGGTGGAAATGCAACATGCGGGGGAATTTATTGTGGTGTATAAGGGGAAATACAGGCGGAAAAATGAACTCGTTACAGAGGGAAATAGGGTGATGCGTGTGATGCGACAGAGAGGGAAAGCGATTCAGAAATGACTCCTTTTTTTCTTCTTCTTCTTATGGTGTGAAGGCTATGAAATAGAGGGAGTGGTTCGTAGGAGAGGGGGAAGCGGAGAGGAAAGAGGATGGAAGTAAAAAGAGAAAGGAAAAGAACAGAAGAGGAGAAAATCTGGAAAGCTGAAGCGTAACAAAAGGAAAGAGGGAAAAATTGATAGATGTACTTTTTTCTTCCACACACGGAAAACACTCACGCATGCACACGCACACACACACACACACACACACACACCACACACACACACACACACACACACACACACACACACACACACACACCACACACACACACACACACACACACACACACACACACACACACACACACACACACACACACACACACACACACACACACACACACACACACACACACACACACTACACATCACACACACACACACACACACACACACACACACACACACACACCACACACACACACACACACACACACAACACATACACACACACATAATTACAGCAGCGAGACGTTTTCCCTCGGTCGCTTCACCCTCCTTCCCCAAAAGTAGCGCGATACCCCCCCCCCCCCCCCATCCCATTGTGCGTGGCGCTGATAACCGAATATCCGGCTGGATGGTGCCGGGTGCCGTGCCACCGCCGCCATCACCGGCTCGCCTGCCTTGGGTGTAACGTTGGGACTTTATTAAGGTCCGGGTGGGAGCGAGGCGGGCCAGGGAGACTCGCACACTCCGCTGGTCTCGCGGCTGATAACCTCACAATTACCTCAACTTGTGTCCAATTTACCCTCGTATTCCCCAGCCACCTGCCGCCCTCCCCCACCCCTGTACCCCCCTCCTCTCCTTCGCAGGCGCCTCTCCCTCCCACCGTCACCCCCTTACTATCCCCCCCCCCCCCTCTCTCTCTCTCTCTCTCTCTCTCTCTCTCTCTCTCTTCTCTCTCTCTCTCTCTCTCTCTCTCTCTTCTCTCTCTCTCTCTCTCTCTCTCTATCTATCTATCTATCTATCTATCTATCTATCTATCTATCTATCTCTACCACAGACATATTCCCATATGTTCCCGCGCTTTATTTTCCTCATTTCTCCTATCATTATTTTCTCCTTCGCCTTTCCCTCACATCCTCAGCATCAAGGTGGATAGCAAGTGTTCAAGCAATAGATGACGTGAGTGATTGTTGCTTGCAGTGCGATGTTCGTCTCAACAACACGGACAAGCATGAGGTTCTCATAAAGTATGAGGTACAGGTGAACTTCCCTTCGTTAAGTGATGAGGTCAGGATGTCTAGAGGAAGAGTCTCTCGTAAAGTGTGAGGTACAGAGGAATTTCCAACGGCGATTTATGAGGCCAGGAGAAGTTTTAAGGAAGGGGCTCTCATAAAGTGTGAGGATGAGGACATTTCCCCACAACAAGGGATGAGGCTAGGTGAAATGGCAAACATATTACTGTCTTACGTATCCTGCATGTAGCCACAGATAAATGAAAGGAACAAAGAGTACGTAATAGCAAGTTTAGAGGATGCACGGAAACTGAAGGTGACAGGTGTATGGGGGAGGATGAAATATAAGTGTAGGTGGGAAAGTAGTTACGGGTTTACAGTCTCCTCACGGCGAACAGAAATGAACTATTAAAGTAATTTACAGATCGAGGGCGGAGAGGCATTGGTGATTGCACGCTCGGAGGGTCCGGTAATCCCAAGGCAGTCACCTGAGACGCGGCACAAGCCATATTTCTCCCCTTGCGGTGTCGGGGGCAGCGAGAAGGTAGTGCCAAGTCCATTACCAGCGCCCCCAACCGACTCCTCTCACCCTCTCTGTTGTCAGCCGCCGCTCCGTTGTCACCGCCGCTCCGCTGTGTGTACTGTTGGCCAACACCTTCGGGCCCTCTTCCACAGCCTGTCGCCAACACCTTTCCCTTTGCCACACGCAATCGCTTGTGCTCAACCAGTGCCCAAAACACTCGGCCCAGAAGCTCAGTCCATCTGTATCGATATCCCTTTGGTCCCATCGTACCCTGCCAAGCCCATTATCTCTGCATTGTAATCCTGCAGACGTCTTCCCGTATCGTCATTTTCCGCATTGTATCGCCAGAAAATCAGCTCATAAAATAAACCCAGATCTCTGCAGCCACCGCATATGTCGAAATGGGTATGCGGATTATACCCTTCAGATCTACCTCGTAAACATATTCGCACTTAGATACGTCAGATTTAAGAGAGAGACAGAACAGGTAGAGCTCACATAGACGGTATGTAGAGGGCTTTGAACTGCCTCGTCCTCGTCGGGCGCTCGTAAAGGCATGTTCCGAACAATGTTAAAGATGTTTGCTGTCCGATATGCTGGTGGAATCCGAATACTCTCGTTGTGGGAATGCTGGAGACATGTGGTTGCTTCGTGCCGATTATTTATAGCAACAGATTCTCTAAAATGAAATTAGGTTAGTATTTTTTCATAAGCAGTACTACTGTTAAAGGTTTGTGAATATTACTACTGTTTTTGCTATCACTGTAATCATTGTCATGATTGTCATGATTATCTTTGTCAAAGCTATCATTTACATCATTTGAACCACCATTATCATCTTCATCACCATCATCATCACTGCCATCATCATCACCATCGTCATCACCATAATCGTCGTTATCATCACCATCATTATCGTCTTCATGATGATCATCATCACTATCACCACCATCATCATCATCATTCATCGTATTATCATCATTATCAGCATCAGCATCAGCATCAGCATCATCAGCATTATTATTGTCATCATCACCATCATCAATCATCATTATCAATCATCAATCATCATCATCATCATCATCATCACCACCCACCACCACCACCACTACATGATTTTATTGTATTTATTATAGCTGTTTCTTGTCTTAATAATGATGAGGATAATGTTGCTGTTGTTCTTTGTTGTTATTATTACTATCATTATCATTACTGTTATTAGTTTTAGTATTACCATTATCCCTATTATTATTATTATTATTATTATTATTATTATTGTTATTATTATTATTATTATTATTATTATTATTAATCACCATCATCACTATCATTATCTTTATTATCATTTTTATTATTATCATTAGTTTTATGAAAAATATCATCA
>NW_020871926.1:248714-253714 GCF_003789085.1 Penaeus vannamei
GTTTTGGAGGCGACGGAGAGAGGGGCTTAATCTCTTTTGGAATAAAAAAAAAAGGGGGTTTACCCACTATTGTAATTCGCTATACCAGCTATACTCATGATTTGCTTTGACTGCCCCAACCCAGGAGGTTTTTTAAATGATATGGACGTGAGATAATCTCATAATGTGAGCCACAGTGTTTTATGAGCCAATGGGAGCTGTTAGTCTGGCCGCGGGCTCTTCTACATTCTCTGCGGGGCGGATATAAGAAGCTTGTCCGACGCGAGTTGATGTTTTTGAGTGAGTTGTTGAGTGGTGTATATGATATCAGCCAGGTGGCGGTAATAGAGACGCGAAGAACGTAGGGCTGCTTGGACGATGCCAGGGATAAAGGGTTCACGGGACCGGACGCGCTCGCGCACACATACTGCGCTTGTCGTTCCACAAAATCGTGCGGTTCTGTCGTTGCGCGCCTGTTGTGCACGACTCCGTATACTTACGTTGGCGTAGTGCAAACCATAAACGGTAATATATGTCTATGTATAATGATATTGTAGGTTAACAGATATGTTGGTTCGCACGCACGACACGCATGTATACATACATACATCACCACATGCATATCATCACTCCCAATAATAATCATCTTACATGCCATACCACTACCAATACAGTCACATACATCACAACACTAATGGATCATACATCATACAATATGCGTACATACTGCTCCTACATAACATAACCGTAGCTCTTTCGACACCCACATACACTACAATGCAATTAGCATTACTATCGGCACCCACATGAGAATCGGCCACACCTCCTTCTTCATCACCCAATCGTCCACTTCACCACCCCACATTCCGACATTACGCCCCCCACGCACATACCTCGATCCTCACTCCTATAAGCTATGCCGTTGTGACGACCCCATCGCACAGGCTACGAGCCGACCCATTCCAATCGCCACGCATGATTCATTGAGTCATCGCCGCTGACACTACTCGAACGCACCGCCCTCCCATCCACGTCGACGACATGGTCATCCTCCCCGCGAGCTCTCACCGACAGCCATACCGCCCCTGCCATCCCCACCCCCTTCCCTCTCCTCTCACTCTCTCGTTCTCTCGCCAGTACACAGGATTCCGCACTCTGAACTAAAATCTCTTCCATGTAACTCAGAGATTCTAGAATCGCTGCTCTCTTTTCTGGGATACATGGTTGAACGCGAATGCCTCTGTCATTGGCTTCACTGGCTTTTGAGGCTGTACACAGTAAAGCGGTTGGCAATGTTCCTGCACACCGTACGGGCAATGACATTTCTTAGGTATGATTTGTTGGCGACACTTGAGTCATCGCAGTGCGCATTGCATATAGGAACTATGCGGGCGATGACAAGTTGTAGAACTATGCGATTTTCTCGGTGATAGCTTACTGCAGCCACAGGACGATAGAAACCCTCTTGGTTAAAAGCAGCACGTGTTATAGAGACGACACTGAATTCTGACTGCGTGAATAACGAATTTTTCTTTATTCAATTAGGTACCTCCGACTCTTTTGCTCGTTACATACTTTCCTCCCTGTGCAAGTTCACTTCGAGATATCGCATCAGTGAAGAGCTGAATGGAAAATAAGGTGAATTCCATGGACTGTCTCCACCACGCACCACTAAACGAAGAAGAACACCATCCGCATATGCAGGGGGACGATTTGCAATCATTCACCTCCCCTGCGCAACCACAACAATAAGAGTGAGGTTGGCAGAACAACGTCGGGCGCGCCCACAGTCGCGACAACTCTTCAACCAGATTGCGTGTGGAGCAGCAACAGGGTTCTTGAGTTATGGGTCGAAGAGAGCGAATGAGACAGGCGATCTAGGGGAGGGTGGTCGCATAAGCAAGGGGAGGCACTGGGGCGGAGCTCCTCTAGACGCGGTTTACAGCTGGAAACTGGGAGGGTGGTCCAGGTCATATGAGCAACGAGCAGTCTTTAGTTCGGATGGGTTCGCTGCACTTGCCGTCGTACCAAGCCAGAAGTGCGCAAGCGTTTGACTTCTGCCCATGACGCACAGGAGGCGTATGCACCTCTGTTTCATGGACAGTACTGTGGATTTAATCAACCATTTACGTAAACAACTTGACCAGAGGTGCGTCGTACTACATCAACTCGTATCAGCCCGTGACCCGCTAAGACATTACATCGAAACACGACCGTTCGGATCAATGAACATCAGCTTACGTCTTCGCCGCTACTGGTTTACCCCCTGACCACCCCACAAGCCGCATTCCACCGCATCCAATCGAGGTTATGTAGGACAGGCCAAACACACTAGAAAATTGATAGCCCCAGTATGCTCGCGTAACTACCTGACACCGACGCTGTGACGGCAAACTGACAGACGACACGAATGTTGATTTCCGCCCCGCTTCCGCCCTAAAGGTGTGGGTGAGCCCATCTTATAACTCTAATTACCCTAGATTTCTTTCAGTTTCTCAATTATCTCATGCCGTTTTGGACTGTCTTTCGCTTGGCTCCTAGTTCGTATGGAACGTTCTGTGCTATGAATCAAAACTCCATTTTCCATTTGGGCTCACTTCGTTGCACGATGAATATCGCTCTCGGTTGCAGCGAAATCAGGCTCCTCTCCTTCGAATACAGAACGTTTGCATTAGCTCCTGCCTGTGTCCTCTTATCATTCATCTTACTATCACAGCGCATCAAATATTCGACGAAGAGCGTCCTTTTGCTGTTTTTACTTTACGAGCTACGCAAATAGGACGAACAAAGATACAAACCCTCCCACATCTACCGGTCTCTCTCCTTTCCCGATCCACTCATTGGTCCGCTTCCTCGACTCAACACGACAAACGGCCTCTACGTCCTGCCCTTCCACAGACGCGAGCTCCCTCTAGGCGGCGGGGTGAGATATCTCCCCACGTCCTCCTCGGGAAGGAGGGGAAGTCGAGTGGCATGATGCCGCGGGGCTGCTTTTCCTTCGCCCCGCCCGGACGACACACACAGTGACACAGACTGACCTGCACACAGTCCACCCCATCCAAGACACCCACCACATACACACGCACTGGGCTGCCCATCTGCAGCGGCACAACACGGCTCACACACAACGACACAACAAAGACCCTCATACACATCAACAGCACGCGCCACACACACATACGCACACAAGCATATGCCCGCCACACACACAGCACGCACACATCCACACACAGGCACAGGCGAGCACGAGCCCATGTCACAACACACACGGATGTGGTGCCACCACATGCGCTGGTTTCAGCCACAACGGCAACACAGCCACACCGCCACACAGCCAGCACACACACCGACAGCAAACCCACACAGCCATCAATACTATATATTAGTTATGGGTGATAAGTATATGATAATATATATAGTATGATTAGTATAGCTAGATGGTATAAATAGTAGGTGTAATTATATTATATTAATGATATATTATTATATATATAGTATACGTATATTATATATTTAATATATATATAAGTATATATTATTATATAATGTAATATATATATATATGTATCTACTATTATTATCTATCTATATATATATATATTATAATATATATATATATATAATATATATAATATAATATATATAGTATAATATACTATATGCGCGCGCGCGCCCGCGCCATACAGCACACACACACACACACACACACACACACACACACACACACACACACACACACACACACACACACACCACACACACACACACACACACATATTTATATACACATATAGAGAGGCGTGCCCGTGTTGGGATGAAAGCAGCAGTCTGATAAAATAAATATGAAACAACAAACCGCCAACAAATAAGCGAATAGGGGGAAAATGCATATTTTAAAGTTGTCCGAGTGAAAGCCTATCAGTACGAAAACAACTTTGTAATCCACAATTTAAAACTGTTTTTGACGTGAACAAAAACAGAGAGTAGCCTGGGTTAGCGTGCATTTCGGCAGGCAGAAAGTGCGCAAAAATTGATGGAAAGTCAACTCGATCTTTGGCTTAAGCGAAAACCACAGCCAGGCAAAGGGATGTACTTGCAGGATTCGAGTCAGAGGAAAATATCTGAGGGGAAATTCCAAGGAAAAGGGTCCTTTGAGACCCTCATATATTGGCGAGTTGCAAGGCATCTTTCCTATATACGTGATATATGTAGAACTTCCTTGTTACCATGTGTTCCTGGCGGGTGATCTGCGAGGCGCCACTTGTAGGTACCTGGTACTAGGCAGGTCTCGGCACACAGCATACTACCAGGAGACTCTGCGGTTGGCCAGATGCTCCCCGAAGCCATGATCTGCAAGGTTGACTTTCTTACAGTTTAACAATAAGATCATCGCCCTTGACGAGTTTTACGGGTGGGACTATGATGCACCGGTCTCTTTATTTAGATAACGTCGAGTAAAGTTCATTTATGTCACGATATATTGAGAAACTGTCGAATAAACCGCTCCTGTATCCAACACGCCCCGACCCCGGTAGAAAGAACGCCTGTCAGGCCTGACGACTGACGGCTGACGGTTGTAGAAATCAGTGTGGGTCGAAATCGGGAACATTTTGTCCGGGTAGTGTGACCACGAAGCACCTTCCTTCATCCGGTTAATAAGTGTCCGGTTATAATTGACGAGCCGGATAAAGGGGGCTTGAATTGCTGTGTTGCGATTCTGTGAAACCATAAAGGCGAAACATTTGTGTCAAGGGAAGCCATTCTGGTCCTTATGCGGTGCTTATACTTGGGAAAATTTGCTCCTTAATGACAAATAAGACGAACACCGCGATAGAAACGTAAGTGGGTATTGCTGTTGCTGGGTCCCCGC
Organism: Penaeus vannamei; assembly: GCF_003789085.1. Taxonomy (NCBI): domain Eukaryota; kingdom Metazoa; phylum Arthropoda; class Malacostraca; order Decapoda; family Penaeidae; genus Penaeus; species Penaeus vannamei. The sequence continues at coordinate 253,564 of NW_020871926.1, forward strand.
ATCACGGCCCCCTCGCTGCGCCCGCACCTACGGCTCTCCGTTCGAGGAGGACCCACGCCTTCCGCGGGCGGTGGCAGGTTGAACTGCTGACGACGGTCTTTTGCTCTCCACTTCGCTCTCTTCCCACTTCTCTGCTCATCTCTATTCTCTC
>NW_020871926.1:256214-265048 GCF_003789085.1 Penaeus vannamei
CCACGTACGCTATTTCGTTTTTTTTTTTCTTTTTTTTTTCTTTTAAAGAAAAAATACATACCCCATTTTTCCGCGGCTCTCTCTCGCAGGGGTGGATGGAGAGTGGTGGGCTTTTTGTTACCCTGTCAATTATAGGTGGGTTTCTTACTGGGATTACCTGAGCGCCTCTGTAGATTTGTCTCTCGCTCCTCCACGCTCTTCCTTTCTCTACACGCACTCTCGTGAGTTTGGTGTCCGCATTATATATATTTTTTTTCCCCACTCCTCTCTATATTTCTTCTTTTCTCCACACCTCTTCTTCTTCCNCTCTCTTCGTCTTGCCTCTTCTCTCCTTCCCTTTCTTTCGCCCCCTCAAACGAATACGTCGGGGGGAATAATAAAAAACAACACATAATCTATTCACTTCTAGGGAAAGGACAACGTGAGGGATAAAAAGACAGCATTTTCTTTAAGACAAAGAAATTCTGTAAGACCTCTTGGAAGACAAAAACAAAGGTTGGTTTTTTTTTCCTTGTTTCTTTCTTTAATTATCTTACCGTCTTGTGTTTAGGGTGAGGAAAGGAGGGGGATGATCGAGGGGCTGGATGGTGGTGAAGGAGGGCGGGACGAGAAAGTAAACTTAGAACATCCCCAGAGAGAGAATGAATAGAGAGGAGGGATGAGAGAGGGAGAATATATTTAATATTTTAATGTTGTCTTATTGTCTTGGGTGTGACACAAAATAAGCGAATAAAGAAGAGAGGAGAGAGAAGAGAGAGAGAGAAGAGAGAGAAGAGAGAGAGGAGAGGAGGAGAGAGAGAGAGAGAGGAGAGGACGAGAGAGAGAGAGAGATGAGAGGATGAGAGAGAGAGAGAGAGACAGAGACAGACAGTGAGAGAGATAAGAGAGGAACGTTGAGAGAGGAGAAGAGACCAAGGACAACAGTCAGACAGTGAGAGAGGGAGATGAGAGGAAGAGACAGGAGAGAGAAAGGAGAGCATTATTAGACAGACAGATAGGTTTATATTAGGATAGGATTAGATCATTACACATATTTATAAAGAAATAAGATACTATTTAGAGCGATACGAATATCACAACAAATTTAACCAAAAATAACAACAAATAACAATTTATTTACACATAAAATACGATACCAAAACACAAAAAAAATATCTTTCCCGCTTCCTGTCTGATTAGAAATTTAATCATAAATTAATCTCACTCATGAAACGGAAGCGATGTTATACACAGTGATCCCAGAGCTCATTAACGGAGATAATTATCCTAATTATGTTTTTATACTGAGAAAACGATATTATAATAATGAAAGTTAAATTACTATTGTATCATTAATGTTGCGGGTAAATGATTGACGTTGATGTTTGATACTGTAAGAATTCTTATTTTTGAAGAGATTTTGGTTAGAATAATGAAGGAGAAAGATGGGTGTAAAAGAAAGGAAGAGATGTAGAGGGAGAGGGACTGAGTGGAGCACAGCATCTCACGGACCTGTCCACTCCGATTGCGACGCTCAACACGTAGTAATAAGGTGAAAGATGTGGCAGCGGGGGGAGATCGTAATCCACGCCTGCCCTACCATCAGAACAACTTGGGGTGAGGACGGAAGAGAGGTGAGGGGAGGGGGAACCCGAGGACGAGAACATTAAGTTTTTTTAAGAGAACAAAAGGAAAGAGAAGGAGAGGAAAGAGAAAGAAGAAGAAAGAAGCGAAGGGAGCAGAGAGGGGAGAGAGGAAGGGAGGGGGAGGAGAAGACGAGAGATAGAGAGAGACGAGAGGAGACAGAACAGACAGGCCAGCACAGACAGACAGGACAGAACAAACAAGAGACAGAAACAGAGACAGAGAAGACAGAAAAAACAGACCCAAAAAAAAAGAAAAACAGACCAGAAAAAAAAAAGGAGAAACAAACACAACAACAACCAAACAAACAGACAGAGACAGACAGAGAACAGAACAGAGGCGCAAAAGGAGGACAGGCCAAGAAAACCCGCCTCGATCCCCCAGGAGATAATAAAACCATCGACACACACGTCCCGCCCTCAGTAAGCATCGGCGACCCGCGGAGGCAACACCTATTGGCCTCCAGGGAACCTTTTTTATGACTATTTTTCATTCGGTTCTTTTCTATTACGACGAAAAGTTTAACCCTTTTATTATATATGAGGGGCGGGTGAGAGGGTTATGGGGAAGATGAGGGTGGGGGGGGGGAGAGGGGAAGGGTTGGGGAATTGATACGGGTGCGATATCTACTTTTCTTGTTCTCTCTTTCTTTGTTTCTTTCTGTCTTTCTCCCTTTCTTTTTTTAATTCTCTCTTCTGTTTATCTCTTCTCACTTCTTTTTGCAATTCTCTCTCTCTCTCTCTCTCTCTCTCCCTCTCTCTCTCTCTCTCTCTCTCTCTCTCTCTCTCTCTCTCTCTCTCTCTCTCTCTCTCTCTCTCTCTCTCTTCTCTCTCTCTCTCTCTCTCTCTCTCTCTCTCTTCTCTCTCTCTCTCTCTCTCTCTCTCTCTCTTATCATATCTATCTATCTATCTATCTATCTCTCTTTCCAAGCCTCTCGCCCTATCCTTCCTTCCTCCATTCTCTTTTCTCCTTCCCTCTTCCTCTCCTCATCCTTCTTCCCCCTCCCCTCCTTCTCACTCTCTCCCTCTCTCTCTCATTTTCCAAAAGCCCTCTCTCCCTCTCCTCTCTCCCTCTCTCTCTCACACTTCTTCCCCCTTTTCACCTAAGCTCTTCCCCTCTCTCTCCCTCTCTCTCTCCTCTCTCTCTCTCTCTCTCTCTCTCTCTCTCTCTCTCTCTCTCTCTCCTCTCTCTCTCTCTCTCTCTCTCTCTCTCTCTCTCTCTCTCTCTCTCTCTCTCTCTCTCTCTCTCTCGCCCTCTTCTCCTTTCCATAACTCACTCACTCTCTCTCTCTCTCTCTCTCTCTCTACCTCTCTGTCTCTCTTCTCTCTCTCTCTCTCTCTCTCCTTCTCTCTCTCACCTCCTCCTCGACTGCATTTAGGTAGCTGCAACATGCAACGCGCAATAATTTCCGAAATCAGCGTGACATCCGACTTTGCAATAGGGTCTCTCCGACTTTGCAAGGTGCTTATGTTGCAAATTATATCGGGACCAATTGTTCTAGCAACTACCGAGATTGCATTGCAAGTGAGATGGCGCTTGCAGAGTAGTACGCGTTTCTTGAGGGGTGTAAATATGTGTGTGGTGTGGTTGGTTGGGGTGTGTGGGGGGTTGGTTGGGGTGTAGGTAGGGTGTGGGGGTGTATGGTGAATGTGGGATGTGGGTGGGTATATGTGGGTGTGGGATGTGGGGGGTAGGTAAGGGGGGTGTGGGTGGGATGTGGGGATGGGTGTAAGTGGGTGTGTTTGTAGGTGTGGTTATGTGTGTAGGTGTAGTGGGTGTGGGTGTAGGGGTGGGGGTGTGTGTGTGTGTGTGTGTGTGTGTGTGTGTGTCTGTGTGTGTTGTCGTGTGGTTGTGGGTGTAGTGGGTGTTGTGGGTGTGTGTGTGTGTGTGTGTGTGGTTGTGTGGTGTGTTGTTGTGGGTTGTGTGTGGGGGTAGTGGGTGTGTGTTGTTGTGTGTTGTGGTTGTGTGTGGGTGTGGTGTGCACATAACTTTACAAATTGAATGATACAAATAGATAAAAATGGAGATCTGGAATCATACATTCGCGTAGAGAAACTGAAATACAAAAATACCAAGATACCAGAAAGATTAGAAGGCAGACGTCAATCAAAACGACATGTAGACAATATAGGTTAACAAAGAATTTTTTTCCCTTCTCTTTCTCTGTCATCTCCCTTCTCTCCCCTAAACTCCCCTCGTCCCCATCTCCCTTTTAATCTTCCTCTTCTTTTCTCCCTTCTTTTGCTCCCTTTCCCGTTTATCTCTGCTCTTTTCTCTCCTTCTTTCTCTTCCATTTTCCTTTCTTCTTTCACTCTTCTTCCTTCTTTCCCTTAGCTCCCTCTCTTCCTTTTCTTTCACCCTTTTCTTTTCCTTTTATCCACCTCTTTCTTCTTCCCTCTCTTCTCCCTCCTTCTTTCCTTTCCAACTCCCTCTTTCTTCCCTTCCCTTTCCTTCACCTTCCTCCTCCCCCCCTTTCATCAACCCTCCTACTCACCCCTTAAATCCTTCCTTCTCTCGCCCCATTCCCTTTTCGCTTCATCCCCCCCCCCCCCATTTCGCCTCCCCCCTCCCCGTCACCCCCTTTTTTTCTAATTTGATTACTCTCTTCCGCCATTTTGAACCGCGAAATTCAAATTTAATTTCTAACCGAAATTTACCTTCTTCACCGTCCATTGTATATCTATAACTTCGAAAGAATTATTAAGCCAATGAAAAGAGAAAAAGCCAAAGTAAAAATAGCCGCGACGGGAGATTATTACATAAAATTTACTCTAGTGGAGAGGAGATAAGGCGGGAAATTGAGGGAGGCCGCCATTTTGGAAGAGAAGGATCGAAGCCTCTATTGCTCCGCTCGGAAGGGAATCTGATACCTTGTAAAGAAAATTGGAATCTTATAAGAGGTTTGAGGGAGAGAATGGGAAGTTATGGAGGAGGAATGAAATGGGAAATGGGATATATATATATATATATATAATATATAATTTAAGAGATAATTAAAGAGAGAATTGTGTAAAAGAAAAAAAAGAGAAAAATAGTGAAGAAAGTATCAAAGAAAATGGGATTTTTTAGGAAAATCAAAGAATTTTATGAATTTTTGTGTAAAAGACATGGAATTGAAAACTGTTAAATGTAATTTCGAAGCCAATTAAGGAAAATAGGAAACTGAAAAGAATGTATGTGAAAGAAAAGCATACATACATGGCTGCATGCATATAACAGAGAGGAGAGAAAAGAGAGAAAAAGAGAGAGAAGAGAGGAGAGAGAGAGAGAGGAGGGAGGAAGGAGGAGAGAGAAGGAGAGAGAGGAGAGAGAGAGAGAGAAGAAGATGAGAGAGAGAGAGAGAGGGAGAGAGGAGGGAGAGAGAGAGAGGGAGAGGAGAGAGAGAGAGGACGAGAGAGAGGAGAGAGAGAGAGAGAGGAGAAGAGAGAGAGAGAGAGAGAGAGAGAGAGAGAGAGAGAGAGAGAGAGAGAGAGAGAGACATAGTATATTACATTTATATATATACAGATATTATATACCATATATATATACATATACATATACATACTACATACAATATATTATTATATCATTATTATTATTATTATTATTATTATATATTATATATTATTATATATTATCATTATTAATATTATTACTATTATTATATTATTATATAATATACATATATATATACGCAAAAACACCCCCCCCCCCCACGCTTGCCTCCGGACCCCCTCCGCTGCCAACAACTTTCAGGCATCCGTGTTGAGAGAGACTCGTTCGCTTTTGCCAAGACGCCGATAGGCCGGGAACACGTCTTGCTAAATGTTGCGAAATCCCACGAACCTGAACATCGTGGAGAACCGCCTCTGAGAACCTGTCTTGTTCATGTTCTTGTGGTTCGAGTTCTGGTGGGTGGGGGTTAAAGAAGGTGGGGGGAAAGAGGGGATGGGAGGGGAAAGGGGAGGGATGGAGGGTGGGAGGGGGAGAGAGAGAGGGAGAGGACGAGAGGAGAGAGAGGAGAGAGAGAGAGAGAGAGAGAGAGAGAGAGAGAGAGAGAGAAGAGAGTGAAAGAAAGGAAAGGAGAGAGAGGGGCAGAGAGACAGAGAGTAAGAAAGAAAGAGAGATAGAGAGACTGAAAGAGAGAGTGTGTATGTGAGAGAGAGAGAGAGAAAGAAAAAGAAAGAAAATCCTAAAAACAAAGGAAAGAAAAAATTTAAAAAAGAAAGAGAGAGGAAGGGAAAGAAGAATTAAAAACGAAGCAGAGTTCGTTATATAAGAACATTTTCTCTGCGGACATAAAGTGCTCTCGCTTTGAAATACTCTCTAACAGACGTTTGATGTTTGAACTCACGGAGAGAACTGGGAGAGACAGGATGTGCAGGAGAGAGAAAGAGAGATACAGTGTATACACAGTACGGGTATATTTGCACTTGCAATGTATACCGATTTGTGTATATATATGTACTGTGTGTGTGTGGCGTGTGTGTGTGTGTGTGTGCGTGTGTGTGTGTGTGTGGTGCTGTGTGTGTGTTGTGTTGTGTTGTGGTGTGTGTGTGTGTGTATCGTAGGATATTATATATATATATATTATATATATATATATATAATATATATAATATATATATATATATATATATATTCCGTCCCTTTCAAAATGGGTTTCTTCCTCCTTCTTATCCTCATTCCTTCCTTTCTCGTCCTTACTCTTTCCCTTCCTTTCACCATTTTCTCTCTCCTTCTCCCTCTCTCCCTTCCTCTCCCTTCTTCCTTTCCTTCTATCCCTCACCTTCCTTTCTCCCTCTCCCTCTCCCCTTCTCTCCTCTTCCTCTCCTCTCTCCTCCCCCTCCCCTCTCCCTTACTTCCTCTCCCTCTCCCCTCTCTCCTCCCTCTCCCTCTCCGTCCCTCTCCCTCACCATTCCTCTCTCCCCCCATCTCCTCTCTCCCTCTCTCCTCACCCTTCCTCTCTCCCTCACCCTTCCTCTCTCCCTCTCTCTCCCTCTCTCCCTCCCCCTCAATCTTCCTTCTCTCCTCCCTCATCTCCAACACAAACAACATGCGTAGCGATTCCGCCCTCTGTTGCAGCCGAGACCAATAACAACACCGATGCATTTCTCAGTTTGCAATAACGTTATTTGTCAACCGAGGGGACTAAGTTGAACTCTGGATAGATGCTGGGAGGAGGGGGGGGGTAGGGGGGAGGGGAGGAAAGGGAGGGGAGAGAGAGGAGGAAAGGGAGGGGAGGGAGGGGAGAGGTGAGGAGGGGAGAGTGGGGAAGGGGAGGGAAGGGGAGGAGGAAGGGGGGAGGGGGGGAGGGGGGAAGAGGGGAGGAAGGGGAGGAAGGGGAGGGGAGAGGAAGGGGGAGGAGAGAGGGAGAGGGAGAAATTATTGCATGGAATTGCAACACACAGCAACAGCATAGTGTTCCGGGGCGGCCTTGGGAGAGGGAGAGAGAGAAGGAGAGAGAGTTGAGGAAAGGGAGAGGAAGAAAACGAAGAGAAAGAGATAGAGAGAAGAGGAGGAGGAAGAGACAAAAAAAGAGAAAGAATACTGGAGGAAGCGGAAAGGGAAGGAAATAAAAGAGAATAATGAAGAGGATGAAAGGAAAAAGAAAAAGCTTTGAAAAGAGAAGAAAGAAGAGAGAAAGGAAAGGAGGAGGAGATAGAAGGAGAGAGGGAGTAAAAGGAGGAATAGGATTGAAGAAGAGAAGGAAGGAATTAGAGAAGACAAAAGGAGACGTGAAAGAGGAAGAGCACGAGGAGAGGAGGATAGGAGAGAAGAGGATGAAAGGATAAGAGAGAAGGGGAGAAGGAGAGAGAGAGAGAGAGAGAGAGAGAGAGAAGAAAGAGAGGGAGAAGATAGAAGAAAGAGAGATGAACTCAGAAATGATAGAAACAGAGAAATCAAGAATCAAAAATATTTATTTCGCAAAAGACAAAAGAAAGAAAGAAAAGACACATGAAGTAACATAAATCGATCAATTAAGAAGAAAATAAAGACACAGAGAAAAGGAGAAAGGAAACAAAAGAGAAAACAAAAGAAAAAAAAGATAGAAAAAAGCATATAAGAAAATTAAGAAAAAAAAAAATTGAGGGAAAAAAACAAATAAACAAAGGTAGAAAAATGCACATAAAAAAATAATATAAGATAAAATAGATAAAAGTGAGGAAAAATAACAAAGATGAAAAATACACATTAAAGAAAATAATAATAATAATAATAAGATAAATAAAAGTGAGGGAAAATCTTACGTAATCTTAACTTTTCCGATACATTTGACGGATCCTGGAAACCTTCGAGTTTTTTTTTTTTTTTTTTTTTTTTTTTTTTTTTTTTTTTTTTTTTTTTGTTAACTTGTTTTACGAGCCAGAATAATATCGGGGTTGATTTCATTTCTCGTGATGGAAGAAGCCGAAATTGAGACGGTTTTTGGGCTTTAGGGGGCTTTTTTGGGGGGGAAGGGTTTTGGGGGCTTTAGTGGGGGGGGCTTTTTGGGGGTTTTGGGGGGGGTCGGGCTTGGGGGGCTTGGGGCTTTTTTCGGGGGGGCGTTTTCTTTTTTTTGGGGGGGGCTTTTGGGGGGGGGGGGGGGCGTTTCTTTTTTGGGGGGTTTTTTTTTTTAGGGCTGGGGGGGTCTTTGGGGTGTTCGGGCTTTGGCTTTTGTTTTTTTTGGGGGGTTGATTTGACTTGTGTTTTGGGTCTGGGTTTTTGTGTGTTGGGTTTGTCGTTGTGTGTGTGCTTGAGTCTGTTGTGCGTCTGTGTGTGTGTGTTGTGTTGTGTGTGTGGTGTGTGTGTGGCTGTGTGTACTATGTATAGAAGAATTCCTATATAACGTGTAAATATATTTCATACACCAATATACCTCCCTGCGAATTTATAATTGCGATCCTTATAACAAAACCATCCTTAATAAGAAAAAAAAAAAATAAATAAATAAATAGATAAATAAATAAAACGAAATAAAACCAAATTAACAAATAAACCATGACGTCATTCCTAAACTCCATTTCCCCTTGATATCCCGCCAGTTAATAAAACGAAGGAGGGAAACACAGCCGTTCGTTACGACATGTTTGTGACGTGTTTTATATATCCGAGAGCCACGAGGACTTGTGTGTCAGAGGCGCATGCGTGGTGGAGGAATTATGTCACCGGGGGGGGGGGGGGGGGGGGGGGGTATGATGGGGTGTGGGTGTTTTATTAGTCTTGTTTGTCTGTCTGTTTGTGTGTGT
>NW_020871926.1:265639-268139 GCF_003789085.1 Penaeus vannamei
AGGAGAGAGAAAGAGAGAGGAGAGAGAGGAAGAAGAAAGGCCGAAAGAGGAGAGAGAGAAGAAAGAGAAAAAGTAGAGAGAGAGAGAGAAGAGAGAACGAGAAAGGAAGAGAGAGAGAGAAAGAGGGAAGAGGAGAAAGAGAAAGAGAAAGAGGAGAAGAGAGAAAGAAGAAAGAGAGAAGAGAGAAGAAAAAAAAGAAGGAAGGAAAAAGAGGAGAAGAGAGAGAAGAAAAAGGAAAAAAGAGGAGAGGAGAAGAAGAGGAAAGGAGAGAGGAAGGAGAAAGAAGACGAGGAATGTGAGAAGAGGAGAGAGAGAGAAGTGAGAAGCAGAGAGAGAGGAAAGGAGAAGAGAGAGAGAAATGAGGAAGGAGGAGAGGAGAAGGAGGAAGGAGAGAGGAGAATGGAGGAAGAGGGGAGAGAGAGAAGAAGGAGAGAGATAGAAGAGAAAGAGAGAGAGGGAGGCGGAGAGAGGAAGAGGAAGAAGGAAGAAGAGAAGAGAGAGAGAGGAAGAGAGAAAGAAGAAAGAGAGAGAAGAAGAAAGAAAGAGAGGAAGAGAAAGAAGAGAAGGAAAAGAGGAGAGAGAAGAAGAAAGAGAGGAAAGAGAGAAGAAGAGGAGAGGAAGAGGAGAAGAAGAGAGAGAGAGAAGAAGAAGAGAGAGAAGAGAGAGAGAGAAGGAGAAGAGAGGAAGAGAGAGAGAGAGAAGAGAGAGAGAGAGAGAGAGAGAGAGAGAGAGGAGGAGGAGAGAGAAGGAGAAGGGAGAGAGAGGAGAGAGAGAGAGAGAGAGAGAGAGGAGAGAGAGAGAGAGAGAGAGAGAGAGAGAGAGAGGAGAGAGAGAGAGAGAGGAGAGAGAGAGAGAGAGAGAGAGGGAGAGAGAGAGAGAGAGAGAGAGAGAGAGAGAGAGAGAGAGAGAGAGAGAGAGAGAGAGAGAGAGAGAGAGAGAGAGAAGAGGAAGAGGAGAGAGAGAGAGGAGAGAGAGAGGAGGGGAGAGAGAGAGAGAGAGAGAGGAGGGGAGAGAGAGAGAGAGAGAGAGAGAGAGAGAGAGAGAGAGAGAGAGAGAGAGAGAGAGAGAGAGAAGAGGAGAGAGAGAGAGAGAGAGAGAGAGAGAGAGAGAGAGAGAGGGGGGGTACGGAGAGTAAGAACAGGAGCCGGCAGTCATGACGCGTACGCTACCTAGCACGGGAGGAGGGTTGCGGGCGGGTACCTGGCTATAGGGGCATGCGAAGTAAAACAATGCCACTACGGTGCCAGTGTTTACTGTGGCACCTCCTCAACACTACCTGGCGACGGACACCATTACCTGTCGACCGCTCGCGGCAACCTAGACGCCACCTTCGCCTTTTTACTGGCACCTCATCAAAGCCGCGCGTAGTTGTATTAAAACCTCGTTAAAACAATGACTGCTTTCAAAAACTAAACTACCTGCGCCACCCCGCCCTTTGGACTCTCATCCCTGCACAGGAGGCCGGAAGGGTGGGAATAGACTGCTGCCACGACTGATAGTCATCCTTTAGCATTAGTGGGAGCCGAAAAAAGGATTCGAGAGGCGGCATGTTTTTGCACATTTGGAGAGTAAACAATAAGATGTCAGGGGTGCCATACCTCCACAACTAGTTAAGGTGAAAGCCTTATCCCCCTGCCTACGCCACTCCTTTCCCTCCCCTCCCTGCTTCTTCTCCCCTCTCCTTCCCCCTCCTTTCCCTGCTTCTCCCCCTCTACTCTTTCCTCTCCTCTCCCTCCCCACCCTGCTTCTCCCCCTCTACTCTTTCCTCTCCTTTCCCCTTCCCTTCCCACCTCACACCTGCCCTTTCCCTTAGTCTTTCCTCTCCTTCCCCCCTACCCCTCCCTGCCTCCCATCTACTCCTTCCTCTCCTTTCCCTTCCCCTCCCCTACACCCCTGTTTTCTCTCTCCCTACCCCTCCCTGCCTCTCCCCTCTTTCCTCCTTCCCCCTACCCCTCCCTGCCTCTCCCAACTCTCTTCCCTCCTTCCCCCTCCTCCTCCCTGCCTTCTCCCCCATCTACTCTTTCCTCTCCTTCCCCTCCCCCTCCCTGCTTCTCCCCCTCTACTCTTTCCTCTCCTTTCCCTTCCCCTCCCCTACCTCACCCCTGCCTTTCCCTTTCTACTCTTTCCTCTCCTTCCCTCCCTGCTCCTTTCCCCTTCCCCTCCCCTACCTCATACTCTTTCCTCTCCTTCCCCCTCCTCCTCCCTGCCTCTCCCCATCTATCTACTCTTTCCTCTCCTTTCCCCTTCCCCTCCCCTACCTCACCCCTGCCCCTTTCCCTTCTACTCTTTCCTCTCCTTCCCCCTACCCCTCCCTGCCTCTCCCCCTCTACTCTTTCCTCTCCTCCCCCTACCCCTCCCCTCTCTCATCCCTTTCCCCTCGCTTCACCCCTCCTCACTTTAACCAGGTGGAGTCCTTCCTTCAGCAGGTGAAAAAGTGCTCAGCGCCCGCCGAGGTTAAGAGCGGATCTTCTTTGTGTGGTTTAACGCGGGGAGGAAATGG
>NW_020871926.1:305639-307295 GCF_003789085.1 Penaeus vannamei
TATCGTGTATCTGGACGCGCGTCCGTGAGATCCGCACATCTCTGCTGACCCAAGACACGCACGCAGCAGTAGCGGAGTCTCCCTGCTGAGTCCCGCGTTGGCAGGGCGGAGTGGAGGCTTGGTGGCAGCGCACCTGATACGTGGCCATTACTTACATCACGGCGCCATGCGATACTCTTCAGGGGAGCTCGGGGGTTGCCGACTACGCCGATCGCGAAGGCCGATTTGTCTCGTCGCCGATACGTCAGCGAACGGCATCAACAACCCCAATGCGACACCTTGGTTCCGTGATCTGCCCCTTCGTAGGCGTAGCGACGAGGAGGAGACGACAGGGATGGAGATCGTGGCGGGAGAGGTCGTCCGCCGTGGCGACGCGCGGCAACCCAAGGCGATGAAGCCGTGAGGTCAGGCCAAAGCAAGGGTCACAGCAACACCATAACAGTGACCGCATGGAAGGTCGGCCCTTATGCCAGGTCTCCGCAGTGGCTACATTGGCACGCTCGGACTTTCAATTATTCAGATGTAATCTCTTTAAAGGTTAAAAGCCATCACACGGGGGAAATTCTAAATAGGAGAGGACTACTGTAAAAATGTTTCATAAAAGTTTTACAGCGGGAGAAGTACGTCATAAACGTTTCACATTGTCCTTCTCCTCTGTGGCTGCGGTTAATTAGGGGACAATGTTTACAGATAAGAGGAGAAGGAGAGAGGAAAAGAGGGAGGGGGCAGGAGGTGGAGGGGGCAGGTTGGCCTCCTTCTCGGGGCTCTCTCCGACTGGTCTGGAGTCCGCCCTTGCTAGTCGAGTCTCATTAATGTCACATCACATTTAAATTTAATGCTTTCACTGTACGAGAAGCAAGCCAAGGCTACAAGAAGGAAAGCCGCCCGGGGCTTTGTCATTTTCTCTCCAGCAGTCAGGCTTGTGCACTCACACTCTTTTTGCCTCCTCGCTCTCTCTCTTGCATCTCTCTCTCTCTCTCTCTCTCTCTCTCTCTCTCTCTCTCTCCCTCGCCTCCCTCCCTCCCCCTCTCTCTCTCTCCCTCACCTTCCTCCGCTCCTCCTCTTCTTCTTTCCCCTATCTCCTTCTCTCTCTCTCCCTCTTTCTCTCTCTCTCTCTCTCTCTCTCTCTCTCCTTCTCTCTTCTCTCATCGATAGTCTGCATCTCTCTCTCTCTCTCTCTCCTCTCCCTCGCCCTCGCCTTTTGTCTTCTCAGTCCTTTATCCCTCTCTCTCTCTCTCTCGCCCCCTCCCTCCTCTCCTCCTATCCCCCCCCTCATCCCCGTCCCTTCACCCCCCAACTCTCTCGTCTATGCTTCTCTCCTCTCTCTCTCTCTCATCTCTCGTCTCTCTCTCTCTCTCTCTCTCTCTTCTACATTCTCTCTTCTCTCCTCTCTTCTCTCTCTCTCTCTCTCTGCTCCCTCCCATCTCTACTCTCCCTCTTCGTCCTCTCGTCATCTCCCTCCCCAATCCCTCTCTCCCTCCCTCCTCTCCACCCTCCATCCCTCAAATGAAATCACCCTCGCCTCGCCTCTAACTCCTCGCCTCCCTCTTCAACCCTCCCTCCCCTCCCTATCATTCTCATTTATTCTTCTTCCCACTTTCACCCCCCCATCTCTCTCTCTCAATCTCTCAAAACTCTCTCGTTATCAACTAATAG
>NW_020871926.1:315884-318384 GCF_003789085.1 Penaeus vannamei
TTCCAAGGAAAACACAACGTTAGTGATACAAAGAGCTAGAGCATACAACGGGCTTCCTCGTGTCAGATTGAGAGTGCGCGACGGCAAGTGTGACAGGTGGCGGGATGAAAGTGTGTGGACGGGAACTGATGGCCGAGGTCCCTCTGCTTGTCGGGGCCACGTCTAATCACTCCGCCCTGGCACCGTGCGAGTGACCTTTACACACTTAGGAATACAGACTCGCACACGCATACGCATATTCGTGCTCACTCATGCACACTCACGTACATAATAATTTAAACGAGTTTTTTAAAAACACTATTTTACATACACTTAAAATGCTAAATACTAATGAAGTGACAATATATATATATATATATATATATATATATATATATATATATATATATTTTTTTTTATGTATATATAAATGTATATATCAAGAGCACACTTGTCCTTTTGGAATATCACTCATGGCGTGTGCACCTCCTATGCAAATGTGTTGAAAATATAACTAATATGATATCTTTCTTTTCAGGTAAATTCGAGGGAGATCGGCAGTTTCCACACGGTAACGTTTCTTAGAAGGTTAACATTTCAAAATAGTTTTTTATTTTACGTCAGATGTAGTTATATGGATTGAATTAAAGGCACAAAAATGTATTCATGAATAATCTAATTGTGAGAGAGGAAGAGGGAATGGAGGTCAAATATGGTAATAAACTGAAATGAAGATATATTGGCTTAATGTTTGGTTTAGGTATGCAGGTGTATTTGTGTGTATGTATTCGCACCCTTTCTGTTTCTGTTTCTCTCTCTTCTTCTGTCTCTCTCTCTCTCTCTCTCTCTCTCTCTCTCTCTCTCTCTCTCTCTCTCTCTCTCTCTCTCTCTATATATATATATATATATATATATATATATATATATATATATATATATATATATATATATATATATATTTTTTTTTTTTTTTTTTTCATTATTATTATTTTTTTTTTCTAGCACACAGGTTCAGCATGAATAATTGAATAGAATATGGTTCTAAAGATGAACTATTTTGTGGTATAATTCCTCACAAGACACTAGTAAGATTCAATATTTTTTTTATATATATTTTCAAGAGAAAAACAAAAATTCGCTCCAAGCCGTAGCTGTGATCCTTTTCTTGGAAGAACCACCCGACACCTACTTTCAGAGGATAGTTAAGAAACAAGTGTTCGTTTACGTTAAGGGGAGGTATGTGCTTATGGAGAGGGAGGAGGAGGTGGAGGGGGTGGAAGGGGTGGAGGGCATTTATAAGTCCTTCAGCACCTTCTCCCTCCACCTCCCCCCTCCCCCAGGCGCCGCTATCTGGTCCGCGCACGCCTCCCGTAACCTCTGGCCGACAAGGAGAGGGCGGCCGCTCGTCTTCGCCACTCTAAGGGTTACCCGGGGTTACGGACCTTCTTAAGGTGTGAAAGAACCCTGGTGACGTGGGCCATCACGTGGAGGGGAGAGAGAGAGAGAGAGAAGAGAAAAAAATGAGAGGGAGAGGGAGGGAGAGGGTGATAAAGTCAAAACACTTTATTCCATTACCGACAATGGTTATTCGAGAGAAAGAGAGAGAGAAAGAAAGAAAGAAGGAAAAGAGAGAGAGAGAGAGAGAGTGAGAGTGAGAAAGGAAGAAAGAAAGAAAGATAGAGAGAAAGAGAAGAGAACAAGCACAAGAACAAGAGGAAGAATCTGTGCGTTGGGAATTTTACGCCGCACGAAGAGAGAGAGAGAGAGAGAGAGAGAGAGAAGCTGTTACGCCACAAGTAACAGGAATGAAGGATGCTCTACCCCCGCGGCCTCTGGTCTTCCCGCACCGAAGTAGGAAAAAGTGAATAAAGAATAAGTGAATAAAGAATGCCGTGACGTTATCCAAAGGACCGGCCGATATTCTATTACGGATCCGAATTAGCCGTACGTGAAAGCATAGCGAAGAGGACTAATTAGATACTTGATCTTCTCATCCCGGTGGCGGTGGCGACGGAGGAGGAGGAGGAGGAGTGAGTGGAAGAGGGGGAGGAAGGAAGAAGAGAAGAAGAGTAGTAGTAGTAGTAGTAGTAGTAGTAGTAGTAGTAGTAGTAGTAGTAGTAGTAGTAGTAGTAGTAGTAGTAGTAGTAGTAGTAGTAGTAGTAGTAGTATGTAGTAGGAAGAGAGGAGGAATAATAATAGGATAATAATAATAATAATAATAATGATAATAATAATGATGATTAATAATAACAATAATAAGGGGAGGAACAAGGAGAAAAAGAAAAAGCAATAGTAGTAGTAGTCATAGTAGTAGTAGTAGTAGTAATGATAATAATAAATAATAAATGATGACAATGATAATAATAATTAGGGGAGGAAAAAGAAGAAAAAGATGAAGTAGTAATAGTTGTGGGTAGTAGTAGGAATAATAATAATAATAATAATATAATAATAATAATAATAAAGGAAAGGAGGAGGAGGGGGGAAGAAGAATAGGCATAAGAGAAAGAATTGAGGAGGA
>NW_020871926.1:333384-335884 GCF_003789085.1 Penaeus vannamei
CGAGTGAGATGAAGGTCCTGAGGCAGTGGGGCCGGAACGAGAGAGGAACTCTCTCGGCGATAGTGGGCAGATAATAAAGATCTTCTCGTACCTTCGTCATCAGGGTCGGTATATATATATTATATATTTTAGGTAATTAGTAAGAGAAGGAAATGAATATATAGGTAAAAGATGATATAATTACACTGCTTTTTTGCTATTTAACTTAGATTTTACTATTTCTTCCCTAGGCTACTAATTTATATTCCCCATTCTCTCAATTATCACTACCCTTTACTCATATTTCATCCCTACGTTGATCATCTTAACTTGTATATTTTCCTACCTATCACATATTCACTCTAGTACGTTTGTTATATATATATTCATATTATACACTATTTGATGTCCAATAAGCTATTAATCTATTTATATTGTGTCGTGTCTGCGTCAGATCTTGTGTGTGTTGTTGTATCTTGACATTTTTTTGAGGGTCTTCATTAATAAAATTATTATACTTGGTCACATGATAAAACCCTGATTGATTTATCAACAGAACACTTAGGCCGCTACCTGGAGTATATTTTGTATATATTATATCATCACATTATAGTTACCTTCTGCAAATCATTTATATGTTAATTTCGCTAATGAAATGCTAGACTAATTATAGAGCTCATAAATATTTTATCTTCTGTCTTTTGAGTACTAATATGTCTATAGTGTAGGTTTAGTGATATAAGATCAAGTTCTTCATTCATTTTTTTATATTTCAAACCGCTAAAGTGAGTAATAACTAGCTTGATTTATTACATTATATTATTTGGAACTTAAGATTTTATTGTATTGATAGTGATGTGCTTGATGTTACGTCTATAAAAAAAATAATTGAGTGGAAATCTCGGTAGAGATAGTAGGTGGTATTGTGTAATAAATAGGATGTGAAACAAAAGCATATATGTAGTGGGTGGTTAGTGTGTGAGTGTGTAAGTGGAGCGTAGATAGGGGTATCTTGGCTGGTGTTGTTCGGACTGACATCAGTATATAGCCTGACGGTGAATCGAGATGCTTTGCCGATTAAGCCATATTAGTGCACCGTGGACGAAACGCGGCCATTTCGACGGGCATGAGAAACTCCGCGAGGGCATTATTGCATGTTCATCGCGGGCTCCTCCTATGCACATGCCCGGGCCGCGGTCATTATGCATGTATGTGTATGTGTTTACATAGCCAGAGAGCGGGGCGTGTAAAAAGCGTCCCGGCTCAAGATACGAGCACCCGGGGCGACAACCAGCCGACCGCAGGCCTGGTTGGAGAGAAGCGGGTTGTCACAAACAAAAGCGGCCTTATGTCGCCCTGCCATACGGTCGACGGAGCCATTCATTTGCGCGGTAGCTGCGGCGGCGTGCACATACTTCGGCTCCGCCTGATACCATCTTGCTCCGCCCCTCAGCGACCTGTGAAAACACTCGTTCCCCCTTTCCTTCCCCTCTGAAATCTTCCTCTCACTTCTCTCCCCTCTTCCTCGTCTTCGCGATTAGTTTTTTTCTCCTTTTCGCCTGTTCATTTCCTCTTACAGCTTTCCTATAAGCCGCGTCCACTGGCCGAGAGAATACGCCTGCCTCTCTCCATTCGCTCCCTCCAATTTTGATGTAATTATACCGTCCTGTCTTCTGTGCTCTTATCTTATTTGGCGATCTTGGCTTCCTATCTCATTTCTGCTTAGTGCGCTATTTTTCTGTCTCCTTTTCTTCTTTACATTTTTTTCTGTCTCCTCCTTTCACTTTCTGTTGCAATCCCCGCCTTCCCCCACTTGAGACATAAACTTCCTCTCACATCTTGTGATGCAATCTTACTTTCCCCTTTTACCACATTAACATGACAAAGTCTTTCTCTCCTGTATCTGCCACTTTAATTTTCTCCTTTTACCTCTTCTGTATTTATCCTCTCTCCATCTCTCTCATCGTCTCTCTCCTCTCTCTCTCTCTCTCTCTCTCTCTCTCTCTCTCTCTCTCTCTCTCTCTCTCTCTCTGCTCTCTCTCTCTCTCTCTCTCTCTCTCTCTCTCTCTCTCATCTCTCTCATCTCTCTCTTCTCTTCTCTCTCTCTCTCATCTCTCTCTCTCTTCTCTCTCTCTCTCATCTCTCTCTCTCTCATTCTCTCGTCTCTTTTCTCTCATCCGTCATCATTTCATTCCCTCCTATTCTCGTCCTGCCCCCCCAACACACACTGCTTAGCCCTCTTTTCCATTCTCATCGTTCTCATTCCCGTTCTCTAATTCGGTTTTTTTGTTGTTGTACTTTATGACTGTGTAAACCCGACCTCTTCTCGTCGATCGGATCGCTTCCTCTCGCGAGACTGGGATGCTGTCGATCTCTCATCTCATTTCAGGATATGCTTAGGATGCTTAGGACTCCTGTACTCAAATATTGTAGGTTTATATTAACGTTAACTGAATCTAATACTTATGATGTAAAATTATGTGAAAAGAGGGATATCTTCATTGTCTTATTCTGTTATTCT
>NW_020871926.1:340884-343384 GCF_003789085.1 Penaeus vannamei
TCTCTCTCTCTTTTGCTCTCGCTCCCGATCTTTCTGCTTTTATTTCGTGTTTCTGGAAATTTATTGATTTTAGAAGCAGTTACATATTGAACTGCGATGAATAGATTTGATTACAGTGACCCGCAGATATTACAAATATTACGGATAGTTTATTGGAAATAGTTGAATTGGTGCTCCGTGTGTTTTGCTGAATACTCTGCATATACTCGGCGAATATATTACTGGCATATGTACATTTTGACTATTACTAAAGCTGCCGTTTCTCTTTCGCCTTGTGATATGCGCTCAACGTTTATTTTCTGGCAACATTGCAATGAATATTTATTTGTCTTTATGCATTGTCTAAATCATTAAATGCATTTAGCACAGTTGTTGTTTATTCTATGTTCGAGAAATTCTCTTATAAAATAGTTTGCATAAAGGCAGGTGACAATTGTGTACTTTACAGTAAGTTTCTAATGATGTTTACAGCGCCCACTACCGTGTTAAGCAACAACAGTGTACTGATTAGTCCCCAGCACGTGCGTTAGCAGGGCATGCCGGCACCTTTAATTATTGATCTCCGTGATAGAATTGTGTCCCTGCCGTAAAGAGTTCGAAAATAAATGAGATGCAATGCATATTTAGTACAAAAATTCCAGATGACACTCGCTGATAATTGGATACTTAAGCCCTTCTTTTCGCAGCTGGACCAAACGGGTAAACACTTCTTATTAAATCACAAGGTGCTGCAGAGGGGCTATTTATGCTTTCACCTCAGGGTATTTTTATTATGCGTTTGAGAACGTGCTATCCAGGTACCCCCCCCCTCCCTCTTCCCTCCCTCTCCTCAACCCCGGGGGACTAGGAGGTGCTTTTTGTCCGCGCGCGCCAGTAACTCAATGGTATTTGTGGCCAAGATATTGCAAGATAACTTTATATAGTGCGGAATCTATGTGAGGCAAGTGAATCGCTTCACTCCTGTGTGACGGGTCGACGCGGTGAGGTAAACAAATGCGACTTCGCTTTTTCGTCGCAGCAGAGTATTTGTTGGTCGTTAGAGAGCGCGCGGGCATGCGAGGCCCGTCTGAAGCACCGTTATAGCAATGGCGTCTCACACCTCAGGTTTGAAGTTTATGATGATCACGGTCTGTTTTTACCCCGTGGGACCATTGGCTAATTAATGCTGCTTCTGTAAAGGTATGCAAGTCGGGGGAGGCAGGCACGTGAGCCACGCTCTCCCGGCACTGGCTGGCACTGCGCTAAAGTCGGGCGCTCGGTGACATTTCTCCTTCTGCCTGTCGCCACACCGTGTGTATTTATGTTCAGTAAAATGAAGAAAATACACGTTTGTGGCAGTTCCACCTCTGGGATGACTTCACACGGAGGACCCGCGCTTACCGCTCTTGATGTGCGAATGACATCTCGCTTTGAGCTTTTGTACTGGGGCCGCGTTTCGAGGCGTCACGGGCCGCCCGGAGATGTATTCTGACGTCGTTATTGGAAAGATAACATCAAGCTGAATAGGCGGTTTCCTTTGGCTTTGACGTCTAGCTTTGCAGTTTTACTTTATCGAACAGGAAAATGCAGTCTGTGAGTCTCCCCTGTTACCTTATTTCATATCTCGTCGTCACTTTTTCCGTTTTCTTTTCTATGTTATATCCAGTGTTAAGGGTTACGTAGATTTTGTACTTTTACCGATGGTATCAGAGTGATATAGGAGAATGATAGAAAATATTTGGATGTTTTGTTCATATATATACTGAAAGGTAACACAGGTGTATGTATATTCAAACAAAAGGTTTTCAAAACCACAAACACAAATCTCTGTGTATATATTTTTTCTCTTCTAAGTAACAGTACCATCTACGCGGCATCTATGTAGAGGAAAATAGAGTAAATTAGTCATTTTCTGCTTGTGTTTTTGTCTGTTTTTTTCATCAAGTGTGGCTTGGTACAAGGTCAGGTAGTGTTGGAGAAAGGGTGGAGAAAGGTTGGAGGTGGACGCCGGGGAGCAGATGCAGGTTGTGGGAGGAAAGGGGAGGGAGGGGTAGGGTAATGGGCATGCAAGGAGGTCAGTAGGTCTTGAGATTTCTATGCTGTTAAGATGCTGACGTTATTCCAAAGTTATGTTTTGGTAACCTTTTTATGGCGGTCACTTTTGCGAAAAAAAGATCGACAGATTTATTAGATTTATATCTGGGCTTTCGTAGAGGTTTACTATAAACGTTTCCACGACGCGTTAGTCACTAGCAGAGTTGTTACTTCGCAAATTTGATGAAATTATGAAACCATAAAAATCATATTTTCTTCCTCTCTGCCCGCATGATATTTGTGTTTCTTCTCATCCATGACTTAACCTTGTGTGTGTTTTCATGAGTCACACACATGCATGTGTTGCATGTGCATGTTGTGTCATGCATGTACACACACACATGCATGTGTACACACACGCATGCATGTGTACACACACACATGCATGTGTACACACACACATGCATGTGTGTGCATGCATGTGTAC
>NW_020871926.1:360884-363384 GCF_003789085.1 Penaeus vannamei
TAGTCAGGAATTCTCTATTTCTATCTTCGATCTAGTTATTAATCCGGGACCCACCAAACGATAATCGAATGGTTTACAAGCCATGGGCATCCCACCTTTAAAATTTCATAACACTCAGTCAATAACTTTTCGTGAAATCCTTATCCTGCCGAGAAACCTACAAACTAAGAGACGCCGTCCAAAACGTTCCCTTCTTAGCAGAAGCAACGACGCTTTCAGGCTTCCTTCTCCAGAAACCTGGCATTGAGGCAGCCCACGTATAACCACAGCTACTATAAATTTATCCTGTATTCACTGAAGGAAAGTGTTGAGAAACAATTCTTAATAGAGGGATATCCATTCGCTAGCCCGTGGCGTGCGGACATCAGCGCCTGCACGGTCATCCGACGTCTATCCTGATGCACGAGGCGCTTGCGGACTCTGCATCGGCGGAGCCCTGGCGGCAACTCTGCCAGCGTCCGAGAAAGAGACTTTGAGCCTCGCCTGCGTGATGATTATATTCCTCACGCTCGGATGGGCCTTATCCCCGCGGTCGTGGGGGCGAGCAAGCACGAGTCAGCACGAATACTCATCACTGAGTTGGGAGTGCGTTAAGTAGAGTTATATTTTGCCTCGGCGTCGACGGCGCTTGCTTCGAAAATGGCTTCATGCAACGGGGCAACTTTGGGAGGATCCGGCCAAGTGGAAGCGCCGACAGATATTTTGGTTTAATGTCTCTGCGATTTTGTTTTGCCATTCCCGTAAGTCCGTGATTGTAACGCTGTTTCTGTGGCAACCTGAAATTATTCCCAGTAAATGAACATCGATGGAATGAACTGTTAAATCTGAATTCATTACCGCCCATTCTGTCGGCGCGAAATGATCATTTCCCGATATTCCAAACTTCCAAATTAATATATGTATATATGTATATACAAGTGTGAGTCTGCTCCCAGCATTTGTGTGCAATTGCGTTATCGGAAATAGATCATATAATGACTTCATCGAACGCTTTAAACTTACTCAGTCACAACCGAGGAACGAAGGGCCAACGTAAATGAGGGAAAGTCTTATTAAGGGCTCTGACAACCGGCTAATGAGTCTAATCTTGCCAATCGCAACAGGAGAAAATACAGAAATATGCCGAGGGACACGTGGGGGCAAGAGGACGGAAGAATAGAAAGAAGAGACTGGAGAAAATGGGATAAATGGAGTTGAATATAAATAGGGAGGAGCTGAGAGGGCATGGTTAGAGGGGACAAAGGGCAAGGGAGGAGGGAGTAAGGGTCGCGATAGGGTGAAATGAAAGAGTTCAAGAGATAAGAGAGCAGCGGGCGGAAAAGGGAAAGGGGGAAGGGTGACTGGGAGACGGAATGTTTATCTAATCTATTTTCCTATCCATCCTCCCATCTTATCCTCGCTTTGCTCTCCCCTTTTTTACTGTTTGGTGTTTGATCCATTCTATTTACCTGTCTTTCTCAGTCTGAAAGATAAAGCACTATCAATTCCTCCGCGATTTAAAATGAAAATACCGAAGGCGATATGCAATAGTCACCGCTTCGAAAGTGAATGAATGCCACTTTTAATCACGGTCGATCTGATATGTAGATGTATATAGATGGACTCGTAGATGGAGATAGAATATTTATCTGGATCTGCGAAGATAAACAAGCTCATTTGGCGTCGAGGGGCCACGGGACAAGGCATTACGAAGTACTCCTCGGGGTCGGGTTCAAGGACAACCTCTCGCGGTCTTTGAAGGAACGGAGGTGGGGTGGGGGGCAAGGCATGACCCTTCACCACGCATAAGAGAGAGTCAGCAAGGACATCCCTTCCTCGCCAAGGGCATCAACTGCCACGGCGTGTCCACTATGCTGACTTGCAGCCCCGGAGGTTCCGGGAATTGAATTACTTGCCTTGTTAGCGACTACTACTACTTCTACGCACATAAAGGCCACTCACACCGCGCGGGGTACACACGCACATCACAAGCATACACACGCAACACAACAACGCACACTCAACACTCACACAAACAAAACACACTCAACAAAGAACACACACACCACACACACACACACACACACAACAGAACACACACATGAAGTACAAGAAAACATGCAATACAACACACACGCACAAGGCAACACAAGACACACACACTGAACACAGAACAAACACAACAGTGCAACAGAAGAGCAGATACACGCAACACAAGCAAGCACACGCAACACACGCACACAGCACATGCAATTACAAGCACAACAGAGAGAAGACACATGCAACACAAGCACACCACACACACACACACACACACACACACACACACACACACACACACACACACACACACACACACACACACACACACACACACACACACACACACACCACACACACATACATACATACATACACACATACACACACCATATATATATATATATATATATATATATATATATATATATATTATATATATATATATGTATATATGTATATATATATATATATAATATAT